>CM053786.1:235205351-235635351 GCA_028749045.1 Cupressus sempervirens | reverse complement strand
AGGATTCCTTAAATAGGCAAAGCACTTGGGGGATCAAGGGCTAGGATGTAAGGATGGGATAAAGTTTATGGAAGGTTTAGATTGAATGAGAGGAGAGCACATGGATTGTGCTTCCTTATAGCCAGTTAGGGAGTGACACATGTCATAGGGTCATTGGTTAGAGCAAGAGGGATTGAGGGGTCAACAAAAGAGGCTCAAAGCTCATAAAGACCCTCATAATGGATGGTAAGAGCAGTGAATGGGCTTGTAAGAGTCATTTATGACTTTGTGGGCTTCACTAAGTTTTAGGGTTGGGATATTTGTGAGAGAGTTGAGATATTTTGACTTGGGTTGGATTAAGAAAGTCTTAAGCTTGACTTAGGAATGTGCAAATGATTAAGGCTTGGATTAGGCTTGGGTTAAGATTAGATTAGGCTTGTTAGAGATGGGCAACTGGATGGCATTTAATGAGGGTGGGTGAAGGAGGAGATATTTGTTGGCTTTGGCTTGGGTTATCAAGTCTTAACCCATGTTTAGGGAATGTGACAAGGTTAGGGGGGGGATTAGGATTAGGGTCAAAGATAAGGATTGACATCTTCTAGAAGAGCCTAGGCTTTGGATGAGGATGAAGATTTTCTAGAAGAGTTTAGAACTTCCTAGGATGAGGATAAGTAAGGTTTTTAGGAAATAAATAAAGGTTTATTTATTTCAAGGGTCTGGGTTGAGGAGATATTTATTAAAATATTTTTAATAAACATGAGGATTAATATTTAATCTTAATTAAATATTTTGAGTTGGGATTAGGGGTAGGAAATGATAGGATTAGCCTTTAATAGAAATTAAAGAAAGATTAGAAGATTTTGGAAGAGGTTAGTGGTCATAAGGAAATTGGCCAAGTTTTGGGCAAAAAATAAATAAATTATTTATTTTGAAATTTTTGGTCAATTTATTAATTAAATAATTAATAAATAAAAAAATAGTATTTAAGTAAGTTTTAAACATTTTTTGGAGGGATTCCTTAATTAAATATTTTTAATTAAGATAAAGGGATTTAATGACATAAAAATAAATAAATTAATTAAATAAATAATTAATTAATAAATGATGATGTCATCAGGGACTTATTTAGAAAATAAAAATACTTTATTTTCTAAAGGATTTTTAGGTGTCTACATTTTGCCCCTCTTTGACATAGTGTTGAAACAACACTATTTCAAAGAGGTTCAGATATAAACGACATGGAGATGACTTTATGGAACAACACAGTTGCCCCAGTCTCGAGTAGAAGAGAGAGAATGGACTGCATGATGCCCCCTCAAGAAGGTGGCAGGGAGAGAAAATGAGGCTCGACAATTTCTTGATAAATACAAGAATCTGGGATGAGCAAGGAGACTCTAATTGGGAAAGAGAAGGGGTTGAATTAGCTCAAACTCTCACTATGGGAGAATGATAAAGGGAGAATCAGAGGCACAAGAGTAAATAAGCTTAAGACTTCAGGAGAGATGGAGGATGAAGGAGTTGAGTGCCATAAAAAGGAATCTAGGATAAGGGAAGGGATGATGGGATGAGATAAAGCTGAGGCAACAGGATTTCAAAGAGTCAGATTGATGGAAGATGGGTGTCAGAGATCCCTAGGACTAGGATTTGGGATCTCGAAAGATGCGGCTTGGTGGATTGATTTGATGGGTGGATCCCTAAGACTAGGATTGTGGATCCCTAAAGCTAAGAGTGATGATTGATTCTTAGAGATACGGTTGCACAAGCTGGGGTAGGAGAGATAGATGTTGGATATGGATGGGGGATAATGGAGATGAAGGGAATCCATTGAAGCTTTTTGAGTGGGGGGATACTTCAAAGAGAAGTACCACCATGTAGTTGAGCACTAGATTTGCTATAGGACTGTTGGTTAATTGCCGAGGGTACCAAGAACATCAAGGCCTTTTCACCAACTGTTCAGAGGACTGAAAGACTGACTCAAAAAAAAATGCAAGGATTGCCCTAGTAGCACACATGAAACCCCAAGGAAACAGTGTGGAACTGACACTGGGTAACCCACAAGAAGAAAAGAAAAACAAACACAAGACCTGATCAATACCTTATGCTCAGATTGCCCCATTCACAGCATACAATGATATGAAAGATCATGGCAACTGTGAGGAAGGAACAAGGAGATTGCTTGGAAAAGATAGTTCAAGACCCAAAAGGGAAGATTTCAAATCAACAGGAAGTGAAAATCCAAAAGAGAACCATTTGCCAACGAGATGGGTAGGATGAGGTACTAACGGACCAAGATCAGACATGAGGAAATTCTATCGGAGAACACCTAAGCTGGTGGATTTAGATTAGTGATGCACTTTGCAAGGTGAACTAAGAAGGATAACACTTTGGTGATAGGAGATCTAGATAAAGGATGCATTTGGAATAGCTAACCAAGGGTTGTGCAATGTGTGCAAAATGTTGATCAAGGATGAATTAACACAAAAGTTGGATAGATACAATGGTACTAAGCTAAAGAGGATGTATAAGCTGACATACCAAGATATGTTATAAATGTACAAGGTTTTTTTGGAAAAGATTGGATATACAAGCTATGATACAAGTTATGATACAAGCATTGGATACAAGATTATTTACAAGCTGTACAGGAGCTCCGGATGATAAGATAGTGGGATGGCTCAAGTTGGTGCAAGATGTAGAACCTAAGGATGAGGTGATAGTGAAAGATATGGATTTGACAGGATGCATCCAATGATGATGATAGATGTGTGACCAAGGATGGGGACAATGCTAAGGTTGATGGTAGCTGAGCTAATAGATGGCGCTAGAGTGAATGGCTAATGAGAGGATTACATTGGATTTGCATGAGGATAGCCTAGAGCAAGATACCAATGACAAGGGAGGATGGTCAAGACAAGATCTCCAAGGAATATAGTGCCCCCTGTAAGAAGATGATATGCATAAGGAGGTCTTATGATGGATGTGATAGGATTGAAGCTAGGATGGAAAAGCTGAAGGCACTAGGGAGATGGATGTTAGCTGGGATGATGGGGTGAGGTTGCAGAAGATAAGTGGATAGTGATAGATAAAAGCTGGAGGATGAAAGATAGGTGGATAAATTGGAAGATGGAGCCGGATGACAATATGTGACCAAAAGCATGAGGATGATAGGCTAAGCTAGGGATGACTAGATTATGCATGACGCTTGTTTGCCAAGTTTTCATCATGGTAGTCGTCCAAGGTGCTTGAATTGCCAAGTTTTCACCAGTGGATGCTTTATTTTTCTTTATTTTTTTGAATTTTTGACTTTGGACTTAGTTGGAATGATTTTGGCTTTCTTCAACTATTTTTGTCCTTTTTGGTATTTTTCATTGGCTGTTGGAATGTTTGATTTTGTTGCTAGCTGTTGGTACACCAGATGTGTGATTTGTGTGATAGATCAGATTAGATGGGATTGATGGTAGGACATGGAGGGATGAAAAGGCTGGAAAGGAGCATGAGATGGGGATGCTTGCAGGATCAACATTGGCTCATGTTGGGACGGGTGTGAAAAGAGCATATGGGGGATAGATGGTAGATGCGGGCTTGATGAAGGATTTTTGGAAGTGTGCTTGGGGATATAGGCACCCAAGATGGAGTTAGGAGATGGGGGACATGAGTCATTGGATGGGGGATTAGCAATGGTGGATGCCATTATGCATTGGGTTTCAACTTTTTTCTTTGGGATCCACATGGTTTTGGATTTTCTTTTCATAGGCTTTTGCATTGTTTTGCATTCTTTGATTAGATTTTGCCTTTTTGGAGTATGTCTCTTAGAATAGACATATGATTGACTAGGATGTTGATTTTTAGCTTTATCCATTTTGAAGTTGGCATTCACATTGTTGTGGTAAGCTTTGGGAAGATGGTTAGGAGAAGCTTTGTGAGATGGAGAGGATATGGAAGAGCATGTAGGGGGATGATGATGGATGATGTGCCCTGATATGTGCCTTTGTTGATCTTGCATAGGAATGGAGAGAATGGGATTTTTATGATGGCTAATAGGAGGATGGAGGATGGTAGATTTTGGGACATGGGGACCCATAATGGATTTAGCAGATGAAGGGAGGATATGGTAGGTTGTTTTGGGTTGCAAAGATGGTGGAGGGGGGATGACATAAGATTTCTTGAAGGAGTGATGGGAGGCTGGCATGGTTGGCCTGGAGATAGGCTTGGTTTGGGGATGGCATCTACCAACACTTTTAGATAGTGACCCTTTGGATACATATCCAAGACCATGAAATCTTGGATTCTTTTTTGCAATAATAGGATTTTTGATTCCTTTCTCTTGTGGTCCTAAACCTTGACCTTGAAAATGCCATCAATTGAGCAATTGAACAAGCCGAGGAAACTTTTTGCTTGTAGAAAATGGTAGAAGTGCTTTATTAGATGTATTGCAATGGGGAGATATTATTCTTAATTCTTCTGCTAAGAGGGGGCCACCATGGATGAATGTAAGTGAACCAAGAGGATAGATTATAGATGGTGGAATAGCTTGGATAGGTGGTAAGATGGAAGCATGGAGCGGAGGAGATGGTAGGATAGGATCTTGATTTAGCTGATGGGATGAAAAGATATCTTGCAGTAAAGGAGGTATGGCTTGAGGTTTTGGAGATGGAGGGGATGGTGACTGCACTATGGATCGAAGACATGGTATAGTGATATCTTTATTTATGCTTTGGGGGATGTCAACATGATTTTGGGCAAGATCTTGATAGGATTGGATTGGAGTAGATGGTGCGATAGGAGGTGAAGGGATGGATTCTTCAAAGGCAACGGATGGATAGATGGGAGATTCAGTAGTGGAGATAGGTGAGTAGAAGATGCATGAATAAGGGTCATTATGGGAGATTTTGGAAATTCTTGGAGGTGATGTGGATTGGATTTGGAGGGATTTGATAGGTGGTGGGATTTTGATGCTTGCAGGAAGTGGAAGAATTTTAAGCAATTTGATGGATGGTATGGGGATGATAGCTATGGGAGATGGAGGCGATATTATAGATGGGGAAGCTTCATCACTGACTACTTCACATGGTTGGAGTAGATGACATGGTTTATCAACTGTTGGAGGCAGCTTTTCTTGTATTTCCTCTAGGAGATTCCTAGGAGACTCATGTGTCGGAGGTGGAGGTGGTGGATTGAAACGAATAGCTAGTGTGATGGGGGTGGAAGATTGGAAGATTGGTTGATTGGGTGATGGAGGAGAAGATGTGATATGAGATGGCATGACTAGATAGTTTGGAGGAATGCTTGGATTTTTAGGGATGGTTGGTGGAAGGCATCTAAGGCTCTCAAGATACCCATCATAGTCAACAAGATTTTTATCATCATTGGAATAGGATGTAGCGGGAGAAAGGACAATGTGACCAAACTTATCATGATAGGGTTGGGATTTCATGTTTTGATGATGTGTTGGATGGGTATGGGGTCTTTCATATGGATGAACACGGGAAGCTCATGGTTGGATTTGGATTAAGCATAGATTTTGGATTGGCTAATGAAAGATTTCCTAGGGAGAGTCAAAGCTGCATGACAAACCTAAGGAGGATTTCGTTGGAGATTTTTTTGGCTTTGCTATGGATGGAAGACTTCAAGGGTATGCTATCAAAAAGTGAGAGTTTTGCTTTTTTATGTGTAGGATTGGTGGCTTTTGGTGTCAACTTGAGGATAGACAAATGATCCTATGGGCATGACACAAGATTGACCACTTGTGGATCCCAACTTTTCACTTAAGGTGATGAGGGATGACAAGTGACAAGGATAGATTACCCTAGACAAAGATTTTTCAAAGGGATAACCTTGGGGAGATTGAGGGATTTGGATAGATTGATTGGATAGCAAACTCTGGAAGAGTAACAACAATTCCTTAAAGGCTTGGGTGATTTTGGATTGGGTTGCTAGTTGGTTGGGGGAATGATTTGGATGGACTTTGGATTTGGGATTGTTCTAAAGCAAAGAACTAGATAGATTTAGTTGTGGTCAGGGAGCTTGGATGATTTTTTGATGAGGCAGTGACTACGCTAAGTATGCCTTGAGCTGGGAGATTTGTGCTTTTCTAGGATTTTGATCAAAGTTGGCAAACATTCATTCAAAAGCTATGAATAAACAAGTAGACAAAAGTTTGGAGCAAGAACATCAAACACAGCAACATCCTAGGAAGCTTTTTACAAGGATGAAATTTGGTTTAGCTAGGGAGTCCTTGATATATGCAAGGTACGTGATGCCCAAATCCATAGTTAAAATCAAAAAGATGTCACACAACTGAGAGGAGTGGTAACCCACTTCTCCTCTTTCACTTCTCAAGGGTATAAAGTTCCTTGAGGCTTAGCTCGAGTGACATAATTTTGATCCCAAGAGAAGTGTCTTTGGATTCACCTCGCGATCTTTATACTCCGTCAGAATGCTGGAGTTGAGCTCATCCCAAGGGGTGATGAAATCCCTTAGTAGGCCTCCTAAAACTTAAACAAGATTTTGGATCCTAATCTTATGAACCCAAGATGGAATCGAAAGACGACAAGGGGAGAGAAGACTTGGATGATCTTGGGCTAAAAGACAAAGTTCTTTTCCAATTGACGATTAAGTTTTCTGATCTAGAGTTTTTGAAAACACACGTGATTAAGATGCAAAGGTTCAATTCGAATTTGAAATGCACCAACAAAAGAGAAGTGATCGAAGAATGAATACACAAAGGAGAGTTAGGGTCAACAAGAAATTAAACACACATGCTCGGAGGCCCTCCACGTCAAGTATCAATTAATTTCCTTTAAGGCATTCAAGAGTTGGTGTTTGTTCATTTTAAGGCCAAAAAAAAAATGTGTGTAAAGATCGATTTCAAGTGTGCGCTCGGAGGCCCTCCATGTCAAGATTTGTTCAATTTTTATGCCCAAATGAAGTGTTAGCGAGACTAATGTGCATTCAAGAAATTTTCTATCTTATAAAAACCAATAAAAACTCAAGTGAGTGGAGTTTGATTTTTGTGGAGCACTTAACACCTTCTTAGGTAGATCCATCTCCATATATGGCACTGATATTGCAACCAATGGTTAGAATGATGGGTGATTAAAGAGGGTGAGTCCAACAACAAACTCACTCAAAGTGTCTTTATTTGTTTTTATAACTTAGAAAGTTTCTAAAATGTGGATTCCTTTTATGCCCCAAAAGATGAAGTGTGATGTATGATTATGATTATTGGATCTGTGGCATTCAAGATTGGATTTGTTATGTATTCCAATGAAAAAAAACAAACTTGATTTCAATCCATGGCACTCAAGAGTGATTTTAGCAATCTGCATTCAAAGACGAGTGTTTAAACATTCAAGTTCTTTCCTTCGAACATTCAAGATTGAGATTTTGTGTGTTGTTTTAAGAACTTTGAAGTGCTTTGTTTTAACCTTAGATCATTCAAGATTGAGTTTGCTTGAACTGAAATTAAAAGAGGAAGGAATAGGGATGCTTTTCTTTCCAATTTAGATCATTCAAGATTGTTTTTGACTCAAAAAAAATGACTCTTTGGAATTTGGTTTTCATTCAAGATTTTGTGTTCTAGTTTTCATGTTTTAAGCCCAAAAATGATATTCCTAGATTGTTTTGATGCATGAAAAACATAGGAAACATTCAAAATTTTGCAATAAGACATTTGTTTGGAACAAATAACAAAGCTTTTAGGACAATTTTGGCAACCATTTAGGACTCTTAGTTTTCATGAGATTTTAAAAAATTTTTAAAATATTTGCAAATGAATTTCATTTTATCCTTGATTGATGCTTTTAGTTTGATTTAGATTTTTGTGTGCACTTAGTGTTGATTTTGAACCTTTTGAAATGGAAACTTGAAGTTCTTTTTAAGTTTCCAAAAATGAAGTGTTCCTAAATTTGCATGAATGCATCTAAAACCTTGATGTTTCAAGGATGCAAATGATTGGATTGATTTAGTTTCATTTGTTAAAAGATTTTTTTGCAAATTTTTAGTTTTTTAATGGATTTAAGTATGATTTGGGGGTTCATTTTAAGCACTAAAACAAGGTGTGTATGATTTTGCTTCCTTAAAAATAAAAATAAAAATGGCCAAGATCCCACAAGAAGAAGAAGAAGAAGTAGACGGAATAGAAGAAGAATATAGACAAGAAGAGGAAGAAGAATTCCAAGTGCTCCATCCACCTATAAGCTTGAAAAATCTGAAAACATTATGAGATAGACTATGAGTTCCTTTGTCTTCTACATTCTTATGTGGACCTGCAAAACCAATTTATACAATCCTACCAATCACCAAATATAAGATATTAGCCAAATTAGCATAAAAACACATAAAAATCGCTATAAAACTAATGAGAATGACCCATGTGGGCTCCCACCGGGTGTGCCAGAATGTATACAAGATTAGTAATGCAAAGAACACTAAATATCAAATCAAAAGTATTCACAAAACTAAATAAACATAACTTCAAGATAGACTAAGATGAGCTCTCAATTGAGAATATGAGATATTAATGGGCTCTTTCAATGAGAAGCTCTCTTGTTGAGTAGCTTTGTCTAATTAGATAGGATGTATGCTCGATTCTCCAAAGGCTTCAATGGTGTTCTTGATGGATTTTGGCTTAGGTGAATGGATTTGATGTAAAATGGTTTCTTAAAAATGGCATTATGGCTTTACGTCATGATCAAAATGGCATTACTTTGTTACTATGGGTGATTGTGCTAAAATGGCTTGGGAGAGGATTCCTTAAATAGACAAAGGGCTTGAGGGATCAAGGGCTAGGATGAAAGGATGAGAGAAAGTTTATGGAAGGTTTAGATTGAATGACAGGAGAGCACATGGATTGTGCTTCCTTACAGCCAATCAAGGAGTGACATGTCACAGGGTCATTGGTTAGAGCAAGAGGGGTTGAGGGGTCAACAAAGGAGGCTCAAAGTTCATAATGACTTGTAAGAGTAATGAATGGGCTTGTAAGAGTCATTTATGGCTTTGTGGGCTTCATTAAATTTTATGGTTGGGATATTTGTGAGAGAGTTGAGATATTTTGACTTGGGTTGGATTAAGAAAGTCTTAAGCTTGACTTAGGAATGTGCAAATGATTAAGGCTTGGATTAGGCTTGGGTTAAGATTATATTAGGCTTGTTAGAGATGGGCAAGTGGATGGCGTTTAATGAGGGTGGGTGAAGGAGGAGATATTTTTTGGCTTTGGCTTGGGTTAGCAATTCTTAACTCATGTTTAGGGAATGTGACAAGGTTGGGGGGGGGGGGGGGGGGGGGCGAGATTAGGATTAGGGTCAAAGATAAGGATTGACATCTTCTAGAAGAGTCTAGGCTTTGGATGAGGATGAAGACTTTCTAGAAGAGTCTAGAACTTTCTAGGATGAGGATAAATAAGGTTTTTAGGAAATAAATAAAGTTTTATTTATTTCAAAGGTTTGGGTTGAGGAGATATTTATTAAAATATTTTTAGTAAACATGAAGATTAATATTTAATCTTAATTAAATATTTTGAGTGGGGATTAGCGGTAGGAAATGATGGGATTAGCCTTTAATCAAAATTAAAGAAGGATTAGAAGATTTTGGAAGAGGTTAGTGGTCAAAAGGAAATTCGCCAAGTTTTGGGCAAAAAATAAATAAATTATTTATTTTGGAATTTTTGGTCAATTTATTAATTAAATAATTAATAAATACGAAAATAATGTTTAAATAAGATTTAAACATTTTTGGGAGGGATTCTTTAATTAAATATTTTTAATTAAGATAAAGGGATTTAATGGCATAAAAAAAATTAATTAATTAAATAAATAATTAATTATTAAATGATGATGTCATCATAATCTTTTTCAGAAAATAAAAATACTTTATTTTCTAAAGGATTTTTAGGTGTCTACACTTACCACCATATTTTTAGATAGATTTAATCCTCAATTAGGGTTCCACTACTCATAGTAGAACTGCGATTCTTTTTTTCTTTGAATGGTCCTAGCTAACTCACTTGTTCAATAGCTTTTCATGTTAGTAATCCTATCATTCAAGGTTTCCAAAGGTTAGTTGTAGGTTTCAATTTAGCTCTCTCTCTCTCTCTTTAAAGGATTACTAGAACAATACATTTTCAATTCATAATAGGTTAGAGGTACCCTAGTAGCTTGGTAACGTGGTATACTCTTCAAGTGTTACCTTCCTATTTACTCCCCATTCATTTTATTTATTCAAAATTTTAATTTGAAGGTATAGAATTAGATTATGAGGATCGCAGTTTTCTTTTACTCATGTTTGTCAAGTTTAAAACAATACTAGTTTACTAGATCACCTTCATACTTGATGTAAACTACAATGCTTCCACTAGTGATCAGGTCAGAAAAAATCTAACTTCTACTAAGGATGTTGAGAAACACTTTCTTTTTGACTTCTAAGTTACTTAATCATTTCTGCTCACATGATTTAAAGATGTTTTAGGGTTCTTAACTTAGTTTTCCCTCAAGGTGATCATGTTTAATAAAATTTGGAATTCATTATGAGATCATAATATACCTTAATATAAATGTAAAATTCTTCCATCAAATCAATTGTTTTCAAGTTCTCAAGACTAATTTATCTAATATGGTTGACCATTTTCAATCATTACTATCTATTTTAGGTTTCACTTAGGTTTAGTCATTAGTATCATTGTTTAGCAAGAATACATTAGCTTCTTTAAAATTTTGTAAGGTGAGTTCCCTTCTTTCTATGGTAATATTTAAACGTCCACACTTAGCATGGATCCATTATTTCCCAAGTGTTACAAAACTAGGCTCCGTTACCAAAATGTCATGCCCAAAATTTAGGGCAAAACACACCAACGTTTTTTTTTTTGTTTAAGATAATTAATTCAAGATGTTTAAATACATGCTACACTGAATAGGTTATGGAAAGATGACAAGGGATTAAAGTATGTTTTGAATACATATTATTAAGAAGCAAAGTTGACATCTCCACATACTATATGGGTTCGAACCCCTGAAATCCTAACACTATGGGAACACTTAGTTCCAGTTAAGTGAGTCGATCATTTAATACATAAGGATCAAATTGCAAAGGTACAACATCAAGTTCAAAATACATTTTAGGGTTTTTATGTTCTTAAATCAACTATGATGCTATCGTTTTAACACTATACTAGGTCAATCCTTAGGAGGATCTAATTCAGCATTTAAGGGTTATTCTATCATAACATGTTAATACCTTATTTTTGGATATTATCATAACCTATTTAGAACTAATTAAAACACATTAAATATTTGACATTATACCAATCACAACATTGTCCCATCTTCTATTCAAGACCCAAACCCATTTTATCAAGCTATCTAAACAACTCTAAATCCATTACATATTTAAATCTCAATACAACCATTTGAACTAATTAAATCATTTCTATTTGTCTTTTAATTGATTTACAACATTCACATCTTTTTGAAACATAACCTAATTCCCTAAACTAGTTATCTAGTTAACTTTAATTTATGACTCTCAAAACATTAGCATCTTCTGATTATAAATTTATAACATAAATCTCACATTTGTAATGATTTTTGTTTATTAAAGTTTTTCTAACACCCTGAGAATGTCTAACCTCAAGACATCAAATAATAATTCAGCACTAAACAAAATAAAAACCATAATCTTATTCAAAAAGCAAACATAACTAAACATTTCATAAAGTTTGACTTAAAACAAAGATACCCTTACATTCTAAAAACATTAAATTTAATTAAACCTCTAATCCATGCACCTTAACTATTTTAACCATTAACCATTAAAATCGCATTCAAAATAATTACTAATAAAATATTAACGCCCTTAACTTTATATAGTATTAATATTAAAACAAAAATAATTTACTAATTCTAACAAAAAATTTCTAACATAAAAACATCCTAACATAAATATTCTAACATCTAACTTAATAAAAAATCTTTACACTACTTATTATTAACTAATACTAAAATAAATTCAAATAGTAAAATATACTAATAATAATTACCGAACAACTACAATATTGTAACATCAAAATTTAAAATTAAAACTTTAAAAACATCTCCTAACTTTACCAACTTAAAAACATATCTCACAACTGACATAAAATTTTACAAAATAATAAAACAATAATATAGCTAACTAACTTCCTAACATCTAACATTACATACTAAACTAAAATCTAATATTATCTAGTTTAAAAAATTCAAAACCAACTAATACTAATCACTTCATGCTAACCCACCCAACACTTAACTCTCACTAACCTAACCCTACTCACCTATCTAACTAACCCTACCTACCCAATCAACCCATGCCTAACTACTCCCCCATCAACACCACTCATGTGGGCACATTGTCTCATACCACTCCCCCTCCATGTTGCCCAAGGAAGGTGTAAGGGAGCACTTGGGAAGGATGGGACTTCAGTGGGTGGCCTATCCTGTCAAACATAAAGAAACCCTCCCTCCCCTCCCCTCCTCATTTAAAACATAACACCTCCTCCAATAAGGTTGAAGTGCTAGGTCAAGTCTAGATGGGGGTACGTTGAGGTAAGGCCAACTTTGTGTAATGTATAATGGGTCACATATGGTTGTGCCTAGGGTGAGGAGGAAGTAATGTAAAGTTAAGTGGTTGGATTCTTAGGATAGGTAGACTAGTAGGTATTTTATATCTTTATTCTTTTATTTATTTACTTTATTCTATTTTTTTTTTTTGCAATTAATTTATTTAAATAAAGAAAATAGGATAATAAAAGAATCTGAATGAGATATGCTTTATCTTAAAAGGGAATTTATATTTCCACATACAAAGTGCAAAACTAATTTGTCCTCAGGATGACCAAATTTTTTTGTCAAGTCTTATATTTTTTTCTAAGTGTTAATTTTGAATGCAAATTATTTTTTTGACAAGGGAGGTATATATATATATTGGATTTGTAACATAGGGTTAGATGTAATGCCTTATAATTCAAATAGAAATATTTAACTTCCTCATACTCATGAATAATTATGAAATTGAAGTACCGATCAAATATGAATCTTCTTTAACATGTTTTGGTTTTGAAATTTCATAACTTTTTATATTTCACCAGTCTGTCCAATGAACATTAATCAAATGAATGCAATGTCAAATTATATAAATTCTATAGTAAGATAAAATATCATTGCATCAAAGTTCAAGTAAACATATGCAAAACTGAAATACAAGAATCTCATATGCAAGGATACTACTAATTTTTTTTTTTCAACATACGTGGTCCAATCATTTTTCATTTATTTAACTGGACCACTTGATTCAAAGGCTCCATCGGGAAAGAACCAAAAAGAAAACTCAACATCATAGTCATTTCCTCAAAAATTTAAAATAACATTTTTACATAGGATTATTATCCTGAAGAGAAAATCTCCTAACATAATTGAGTTTCAATAACAATTTTGAATTTTCTTCTTAGCTCCATAACAAGGAAATGATTACAAATTCTACAACACATAAAAATGATCATGGAGAGAATGAAACTAACCGGGAGACAACCAAACTTAACATGAAGACAATTTCAAATATTCACTCCCATCTAGGTTTGCACAATAGGTTCATCATTGAACCAAACTAGGGAGAAGGTGGATTTTTCCAATAGGAGATGTCAGGCACAACACCATAACAAGTGTCTTTTGCATCTTTAAACTCAAGAACTTCCATTCTTCCATTTCTTAAATTTTAAAACTCAAAACATGGTTTGTGTTAATGAGTAGGGGCCCATAACACTCTACTCTCTCTCTCTCCCTCTCCTCATCCTAAGAAGAGACTTTGTACTGTCAGAGTCCAACTAAAGATCTCCTCCTATACATGGTCACTATTGCCCTATCCAAGGGTGAGTAATGTCAATACAACCCATAAAATCCCTTTGAAAATCAAAGAAAAATACAAAGGGAAAATATTTAGGAAAAATCCATTTCAATCCCTCCCAAACATATTCAACAAAGATGTGAACATACATATGTAAACAAAATGACTTAAGCATGAAACATGACATGAACCAAAAGAGCATTAAGGGTTCCTACTTTTACAATAAGGTTATGGAAATTAATTTGATATGAGCTTCCCTACCTTCTCCTTCTCCTTCAATCCTAAATTTCTCTCTAAAACTAGAGGTTGGGTGAACACACCTTCTCTCTCAAATTTACCTCAAAATAAGATTCTAACTCAAACACCTTGAGAAAGTAATAACTCTCCCACTTGCCTAAGGTTCTAAAGACTTCTAACTCAACTTGTCATAAGGCTAACCTCAAGGTGGAGTTTAACTTATCCAACTCATGGCGAAAACATTCAATTTTCGCAATAAAGAAAAAATGAGATATTTGGGGAACCATAAAAGTCAACAAAAGGGCCTAGGGGGTGGAAAATGCCCCCAACCCATACCCATACCCCTTAGGTACTTAGTTTTCATGATTTTTGGCTTCTAGGATTATTAATGGACCTAACAAAAAGCTTGAAAATTTTTGGACTTTCTAACAACCCTCAATAATGTAGATTAATCACTAATTCTAATTAGGGCAATTAATCTCGATTACTAACTTATTAGCCAAAAGGTAACTAACCTAGTTTAACTTAGATCTTTCAGTTACTTGGTTAGCCCTAACTATCATGCTACAATGCATATACAATTCATGAGTGTCAAGAAACACTATAAAATTACTATCACAAAATTACTGTATCCATAATTTTGACTAAACGTTTATGTATCCATAATCTTAGGACTACGTCACCACAAGTGTTGTTGAGAGCACAAGACTTAGCTAGATGGAGGTACCTACATCATCATTTGAGGTCAATATTGTGATTTATGTACATAATGTATAGTTCATTATGCTCTAAAATAAAATTAAAAAAATGTATGTATTGTAAATTACAGGACCTCACCACTACTACATTTGGTAGTTTTGACAGTGTGCCTCCTCCCATTACTGAGGGACACCCATCTTATGTGGTATAATTTATTTTATTATGTAGTGAATATTTAATTTATTTACAAGCTAGATTTTGAGACCCAGTTCAATTAAGCAAGTACATGATGAGACGTGCCTCCTATTACATAGGGTGATACATCTACCTCACAGGGTGGCCGACATGACGAGACAACTCATATTACACATGATGATCCATCTGAGTCCTCTTCACATGGAGCAAAGAGGACATTTGCTCAAATAGATTAGGTCTTGTTGGCACCTATCGATTGTGTTTTTATGATGTATATATATATATTATTTATGATGTATGTACACTTTGTGTTAGGATAGTTAAAACTGTATGTTAGACCATATATTTTTTCACTTCATAGATCATGTTATGATGTATGTTAGACCATGTACTATTTTTTTATGATTTCTTATCATGCTTGCGTATGTAGTACATATATTACTATGTTTCACCATGTTTTAAGTATATTCAAACCATTTTCTTTATTCTGACATATTTTATTCATGAACATATGACACATTTTGTAAGTATATGTGCAAGATGAACAATAATTTTAACTATCTATAGAGCATTATTGGATAAATATCACATCAAATTTATGCATTGAGATAATTCATACAAATAAAATTGACCTACTCGATTAAAAAATGTATTGATAACGTACCTAAGAATGTATAATAAGTGATCTTAATGTGTTGTTTGGTAATGTAAGACTCATTATCACCTAATAAGACTTATTATGTGGCAGTAAACATATGAATACCTATCATAATGTATAACAGACATAATGACTTATTAGGACTCCCATGTCCCCTTAAGACACACATGTATGGATAACGTACCTAACAATGTACATCATAAGTGATCTTAATGTGTTGTTTGGTAATGAAAGATATAATCAATACAATGAATACAATGAGTAATAATCTTTAAATTATCATGTGCAAGTGACTTGTCTTTAATATTACAATCAATAGTAATTTGAAACTTCAAACAAACATTAATTTAAACATGCTTGACTGTAAAAGTAATAGAACAAAATAGGAGGTCATTACTTAAATTGATAGTTAATTTATAATAATTTATCAAGTGCACATACCTTTAACTTTCAAATAGAAGTAAACTTTCATTTTTAAATTAGTTTGTACAACATATTTCACAATATATGTAAGACAATGTCAATGATATATTTATAGTTCACTGAACTCATTTGAAACATAAAATTGGTTGAACGCATCTCTTCAAATGAGGTCCTATAAAATAAAAATGTAAAACAAAAACACACATGTTAATAAACACATAAATTAATATTCAAGGTATCTGAACTATGTAAATATATATGTGTAATTTGTATGTACTTACTATGTGAAATTGCACAAGATGTTGATGTTCGATCCACTTTAACATTTAAATTTGCATAAATTGTAATTGAGACCTAAATAAGAGGTATATAAGTTCTCTAAATTGGTATTGACAACACAAACATACACGTAATTAAATTATATAAATACATATATATATAAATAATACAATAATGAAAAAACTTACATGTGTTTGATTTAAATGTAGTCATCGCACTGTACCATCTGCATCCTCTCTCTTTTGCAATGCATCTATGATTGTCTCGTGCTCATCCATTGAAATTTTTCATAATACCTTATTGGCGGGTCTCCCTTTGTATCTTTCTAATTTGATATTTGTTGCCATAACCAAATGAGAATAGTGTAAAATCTTCTTTTCGGTTTGGTAGTCTTCAAATGCTGGCAAACCATTTCTTCTTGTTAGGTATCTACATAGCCAAGTGCCAGCTACAACAATAGACCCGATTGGATACTCAAAACCATCATCGTCTACTTGATGACATGTCATTTTTTTCTTAGGTTCCACACATCTAGCTAGCCAATACTTCGTTTGTTCATCATTATCACTAGGTGCAACAACAACATAAACATGTCCTACAAGATAAGATAAAGTATAGAAACACTTTAATCACTCGTGTACATATGCAAATTATATAAATTTAAGCATGAGATTGCAAAAAAATCTAATTAAATTGTGCATACGAGGTTCTATGAGGTTTGAAATACGATCATAGTCTTTTGATGCAAAAGTAACATTCTGGCCTTCATTTACTATATCATCTTCAAAATGCGTGTCAATAGGTGCTAATGATCTTTATTGCCAATCTTCAACCCATTTTGTATTTTCACATTCTTCCCATTCACCTACAAGACAAAATTAACAAAAACAAGCAAGCTCCCTAATCCATATAGTCCAAGTGTTAGAATTTGAACTCCTAAATGAATTCCATTTAGCTAAACCACTAATTGTATCACAATCATCTTGAAGGGATATTATTTTCTTCAACTAGGTAGAAGAAACATTTGATTGTAGAGTTTTGACTTGATCCCATGTATAAATATTTGTAACACCATTCAACAATCTCATGTGCATTTTTGAATTTAGCTCTTTCCTCAAATTTTAATTGCTCTTTACTAAGGGCTCTCTTCACACATGCACTAGCACCATCATGTTCTCCTTTACCATGTCCAGCCTCAAAAAAAACTCCACACATGTTGGATGCTAGTTTGCTTATGTGTCGTACTCAACCAATAGAACATTCTAGCATTCTTAAATTGTCCTGTACAATTATCTAACCATATCCAATGTTGTGTCATTTGAATTTGTCTCTTTTAAATTATCATAAAAGACCTTGAAACAATAGTGGACAAACTCAGATGAATGGAGTTTATTACCACTTAAATAAAAATGGTACTCTCTCAATATTTTTTGATCCTCCTCTGTACTATCAGGTGCATGACTATAAACTATATGAACATAAATTGTTACTTGTACTAAATTGTAATATTGTGGTTGTACCTCTTCTTGTGGTGCAAGCTTGTAGTTCTCTGCAAAGTCAACAACTGAAACTATAGTACCAATTGGAAATGTATTCTTACATATGTGAAATTATCCATCAAGCCATATAGAATATTGAGAGTTTTTAACATATTTTGGTATGATCAAACTCTTAAACTCATCCATAAATGCATGAAAACTAACTTTATCTGTAACTAGATCACACCTTCTTTCAAACTTCCCATCCTTCAATAGATATTCAATAGTTTTGAATCTTTTAACCTCAACTAATTATTGTCCAAAAGTAGTCAAAGCATTTTCATGGAAACATTCATCTAACAAAGAAAGATTGCCACAGATATCACATGTACTAGAAAGACATGCATTGAAAAGAAAGTATTGATCATTATGTGGCTTACAAAACAAACCTGATATGAAATCTTTTATAGTTTGAGGTGGTATTTTTATACCACATTCTTGCAACATTTCTTTACTATGCATGGTACCATGTATAGATTGAAATACATCACAATGGTAATGAAATTAAATATGAGTTTTACAACAACATGTGATTCTTTCTTTGTTAATCCTTACATACCATGGTTTACACTTTTCAAAAGATCTTTGACTAATGGTAATATTTAATACCTTACCATCTACAAATTCTTTAAACAATTCAGTTTGAGTCATGTCAAAAAGGTGTTTAGGGTGTGGATCACGTATTTTTGATCCAATTCTCAATTTAAGAACATCTCTTGAATTAGGTGATACTCTTGTATTATCATGCCAACAATTTTCAATCAAACTTTTGATTTCACTAGTAAGTTTCATATCACATCTCGGGAGTCTACCACTAGAAGTCCATAAAATATTTGCTAGATCACATTCAAAGTTAACCCTTCTCTTTATAGCTCTTTCTAAAGTCTTACGATTCACATTAAGATATCCACTTATGTTGGTAATCAATCTTTTGTCAGATGTTGATTTGTTAACTAAAGCTATTGTTATTGCTCGTCGTACTGCATTCTTATCTTTAGACCGACTTCTCTTTCCGATAACATCAAAGGCACTAGCAATAGTGGATACAACTTGTTTTAAGGACTCATTTTTATTCTTGGGTTTTACATACATTCCCAACCTTCTCATTCCTTTTCGCATTTTAGACATTTTAATTAGTTGCAACATTAGCTGACATTGAAACCCAAATTTCTTATTATAAAAAAAATGCCTATACAATCTATTAGCATGTGTCCTAATTTGTCTCCATGAAACCAATCCCTCAAGATTATCTAGCACATTATTAGGAATATGAAAATTATGTTCAGACACTTTACTATCATCCTGACATGTTTGTTTAGTCGTTGGTGTTTCTATGTCTAAATTCATGCAATTTTTATTTTCAGACACTTTACTATTTTCACTATTATTTGGGATTTGAATATCATTTTCAAATTTTCTTGGCATTTCTTTTTGGGTAGGCATTTCAATTGGAGTGTTTTGTGCATGATCATTTGACAATTGCTTCTCATGAGGAAAATCTAAATCGTTTAAATCGTAACCTGCTTCTAAAAAATCACCAATTTCATCACGAGAGAAAATTTGAGGGTTTGGAGACACACCTATATTGAACGCATAATTAGAATGTGCACCTGAATTTTTTTGTATTAGGTTCTCTTCTTTGACTTCTTCATCCATTATGGTATCTTCAATGTCTTTCTCCTTTGAAACATTGTTCAAGTCTCTAATTCTCTATCTTCTCTCTCGTTGATGTTGTGCTTCATTATCTTTATTTGTTGTAATCTCCTCATCTGTCAAAACTCTTGCTTTCTTCTTTCTTCGTTGTTTTGATCCCATGTTTTCACCAGTTATGAATTTGAATTAGTAGCCTACAAATTGTATAAGAGGACAAGAAAATAGAATAAGTGTGACAAAATTCAGTGTTGCAGGTTGAAATTGTTGTTCAATCATTTCAATCATTGAAATTGGGTCGGTGGGGTAGATTTTGGGACCCAATGGGTACATCAAAAATGGGTACCTGACTTCTTAAATATTGGGCACCCGATTTTTTAAAAATTGAGTACTCGTTTACAAATCGGGTACCCGATTTTTAAAACAATCGGGTGCCCAATTTTTAAAACAATCGGGTGCCCGATTTTAAAAATGTCGGTATAACAGTTCAGAGAAATCAAGTGCCCAATTCGTGAGACATGAGCGGGAATTTGGCATGGCTCTCGACTTTTGCATGGGGTTTTGCCTTGGGGAAAGGCATGACATAGGCTTGGTCCCATCAAGCCATGCCTTTGTGCTCCTTTTTTTTTCTAAGGCATTTAATCGACAATTTCTAGTATTGTTGTAATTTTTTAATAGTCATTCCTATTGAATTTTTTGACAAGACAAAAACCCATTATAGGTCTTGCTGTTCTGATTTCAAAAATGTAAATTTTATAGTGTGATTAGTTTATTTTTTATTTTTCCATTATTTATTAATCAAAACTATCTCCTAAACATTAAAAAGTGACATTCACTAAAACTTTAATAACTTTTTTATTTTATAATTTTTCTTAAATTAATTTATATGTCATCAATCTACATACAATTCTTTTGATATTAAATTTTTTTTTTTTGAAAAAATTGATATTTTGATCAAATTATGTGGTCTGTACACGAGAGGTTTTAAAATTTACCTTTATAGCAAATTAATAATTAATAATAAAATAATTATTCAATAAAAAATTAAGAAAAAATATTGACATCAATCTTAGGTGTATTGGGAAACTCTCTTTAAAAGGATTTGCTAAAATTCATTTATTTGTGTCAAAGTATGGTGTTCGTACACGAGCATGGTATGGTCCTGAAACAAGCATTTTGAAAAAGTGGTTTTAAAAGATCCATACCAAAAAAAAAATCTATCATATGGGTGCACAAATAAATTACATATTCAAAAACTAGATTTTGAACACTAAAAATTTTATTTCTGGAGTTTTTTAATATTCAATATCTAAATACCTCAAATTTTGACATCAATTGACAAAAAATTTCAAAAATAGGAAAAACGCTTCCACTTTTTGGCCAAAAGTGAGAGACCAGGCTATAACATATCTTATTCATTAATTCATATTAAAATACTAGAATAATCATCATTAGGCATGCATATACCTAACATCATAAACATCACCAATCAAGGAATGTTGAACTATCTAAAAGCATAAAACTTAATCATTGATGTACCAAAATCAACACCTTTATCATCAATCGAAAAAGCCTTGTATCATCATTAGTGAAACTTTAATGTTTAAATATTTGAGATAATGTAGCATTTCTTGAATCATTGAGTATTAAAACATGGATGTATCAACTACTCTCAATTTCATTAGGACATTCACAACATTCTAATCCTCTACAATAGATTTAACAAAGAAATACATATTTAATAAGTACATGCGAGGAGGGACCTTACAAAAAGGACTAAGAACATTGTCAAACCTAGTGAACCAAATCCCACTGCACCTACAACTAGAGCTAACACAAATGCAACTAAACAAAAGGCTAAGGAAAAGAGAAAACAAGTAGACCAAGGAGGTCCAGTACAAAAGAAACAAAGAAGGAAGTATGTTGCACCAGAAGAGTCTAATGAAGAGAGAATTGAATCAGATGACAACAACCAATTTAAGATGGTGAGTTATAATCCTCTTTCAAATTTTGATAATTTATGTGAAAATTTTAAGAATAGTGCAAACACATGATAGAGTTTTCAAATATAGATTTTGACAAATTGGATAAAGTGGAGAAAAACCAAGTGGAAGAGGAATAATATGCCATGATGCCAAAGTTCAAGAAAACACCACTAGAATTTGCCAACTTTGTACCTAAGAGTGTATATGACATAGTTGAGAAAAAAAAACATTATTTTCTAAATTTGGAAAGACAAATTAGGGAGACACAGCTAGCCCAAGTAATGCC
Source organism: Cupressus sempervirens (assembly GCA_028749045.1). Classification (NCBI taxonomy): domain Eukaryota; kingdom Viridiplantae; phylum Streptophyta; class Pinopsida; order Cupressales; family Cupressaceae; genus Cupressus; species Cupressus sempervirens. The sequence continues at coordinate 235,613,553 of CM053786.1, read as the reverse complement.
AAAGTTGATAAAGAGACAGATTGCTAAGATTTTCAAGAAATATGTAGCTAGTTTCACACCTAAGTATAGAGCCTTCAACATTCTATAGAATAATATTGAGAATGTTGTTAAGAAGTCAACAGAGATATGGAAACTCATTTATGGGTTAATCACAGTGAAGAAAGGAGAAATTGATCCTTCAAAAGTTAATGATGATGATAAAGAAGATGATGACAAAGACAACATAGTTGGAGGAGCGATAGAAGTGAATGAAGATGACAAGGTAATAGTTGAGCCTGAGTAACAAGAAGAACATAGTATGCAAGATATACTATTGTTGAGTGTCAGTCCTCCCCATGACACAATAAAGACTACTAAAACTATAATTGTCAAAGATGTTTTTGATCTATTAGCTTAGAACATCAATCCTCTTACTACAAAAGACTTGAAGAAGATTCTAGATCAATCTATATTGCAAGCTAAACTTTGTAAAAACCTAGTTTTGGTCAATGTAGATGAACTACACAAGACAGTAACTAATGTTACAAAGGAAAAGTTGAATGCACAAGAACCACCTTCCATCATTCCTTTAGTTACTCATGTACAACCTTTGGTTCAAATAATAGTAGATACATCTAGCAAGGCTGATAGAATTGTTAAAGTTTATACAATTGAGAAGAAGACAATAGCAGAGAAAGCCACCGTTGCAGATTAGAAGGAAATACGATAGATAGATTCATCTATACCTACAATACATGGACAAGGTGCTAGTAAAATAATAGTGGTAGACTAGGGCAAGCCTAAAGAGAGTGAGTTACCATTGAAGGTGAAGGAAAAAGTTTCCATCCAAGCACTGGTAACCTTACCAACATCTGGAACTCCTTCTACAAAAAATCTTTAGAAGCCCAACATAGAAGCTATTCCATTATAAATCTCAGTGCCAAGCCCAAGCTCATCAAAAGTTGAAAAGGTAATTCAATATGGAGATATAACTCTTGATGAAGAAGTCATTATACCTGAGTATGATTATGATACTATGACACTAGAACAAATAGGCATATTGAAATAGGCCTTAGGAAGGAAAAAGCATCAAGAAATTCTTAGGAGAGAACATAGGTAGAAGCAAGCACTTGAAGATATTGAGGAGATTTTCTATATGTATCTAGTCTACCAACTCCTAAGGAAACCAACCCACTACTGGAACAACTATCAAATATATTGGAAAAGGTCAGTAATAAAGACCTCGATACAATTTCTAAACTCTTAGAATGGTCAAAAAAGAAATTCTAGAATAAGGTGAATGAGAAAATATTTAGTGGCATAGCACTAACACAAGTTGTATTGGCAACAAAGGTTGAGGATGTGAAGAAGGTACTTGAAAATATATTCTCATTATACACCAAATCGTGAAACCCTACACTCTTCACCCAAGAGACTAGGAGTCACATTTTTAGCTTTGAGAGAAATCTCAACATATGAGGTACTAAGCTACCTTAGAACCCAGCTCAAAGTGAGAAGCATTTAAATACATTGATTTAATCATAGAGTTAGTCAGTTGTATTGATAGTAGATGAAGCTAACATAAAATCCAAATTGTTAACCATACAAGCAACCCTCACCTGACATATGGAGATATTGCACAAGGAGCTAGGATATGTTGAAACTCTACTAAAGAAAGACCCCAATCTTTCTACTCTAGATGCTCTAGTACACCTTGTTGCCTAGCTTGCAATCCAAATAAAGTCATTGGATGTTGCATGTGATAATTGGGATGTATCTCTCAAGGTAAAAATGGAGGTCCATAATTTTTTTTGTAAAAATACACAATCAATGTATAGCCCATTTGACATAAGTATCAAAAAGGGGGAGATATATATATATATTTGGGGAGATACATCATTGTGGGAGAAATACTTTTTGGGAGAAATAGAGAAAAATGAAGAGATATCAGCTAAAGAAGAGCATGAAAGAGTATCAGTGCATTGAAGTCAAAGTGTATTACCAGAGACACATTTACTTAGAAAGGACCATAGATTTTGGATACATAATAGATATATTAACTTAGGTGGAGTTATCAAATTTGAGCTATATACGTTATTGCAAAATTTTGAAAATTTTAAGTTTTTTATATAAGTCAAGTCATGGATATGTTATGCTCTAGAGATTAAGGATGACAATGTATATTCAAGTGTTTTTAACACTCATGTCAAAGGGGGAGATTGTTGATCTCAGATTGGTTTTGACAAGTGAGTATCAACACACTTAAGCAATTTACTTAGTTCATGTTGAGTTACAATGAGTTTCGAGCCACTCATGTGCTAGGTCACTCAAGTGCTGAGTAGATAGACCATGCTAAGTGATTTAGGAGATAAGTAAAATAGTGGATGCCAAGCAACACAAGTGTCGAGCTATAGAAAAATGATAGTGTTTTTCGGGCATCAGAGACATACATATATATATACATACATATATATGTATATATATATATATATGTATATATGTATATATATGTATACATATATATACATATATACATATATATATATACATATATACATATATATATATATACATACATATATATATACATACATACATACATATATATATATATATATATATATATATATATATATATATATATATCATTGTTATATTTATTTCATTATTTATGCAAGTTCTAATTATCATCTAAGAATACACTGAATGCTATTGTTATTATCAATAATTTCATATTTGACGTTTTCCTAGTCATAAGTAACTTATGAATTCATCCTTAGGCTATAGGTTTGCAACTACTTAGGTATAAAACCATTATTAGGATGCCATTAATGTTTACTTATCCAATGTCAACGTTTACTTATTTGCTCTTACAAATATCTCCTTGCTATTGATATAGGTCATCATCATTGGTTTTATCATGCCTCGTGGCTTGTAATCCTCTTATTACTTAACTATGATACCTGAACCTTTAGTTCATATTAGGTTGATGACCTCATTGCCACTTTACTTTCTCTAAGTGGTAGGGTTATAACTGATCCAAGAATTTCAATACTAGAGTCTATGAGCATTCACTTGATAGTTAAAATTTAGTATTACTCACACTTATACAATTAAGCCTACTAATAAAAGTAGACTCACATAACCCTAACTCAAAAAATTTCATCTTCCCACCATTTAATGTATGTTCTTACTGTATATGAGGATTAGTAATGCAAAGAACACTAAATATCAAATCAAAAGTATTGACAAAACTAAATAAACATAACTTCAAGATAGACTAAGATGAGCTCTCAATTGAAAATATGAGCCATTAATGGGCTCTCTCAAGGAGAAGCTCTCTTGTTGAGTAGCTTTGTCTAATTAGATAGGATGTATGCTCGATTCTCCAAAGGATTCAATGGTGTTCTTGATGGATTTTGGCTTGGGTGAATGGATTTGATGTAAAATGGCTTCTCAAAAATGGCATTATGGCTTTACCTCATGATCAAAATGGCATTACTTTGTTACTATGGTTGATTGTGTTAAAATGATTTGGGAGAGGATTCCTTAAATAGGCAAAGCGCTTGGGGGATCAAGGGCTAGGATGTAAGGATGGGATAAAGTTTATGGAAGGTTTAGATTGAATGAGAGGAGAGCACATGGATTGTGCTTCCTTATAGCCAGTTAGGGAGTGACACATGTCACAGGGTCATTGGTTAGAGCAAGAGGGATTGAGGGGTCAACAAAAGAGGCTCAAAGCTCATAAAGACCCTCATAATGGATGGTAAGAGCAGTGAATGGGCTTGTAAGAGTCATTTATGACTTTGTGGGCTTCACTAAGTTTTAGGGTTGGGATATTTGTGAGAGAGTTGAGATATTTTGACTTGGGTTGGATTAAGAAAGTCTTAAGCTTGACTTAGGAATGTGCAAATGATTAAGGCTTGGATTAGGCTTGGGTTAAGATTAGATTAGGCTTGTTAGAGATGGGCAACTGGATGGCATTTAATGAGGGTGGGTGAAGGAGGAGATATTTGTTGGCTTTGGCTTGGGTTATCAAGTCTTAACCCATGTTTAGGGAATGTGACAAGGTTAGGGGGGGGATTAGGATTAGGGTCAAAGATAAGGATTGACATCTTCTAGAAGAGCCTAGGCTTTGGATGAGGATGAAGATTTTCTAGAAGAGTTTAGAACTTCCTAGGATGAGGATAAGTAAGGTTTTTAGGAAATAAATAAAGGTTTATTTATTTCAAGGGTCTGGGTTGAGGAGATATTTATTAAAATATTTTTAATAAACATGAGGATTAATATTTAATCTTAATTAAATATTTTGAGTTGGGATTAGGGGTAGGAAATGATAGGATTAGCCTTTAATAGAAATTAAAGAAAGATTAGAAGATTTTGGAAGAGGTTAGTGGTCATAAGGAAATTGGCCAAGTTTTGGGCAAAAAATAAATAAATTATTTATTTTGAAATTTTTGGTCAATTTATTAATTAAATAATTAATAAATAAAAAAATAGTATTTAAGTAAGTTTTAAACATTTTTTGGAGGGATTCCTTAATTAAATATTTTTAATTAAGATAAAGGGATTTAATGACATAAAAATAAATAAATTAATTAAATAAATAATTAATTAATAAATGATGATGTCATCAGGGACTTATTTAGAAAATAAAAATACTTTATTTTCTAAAGGATTTTTAGGTGTCTACATTTTGCCCCTCTTTGACATAGTGTTGAAACAACACTATTTCAAAGAGGTTCAGATATAAACGACATGGAGATGACTTTATGGAACAACACAGTTGCCCCAGTCTCGAGTAGAAGAGAGAGAATGGACTGCATGATGCCCCCTCAAGAAGGTGGCAGGGAGAGAAAATGAGGCTCGACAATTTCTTGATAAATACAAGAATCTGGGATGAGCAAGGAGACTCTAATTGGGAAAGAGAAGGGGTTGAATTAGCTCAAACTCTCACTATGGGAGAATGATAAAGGGAGAATCAGAGGCACAAGAGTAAATAAGCTTAAGACTTCAGGAGAGATGGAGGATGAAGGAGTTGAGTGCCATAAAAAGGAATCCAGGATAAGGGAAGGGATGATGGGATGAGATAAAGCTGAGGCAACAGGATTTCAAAGAGTCAGATTGATGGAAGATGGGTGTCAGAGATCCCTAGGACTAGGATTTGGGATCTCGAAAGATGCGGCTTGGTGGATTGATTTGATGGGTGGATCCCTAAGACTAGGATTGTGGATCCCTAAAGCTAAGAGTGATGATTGATTCTTAGAGATACGGTTGCACAAGCTGGGGTAGGAGAGATAGATGTTGGATATGGATGGGGGATAATGGAGATGAAGGGAATCCATTGAAGCTTTTTGAGTGGGGGGATACTTCAAAGAGAAGTACCACCATGTAGTTGAGCACTAGATTTGCTATAGGACTGTTGGTTAATTGCCGAGGGTACCAAGAACATCAAGGCCTTTTCACCAACTGTTCAGAGGACTGAAAGACTGACTCAAAAAAAAATGCAAGGATTGCCCTAGTAGCACACATGAAACCCCAAGGAAACAGTGTGGAACTGACACTGGGTAACCCACAAGAAGAAAAGAAAAACAAACACAAGACCTGATCAATACCTTATGCTCAGATTGCCCCATTCACAGCATACAATGATATGAAAGATCATGGCAACTGTGAGGAAGGAACAAGGAGATTGCTTGGAAAAGATAGTTCAAGACCCAAAAGGGAAGATTTCAAATCAACAGGAAGTGAAAATCCAAAAGAGAACCATTTGCCAACGAGATGGGTAGGATGAGGTACTAACGGACCAAGATCAGACATGAGGAAATTCTATCGGAGAACACCTAAGCTGGTGGATTTAGATTAGTGATGCACTTTGCAAGGTGAACTAAGAAGGATAACACTTTGGTGATAGGAGATCTAGATAAAGGATGCATTTGGAATAGCTAACCAAGGGTTGTGCAATGTGTGCAAAATGTTGATCAAGGATGAATTAACACAAAAGTTGGATAGATACAATGGTACTAAGCTAAAGAGGATGTATAAGCTGACATACCAAGATATGTTATAAATGTACAAGGTTTTTTTGGAAAAGATTGGATATACAAGCTATGATACAAGTTATGATACAAGCATTGGATACAAGATTATTTACAAGCTGTACAGGAGCTCCGGATGATAAGATAGTGGGATGGCTCAAGTTGGTGCAAGATGTAGAACCTAAGGATGAGGTGATAGTGAAAGATATGGATTTGACAGGATGCATCCAATGATGATGATAGATGTGTGACCAAGGATGGGGACAATGCTAAGGTTGATGGTAGCTGAGCTAATAGATGGCGCTAGAGTGAATGGCTAATGAGAGGATTACATTGGATTTGCATGAGGATAGCCTAGAGCAAGATACCAATGACAAGGGAGGATGGTCAAGACAAGATCTCCAAGGAATATAGTGCCCCCTGTAAGAAGATGATATGCATAAGGAGGTCTTATGATGGATGTGATAGGATTGAAGCTAGGATGGAAAAGCTGAAGGCACTAGGGAGATGGATGTTAGCTGGGATGATGGGGTGAGGTTGCAGAAGATAAGTGGATAGTGATAGATAAAAGCTGGAGGATGAAAGATAGGTGGATAAATTGGAAGATGGAGCCGGATGACAAGATGTGACCAAAAGCATGAGGATGATAGGCTAAGCTAGGGATGACTGGATTATGCATGACGCTTGTTTGCCAAGTTTTCATCATGGTAGTTGTCCAAGGTGCTTGAATTGCCAAGTTTTCACCAGTGGATGCTTTATTTTTCTTTATTTTTTTGAATTTTTGACTTTGGACTTAGTTGGAATGATTTTGGCTTTCTTCAACTATTTTTGTCCTTTTTGGTATTTTTCATTGGCTGTTGGAATGTTTGATTTTGTTGCTAGCTGTTGGTACACCAGATGTGTGATTTGTGTGATAGATCAGATTAGATGGGATTGATGGTAGGACATGGAGGGATGAAAAGGCTAGAAAGGAGCATGAGATGGGGATGCTTGCAGGATCAACATTGGCTCATGTTGGGACGGGTGTGAAAAGAGCATATGGGGGATAGATGGTAGATGCGGGCTTGATGAAGGATTTTTGGAAGTGTGCTTGGGGATATAGGCACCCAAGATGGAGTTAGGAGATGGGGGACATGAGTCATTGGATGGGGGATTAGCAATGGTGGATGCCATTATGCATTGGGTTTCAACTTTTTTCTTTGGGATCCACATGGTTTTGGATTTTCTTTTCATAGGCTTTTGCATTGTTTTGCATTCTTTGATTAGATTTTGCCTTTTTGGAGTATGTCTCTTAGAATAGACATATGATTGACTAGGATGTTGATTTTTAGCTTTATCCATTTTGAAGTTGGCATTCACATTGTTGTGGTAAGCTTTGGGAAGATGGTTAGGAGAAGCTTTGTGAGATGGAGAGGATATGGAAGAGCATGTAGGGGGATGATGATGGATGATGTGCCCTGATATGTGCCTTTGTTGATCTTGCATAGGAATGGAGAGAATGGGATTTTTATGATGGCTAATAGGAGGATGGAGGATGGTAGATTTTGGGACATGGGGACCCATAATGGATTTAGCAGATGAAGGGAGGATATGGTAGGTTGTTTTGGGTTGCAAAGATGGTGGAGGGGGGATGACATAAGATTTCTTGAAGGAGTGATGGGAGGCTGGCATGGTTGGCCTAGAGATAGGCTTGGTTTGGGGATGGCATCTACCAACACTTTTAGATAGTGACCCTTTGGATACATATCCAAGACCATGAAATCTTGGATTCTTTTTTGCAATAATAGGATTTTTGATTCCTTTCTCTTGTGGTCCTAAACCTTGACCTTGAAAATGCCATCAATTGAGCAATTGAACAAGCTGAGGAAACTTTTTGCTTGTAGAAAATGGTAGAAGTGCTTTATTAGATGTATTGCAATGGGGAGATATTATTCTTAATTCTTCTGCTAAGAGGGGGCCACCATGATTTAGATGTATATGCTTTACATTTTAGTTTAGTTTACTTATTAAATGCATGAGATGGATGTGTGGTCAAAGTTTTATGGGTCCAAGTTTGAACTACTGATTCACCACCGCCCACCCCCCCTCTTAGAAGTTTACCTTTCATATTGTAATTCCAACAAAAAAAAATCCAACAAGAGTCCTAGATGACTTTGTCCATCACAAATACTCCACCATATAGGAAGCATCAACATTCAATCTAGACAAACAATAATGCTCTGTTGCACTAGATTGATGCACTCTTACATCTTCTACTTTGATGTAGGATGGGACATAACCCCTAGCATACCTCACAAATACTCAAAAAGTCTCTTTGGTAAGAGGCTTAGTGAAAATATCTGCAATCTGCTCTTTAGTGATCTATTACTCCAATCTAATTTCCTTTTCTACAACTTTCTCTCTCAACATGTGATACTTGATAAAAATGTGCTTGGCCATAGAATGCAACACTCAATTCTTAGACATATTTATTGTGCTTGTGTTGTCACAATATATGACAACAAGTTCATTAAATTATATCCTTATACCCTTTAGCATTTTCTTCATCCAAACAACTTGATTACAATTGTTTGCAGTTGCAACATATTCTACTTTTGTTGTGCTTTGTGAGGTACAATCTTGCTTCTTACTTAGCTAAGAAACTAATCTTTGTCCAGGAAAGAAGGCTCCACCACTAGTGCTCTTTCTGTCAACCATATTACCTAGCCAATCAACAACAATATAGGCATACAGAGTGAAATAATTAGATTTATCATACCACAATCTGAACTCAAGAGTTCCTTTTAGGTGTCTAAATATCTTGTTGACTATTATTTAATGAGCTTCTTTGGGATCATCTTAGAATCTTGTGAAAATTCCAACTATATTTTTTATATCCAGCATTGTGTGAGTTAGATATTGCAAACCTCTGATTGTAGATCTGTACTTCTTCTACTCAACAATAAGTATCTCATCCTTTATAGATAGCTTGTGTCTAGTTACCATAGGTGTCCCAATAGGTTTACATGTTTCCAAACCAAACCATTTTAGTAAATATTTCAAATTCTTAGTCTGAGAAGTAAAGATTCCTTCTTTATCTTGTACAATTTGTAATCCTAGAAAATATTTCATTTCTCCTATCATACTCATTTCAAATTCTTTCTTCATTTCTTCTGCAAACTTGTCACTTTCATCATCATTTCCATATTACCAAAATCATTAATCCATCATCAATTTCTTTCTAATAGAGATTGTTATCTGTTGTACCTTTGCTATATCCAAGCTTTGTCAAATTCTTGTCTAACCTTGCATGCCAAGTTCTGGGTGCTTGCTTCAAGCCATACAATGCTTTCTTCAATACATACCATTTTATTGTCATTTGTTAAAGGAAAACCTTCAATCTATTTAGTGTATACCTCTTCTTGGGCTTCTTGTTGTGAGTAACCTTTACATGCTAATCTTGCCTTGTTCCTTACAACTTTGCCCTGTTCATTCATCTTGTTCTTGAATACCCATTTAGTTCCTATCACATTCTTATCTACTATTCTAAGGACCAATTCCCATGTCCCATTCTTAGGTTCAAATTAAACTATAAAAAATAGTTCTTCATTTATTCTACTTCTTGTCATCACACCTTTATCTTTTCTTTTGATGATCTTCTCAGGTGGATGATTCTTTGTCATATTCTTACCCAAAGTAGGAGTTGGTATCTCAACTCTTGGCTTTGCTGAAGGTTCCAAGATTTTTTCCTACCTTAGATCTCCTTTATTCTACAAATCATTGTTAGTCTCAAGGAATACTTCATCATTCTTAGGTTTAATAACAACATCATTATCTAAATTGTAATCAACTATTTTTTCTTATATCCTGAATTTCTCATCTACTCTCACATTTGCACTTTCCATAATAGTTTTAGTTCTCAAATTATAGCATCTATAAACCTTTATTTTCAATGAATAACCATAAAACATACCTTCATCACTTCTAGCATCAAACTTACCAATATCATCATCTCTTTTGATACAACACTTACTACCGAAAATTCTAAAATACTTAGCTGTATGTGAGTGACCAAACCACATTTCATAAGGGGTCTTGTTTGTGTCTCTCTTGACCTACACTCTATTCATAGTGTAGACTATTGTATTCATAGCTTCTCTCCAAAACATCTTGGATACATTATTCTCAGCTAACATAGCTCTTGCTGCTTCTATTAGTGGCATGTTTATTCTCTTTTCTGTACTAGTATATTCAAGGGTTCTTAGAGCTAATAACTGTCTTTTGATTCCATTAGCTTCAAAAAAGATGTTAAACCCATTTGAATTAAACTCTCATCCTCTATCTAATCTTAAACATTTAATCTTCATGCATGATTCATTCTCAACTCTATTCTTATATATCTTGAACTTATCAAATGCTTCAAATTTTTCTTTAAGAAATGCAACCCACATCATTCTAGAAAAGCCATCAACTAAAATCATGAAATGCCTTTCACCATAGAATCCTTTAGTTTTTGTAGGACCACTGAGATATGTACTAGTAAAAAAATTTCTGTAGTAGTAAACTTCTTGTAGGGAAAATAATTTCTATTATTCTTTGCCAAAACACACTCCTTGCAAATTGTGTTAGTAGGTTTTATAATCTTAGGAAAATCTCTAACTACAAACATACTACTAGTATTCACAACGTTGTTAAATTTTATATGAAAAAGTATCTTATGCCATAACCAACTATCATCTACCTTCACAATGAAACATTTCATTTTAGGAGGATTCAACTAAAATACATTACCTCTAGATTTGGTTCCTATTCCAATTATCTTTCCATTTTTGTCTCTGATCATGCATGTCTTTTCTATGAATTACAACTGATAACTTTTATCCACTAGTTGTCAAACACTCAAAAGAATGTGCCTCAAACCATAAAAAAAATATAGATCCTTGATATTATTTTTACCATTAAGAGTTATAAATCTAATACCTTTAACATGGCATTTTGCATTGTTTCTAACTTTTGATTTCAGCAAACTTGTTCATAGCACCAGTCATATGATGTGAACAACCACTATCAATTATCCCATTAGATTTCTTTTCAACCTATGATACCAAAGTTACTTTCTCTGGACTTTCTTCTTTGATTTCTATGAATCCTATTTCATCATCACTAGCACTTATTGCTTGTTCATCAAATTCATCTTCTTCATTTGCATATAGGCACTCTCTATCTCTTCTAGGTTTTTAATTTCCTTTATACTTTTTCTCTCTTTTAGGACACTTAGATGCATAATGACCAAATTCATTGCAAGCCCAACATTTAAAGATTTTCTTACCAACCTTTTCTCCTCTTACCACAAGGGCTACTCCTTCTTCAATCTTTCTATCCTCATTAGATCTACTATTGCTAGAAAAGTCTCCTCTAGAACTTGTGCTCCTTGATAAACTAGGTCAAATATTCAAGGCACTAAAAGTTGTTTTTATTCTGGTTAATTCTTTGGACTATCTAAGCTCATTCTCAACTACTTTAAGTCTCCCAAGAAATGTCTCCTTTGTGAAATCTTTGGTACAAGATATCAACAATAGTATCTTTTGAAATACTTTCTTAAATGGTGGTGTTATGCTCTTCAATATTTTCCATACAACCTCATCATCTTCTTTGGTTCCTCCTTGAGCTTTGATACCTACAGTAATTTCTAACATTCTACCTACATATGTTCTTATAGATTCATCTCCCATCATTTTAGCATCTTGAAATGTACAAATATAACTTTGTAGCCTCAATTTCTTAGAATGTTCATCACCTTCAAAACTATTTTCCAAATCTTTCCAAATCAAATGTGAATTACCAAGTGATTTTACTTGATTGTATTTGATTTCAAGAAGTGCAGACACTAGTGCTTCTCTTGTTCTCATGTCACACATGAAAAGATCTCTTTCTTCATCCATATATGTTTCCAAATCACTTTCAACAAGAATTGTCTTTGAAGATTTTTTCAAGATCTAATATCTTAGACCCATACATAGTAGATGTGTCTTCCTCTTTTCATAATTTGTTCCATCAAACTTTGGACTATCATTCTTGAACCTATTTTCCATGGATCTCCCAAAGTTGTTAAACTTTATCTTTAAGGACCTAATGGTCTAATATCAATTGTTATAAATAATAATCCATCAAGATAATTGAGAGAGGGGGGGGGGGGATGGGAGTTGGAGGGGTGAATTAGTTATCCAATAAATATTTAAACATTTATCAACCTTAAAAAATCTTATCTATTCAACCAAATTAATTAGAAACCATAACAAGATGCACATACACAATTGTACTAGATATGTTAACTAGGGAAACCCTTGATTAGAGGGAAAACCTTGGTGGGAATGATGCCCACAATATGATATATTGATATAAATATTCCTTGTTAGAGGATGGACCCTGTCAGGAGTCTATTACAACATTTATTACATATGAGTCCATTTTAGGAGACTTTGAATCATTGTTAGAAGATTCCAACCCTGCCAAGAGTTGTAGAAGACAAGACCCGCTGTCCAAATAGCTTCTGGGGAAAGATCATTGAACTCACTATCCAACTGATCTCTCAACTATTCCTTGCAAAATAATTGTGTTTACTATACTTTAACTTCTTTCCTTTGTCCTATCAACTAGATCAATCATTGTTAGACCTTGTAGACTAGGTCACAAACCTCAGATCCAAATATCAAACCTTGGATCACACAATAACACCTCAGCAATGAAGTTTCCTTCACTTCTACTTAGCTCTACTTAACTTCATATTTTTCTCTTTGTGTTGTATCCAATCATTCACATTCCTACTTCAATGACATCATTAACAAAATAAAATTTCTTTCCTTTATAACAAGTCCATAAAACAATTCCTTGAGTCAACCAATACACCTTCTCAATTAATTATTATATTACCACATTAAAAACATGTTTTACTCAATGATAACATTAATCTTTCACCTTGTAACTTGAATAACTTTCTATACCTCTAATAGTATGATGAGTGATCTTAGCCACAAAATAGTCAACATGTCTTCTTCACATCCTCTAGCTTGATTCTTAGAATAATAATTTTGCTAAGAGATATACCAAGTTTACTAGAACATGCCTTTGTAAACTCTATCTCTAAACAATCATCACCAAAACTTACATAACTTCTTCTAGACATAATATTTCTTTACCTAACATTAACTTCATATACTAGATACTCACAAGTATCTCCCATTACCTCGAGTGCAAATAATCAACTAGCCATTTGTACCAACCTGATCTTAATCTATGTTCTTCTATTAGATACCACAAAAGACTACTATGTTGAAATTAATGAAAAACTTAGTCATGAATGTAACTTATCATCATCTACAATATTCCCCCATAGGAATATCATCAGCATTCATCCTTCCAATAGGGCCATATCAGTAGAGACTAACTGTATAAATTTAAATGCATTAATTAAGGAAATGCTTGAGAATCCTGAGAATGTCCTAATGAACTTATTTGTCCAATCTTTAACTGAAGACACAATAGAATGGTAGAGAAGTATACTTAATGGGTCTTTGGGAAGTTGGCAAGAATGTGTTGGTCAACTCATTGAACACTTTGGTGATCATAATGATACTTCTTTTTCTTCACATGATTTAACCGATATAAAGAAAAATCATAATGAAACTATACATGAATTTAACAAGAGATTCAATAAAGTATAAAATAAGGTGCCACTTGATATTAGGCCACTTGACATGTTTCTAATGGATTTTGACATATATACTTTAGATCAAAAAATAAACTATGAAATTAGCAAAGAAAAACCTAGTACTTTGTATTAAGCTTTCAAGATTACTTTGTCATTGGAAATTATTATAAAGGCAGTAGGTAAGGGACTGAAAAGGGCTGTTCCTAAATTGTTCAATCCTAAGGCTCCTAATAAAAAAATGAACAAGAGAAGACTAAAAAAATTATTAACATGATGAAAGTGATGAATTGGGGAAGTAGGAGGAATAATTTTCCTCCAAAGAGAAAAATTCACCCCTTTATAAAAAATGAGAAAATTAGATTGCAAGACATGCCTTATAACACTAATTAGAAAGATGGTAAGCTAGTGGACACCAAGGAGACTCCTGACGCTTTCAAAAAGACTAATCACTTTTCTAGTAATAGGCCTTGGTATGATGTTTGTTTTTTACATCATATGGCTAAGCGATGTGTCATTGTTCAAAATATTTGGGATGAGAAGAATATGACAAAAATGAAACACCTAGATATAATACAGTATATAGTGGACCATGTTGGGGTGAGGAATCATCAGAGGATGACTGTATGGAAAATTATAGATAGGAGATATCAAATTATTCAAGAGGTGTTTTCAGATAATCAGGATTTCCCATGAATCAGAAGATTGTCTAAAGAAGAGAAAGAAGCTTATGCAATTGCTGCAATAGAGTAGGTGAGAAGAAATTACAAGATAAGGAGACAAGATTTAAATGAAGAACAGAACAAAGGGGCAAGGATGTCTACAAAGGTGCAAGCTAAACAAGTCAAAGGTAAGGATCAAAATATTAATAAGCAGGATGAGAAATCAAAGTTTGCAAAGACAACAAATGACAAAATACTTGTTGTTAAGAGCTTTCTTGACTATAAATCCTTCATAGCTCAAGATTTATCTAGGAATTATTGTTAATAAAGATCTTACTCAAATCAATCCATTTTATTTAACTCTTCTCATAAATGATAAATTGGTAAAAAATTGCATGATTGATTCAGGAGTAGCTATGAATATTATACGTATTGATTGATGAAAAGTTTAAATCTAGATGTTGATTTTCCTTATGGTAAATGTTATGCTATGGATAATAGATATATCCCTATTGTGGGAGTTATAAAAGTTATTGATTTTAGATTTCCTTTATGTCCTAAAAATGTTTATAAAATTGATATTGCAATACTAGAAGTTCTTGCTATGTATGGTATGTTTTTATCTAGACAATGGTCTAATTTAGTAGGAGGAAATATTTAATTAGATTTATCTTATGCAAATATCCTAGTGAATTTCATAAATATCAAGATAGATAGGGAACCCAAGTGAATATATTTGGCGGAGGATATCAATCCAGAACAAATGACTTGTCTTTGTAATAAAAATATAGACAATTTTCAAGTAAGTATCACTAAGGAAGATTTACAAAAGGTGGATCCCATTTATGAATGTATTTCCATAGATCATGAGAAAGTATGGAGGATGAATTTTGATGGCTCATGTCCCAAAGAAGGAAATAGTTTAGGTATAGTGTTTGTTTCTCTAGAAGGTAAGACTTTAAAGTATTCATTTTTTTTATCTTCTGAGTGTACTAACAATATAGTTGAATATGAAACCTTATTAGGATTAAGGATATAAAATAAGCATGGTATTAAAATCTTAAATTTTTTTCATGATTCTAACTTAATTGTGTCTCAAGTTAGAAATATATTTGCTACAAAAAGGAAAAAATGAGCAAAGAAAGAATCAAGTATGTGATACTATTGAACTTTTGGTGCATTTAATATAACTTGGATAGATAGATCTAACAATGTTTTGGTATATTGTTTTGGATAATTTGGCAATCAAAAAAGGATGTATCCCTTACATAGACATAACCCAAATAAAAATAAAGAATAGATCAACAGTGCCTGGTAATTTGCATAATTGGCAAGTGTTTGAAGATGACAGGGACATTATAAATTTTCTTGTATATAAAGGAAGGTATGAAAAAAAATCATAGATTTTAATAATCTTGTAGAAGAGGTTGATGGGAAATAAATGCTATTTGGTAAAGGAGTCATCCAATTGAAAACCAAAAAAGTTCATAAAGGATTTATAGCACTAGAAAGGGTATTTGACAATAAAGATGGTAAGGAAAAGGACAAGATTACTATTAAGGATGGAAAGGATGTTGAAAGAATTAAATTAGGAACTGAATGATCCCCTAAGGAAGAGTTTATAGGGAAGAAATTAACTTGAAAAATCAACAAAGATATTACTAATTTATTGATGAATTATAGACATGTGTTTTCAAGGCCATATGATGAACTCAAATCTTACTGAGAAGATCTTTTCAAACATGAAGTACCATTAAAATCCAATGCTAAGCCTTTTAGGCAAAGACAAAGACCTATAAATCCTACTCTCACTCCCAAAATGAAGGAGGAGCTGATAAAAATGAGAGATGTTGGGATAACCAAACCAATTAGAAACTCAACCTGGATTTATAATTTGGTCCCAGTAAGGAAAATGAATGGGTATATTAGATTGTGTGTGGAATTCAAAAACTTAAATATGTTATCTCTTAAAGATAACTATGCTTTCCCTAATATTGAAGGATTATTGCAAGAGGTTATAGGGAATGAATTTTTATCCATGATGGATGAATTCTTAGGATATAATCAGGTTAAAGTGAAGTAGGAGGAACAATACAAGACAACATTTACTACACCATGGGGAACTTACTTGTATGCAAGAATGCCCTTTGGATTAACGAATTCAAGAACTACTTTCCAAAGAGCTATGGATGTGGCTTTTGGTGATTTGATTCATTTTATCATGGTAGTGTACCAAGATTATGTCACAACATTTTCTATAAAAGTAGAGGATCATTGTAAACAAATGGAAAAAAATCTTTAAAAGAGCTTTGGAATATGGGCTATCTCTAAACAAAAAAAATCCCATTTTGTTGTTATAGAAGGAAAGTTTCTTGGTCATATTGTGTCCAAAGAATAGGTAAGGATTTTCTCAGAGAGAGTTGTTGCCATAGATAAGATACAAGTTCCAAAAACTCTAAAGGCAATTCAATCATTCTTTGGACAAATAAATTTTGTTAGGATATTTTTTTCAATTTTTTTAGAATTGGTCAAGCCTATTTCTAAAATGATGAAAAAAATATAAAGATTTCCTGGAGTGGTGAAACCTTGAAAGCATTTGGAGATATAAAGAAAGCTATTCAAGAGGCTCCTATGTTGAGGTCCCCTAATTTTTCTAAACCTTTTCAGTTGATTTCCTTGGCATCACTTCATACTATAGTAGCTATCCTATCACATAAAGATGAGGATGTTCATGAACACCCAACAAAATCATACAAGCAACTGAGTTAAACTATGATATTATGAATAAATAAACCTATGCCCTAAGAAAGGTTGTAAAGTCTTTTAGACCATACTTGGTAGGTGCTCAAATCATAGCATATGTTCCTAATGCCATTGTTAAAGATATTTTCAAGGAATTAGAAGTTACTAGTAAAAGATGCAGGTGGATTAACCAGGTGTAAGAATTTAATATAGATATACAATTTACTAAATTAGTTAAATGATAGGGACTAGCTAGACTAATGGAAGAATCAAACTTGGAAGCTAATCAAGTGAATTAGGCAAAAGTAGGTCATAGTGAAGCTAGTATTGAAAGATTTCCTTGCTATACTAATTTTGTTTTATTCCTAAGAACTATAAATTTCAAAGAAGGAAAGACTGATAGCCAAAAATTAAATATAAAATTGTAGTATGAAAAATATGTTCTTATTAAGGGTGACCGTTATTGGAAAAATAAAGATGGTATAATAATTGTTTGTGTGGATCTATATTAGTTTTTTAAAAAAATCTCAAAAATGCATGAGGGGGTATGTGGAGGTCATTTCTCTTGTAAGACTACTGCAAATAAAATTGAGGGATGGCTACTTTTTGCCAATAGCTTTTAATGACAAATATGATTTTGTCAAAAGATGTGGGGAATGTTATAAATTCTTTGGTAAATTAAAGTTTAATGGTGTCTTACCCATGAGACCTATGTAGTTAGAAGAACCATTTCAAATGTGGGGAATTGATTTCATAGGTGAAATTACAGAAAAATTAAGTGGAGGGCATAGATGGATTCTAGTTGCAACAGATTATTTTTGAAAATGGGTTGAAGCTATTCCAGTAATACAGCCTATTCATAAAATAGTCATGCAATTTTTGATGGAGAATATTATTTGTAGGTTTGGAGAACCTCACAAAATTATTCTTCACAATGTCATGTGTTTTACAGTAAAAGAACTAACTAAATTTTGTTAAACCTATGGTATTACTATATCTTACTTTTCTCCTTATCATCCACAACAGAATGGGTGGGTAGAAGCTAGCAATAAGAACATATTGAAAATTGTCAAGAGACTTTTGGATTAGAATAAAAAGACATGGGACTCCAAGTTGAATTTGACTATATGGGCAGATAGAATAATAGTTAAGGGATCTATTGGTTTTTCTTCTTTTGAAATGGTGTGTGGAAAGAAAGCAAGAATGTCATAACATAATTTTCTACCTATTTATAATTTCATAAATAAAGAGGGTGTGGAAGCATTGGATCCATTGGACAATAAATTAAATGATTGGGTAAACTTGAATAAAATAGGAGAACAACTCATGAACAAAATATGAGTCAACAATTGCAAGTGAAGATGTTACATGAAAAAGAGAAGAATGCACAAAGTTTCAAGGAGATTGGGTCTTCAAATAGAATTCAAAAGACTAAGACAAGGGAAAACATTGCAAATTTGAGGCCTAATGGCTTGGGCCATATGTTATCACTATAAGAATTGTGAGGATTCGTATTACTTGCATGACATTGAAGGACATGATCGAGAGTTACCTACTCATGGTCAATACTTAAAAAGTTTTTTCTTTCAAATTTGAAATCAGGTATACTCCTAAATCTTTCTTCTCATTTTTGTTGTTTTTTTTTTTCTCTTTTAGTCTAATTTTTGGTCTACTTGTTCCAAAGATAGCTAAACTCCTACTGCACCCACATAGGGTGCATGTCCCCAATTAGAGCCACAGGTGGAACTCAATATTTTACAAATATTTTTTTACCTTTTACTTAGTTGCATTATTTACCTTTTTCATGCTTTAGGTAGATTTTATGATTATGATCAAATAAAGGTAATACTTACTGCATTTCTTTGTGTTTGACAAAACATGACAATTTATTATCTAAAATCAAAGGTTCATGTTCCAAATTGCATTCCTAGGACTTACTCATCACATGAAAATCACTATTGATCAATCTTGGTTGTGATCCTATAAGATATATCTTCATTTTTGTTCATATCTCCATATCTATAGAGATGGATCACCTTGTATTGTTATACCATACAACAATAACAGTTGGGCTAATGTCAAAGATTTGATGAAGTATCACTATATCATATAGCAATTTAGGTTAATCACTATGTGGGGTAAAGATTATGAAGACATATCAATTAGTGATGAGATTTGATATATCATTGTACATTATAATGATTGATCTTATTAGAGATCGGAGGAGATATATTTTTTATTGGAGCAATAAGACATAAGATTTCTCATATCGCTATATGTTATAGCGATCAAAGTCCATCACTATGTGGGGGAGACATAACATCAATATAAAAACTAGTAATATAATAACGAAATTTCTATGACCTAGAGTTATTATCACTAATCAAAATAACAATGTTTTAGCTTTGGCAATTAGTTATAAGATGTAGGTTACTACTATAAGATATAGTAATTATTTTTATCAATAATTAAAGAATGAAAAGTTGTGTTGTGGTGATGAGTGATGAAGCCAAGTGATCAATGTATCTTATAGTGATGATGGATGAATTGTTAAGAAGGCATCATTGTGTGTTATAATGATAGGTTAAAATGGATCTTGGATCACATTCTGAGTAATGGAGATATAGGAATTAGTGATGAGCTTTGGTATATTGATGTATGTTATAGAAATAAAGTAATGCTTATATCAATGACCAAGATTCTTGATTGCCATACCTGATAGCAAAAGCATTTAGTGGAGATCATAGGCAGAGGAATTTTAGTATAGTAATGAGCGATGGAAGTATCACCATTGCTATAGTAATAAATATAAAAATGGAAGTAGTTCTCTATTTGTAGGATTGAGATATAGAAATCAAAGGTTTACACATATTTATCACTAAGAGTTGCAACAATTGGATGTTTAAATATTTAAATGCATTTTATAAGGTATGGAGATAACTACACAAGGTGTCTTCTGATAGCCAATGCAGTGTTACAATGATACAAAAGGGCTTTATGATTTTTTTTTGTGTGGGAGAGTAAATGCAAAAATTCTAGGTGTTCTATAATAAAAGAGAAATCATTCTTGGTTTTGTTCATGAATTTTCAAAAGCAAGCTATGAAGTTTCTATTATATCTAGATTTTGTAGAGAATTGTGGAAGAAGGAATTTTAGATAAAATACCATGGAGAGCTCTAGTTAGATAGAAAAAACGAAGATTGAGAAAGTGAAAAAAGGAAAAGTAGAGAAGAAAAAAAGTACTAATGAATCCATGCTTATTTAGGCTTAAAATTCCATAAGACTACTTTCCCTCTAAAATGCACTAATCATTGGGATTCAAATATTTGAATTCTCCAACTTACAATTTATTGCATAAAACAACTATTTAACTCCTCAAAGTTGTCTATTAGGTCCTCAAGACTAATTTAACCAATCTTAAATCCTTCTAGGACTCCTAGAGACACACTCAAATCCATATCTCCCTTCTACCCCTAATTCACTACTAAAGATCCTAAGGTCCTTAACACACCCTTTAGGATTTATTACATTTTGAAGCCTCCTTAAAGCCTCTTAAGGCCATGATTGGCTTCAACACATGCCAAATTATTGGTTCATAGTCTTCTTTAGCTTTGATCCATCTTTTTTCTTCTATAGGGACCCTTGTATGTCTTGCTGTTCCTACATCAATTTGACATCACAATTGAAGGATATTTGAAGAGCTTTCCAATGTGAAGAATAGGAGGTTGCAGTTATGCATTTAATCAAGGTATTTCACTCTTAAGAAAGATTTTGTCTAATAATTATATAAAGAATTCAATCATAGAGATGGATAAATATTTAATTCATAATTTGGAAGATGAAGAAATACTTAAAATGAATGTTTACCCCATTAAATATGTGAGCTATGACCCTAGTTTTGCATTATCGAGAATGTTAGAAAATGTTATTCACTTAGGTAGTTATTGGAGAAGTAAATTTGAGAATGTAGGTAAAAATCATATATCAAACGAATTTGATAAAATTTACAATGATGACATGATCTATAAGTAAGGTTTTGATTATCTAACAGATAATCACCTAGTTAAGTTTCTTTTCTATTATGAGTTTGATAATGAAGAATGGACCAGGAAATTTTTAAGAATAATTCATGATGGAAAGTTCTTGTTAGGAGATAATTTAGTTGACATATCTCCTAACCTCATTCATGAGGTTAGTGGACTATGCAATG
This sequence comes from Cupressus sempervirens, assembly GCA_028749045.1. Taxonomy (NCBI): domain Eukaryota; kingdom Viridiplantae; phylum Streptophyta; class Pinopsida; order Cupressales; family Cupressaceae; genus Cupressus; species Cupressus sempervirens. Next base: position 235,592,238 of record CM053786.1, on the reverse strand, counting down.
AAGGAATCACACTAATTAATGAAAATAATGTAAAGAAGTTAGTGCTTGTCAAAACCAAGTTAGTTTACAATGGTAGAGGCATTCTCATAAGTAAGATTAAGCAACATGATGTCACATTCTTGATTAGAATCACTACAACAAGAATGTGCTATATCTCTACAAATGATGATATGGAATCTGACTTTATACACATAGCCTATAATATCTATGTAGACAAGGAAAATTTTAATTTATGTGAGCTTCTAAGAGCACAATTAATAGAGAACCCAATGAAGATAAACAAGGTTAAGAATAGTCAATTTAGATTCTAATATTTGATCCAACATATGTTATTTCATTTGATCAAAATATTTCCCTTCATGCAAGTATCAACAATACTGAGCCATGATAAAAGAACTATGGAGAAGATTTCTTAAGTGTATAATAGACACCTTATAGAGGAGGTTATTTATAGTGAAAATATGATCATGAAGAAATATCAAACAAAGATGAGAGACAGATTCATAATCTCACCCTCCATGATAGAAAAGCAAAAAAGAAGATTTTTTTTTTATGGTAGAAATAGACTTCACATATATTGAGGTATTTATACCAAGAATTTTGTATATTGAACCCTTGGGATATGAAATCATAGAAGAGGAAATAGAAGGATATGCCAAAGTTATCCTTGAATTGGGAAAAGATGAAGAGTTTGAAAGGTTTAAAACTTATGAGGATATGATGCAATCAAAAATTCAATCACAATTAGATAAATTTTCAAAGAAGAAGGTGGAAGTAGTGATGAAGAAATCTATGGAGCAAGCTAGGATGTCAATTGAGGAAGCTAGTGTACTGAAAAAAACTTTCACTAGCATGAAGATTTTTTTTTAACAAGGGATGGTATACATTCCACCTTTGGCATTTATAGGACCAACAGATAGAGTGACACTAGTTGCACCTTCTACTACAGTATCTATTGAACCTATGCAATAGTATCCCAACACTAGGAACCCATCACATCTACCATACCACTAGCCAAGGAACCAAAAGAAGAGGAAGTTGAAGTGGTTGATGTGAAGATAAAAGTAGTCATACTTGAAAAGGTGAAGTAAGAGTCTCTTGATTCTCTAAGGAAAAAGGGAATGAAGGCAATGGTAGCAAGACTGGGAAAGTGATAGAAGGAAATTATGCCTAGTCTACCAAGCAAGAAGATGCAAGGTCAAGTAGAGCCTCAAAAGGCTACAAAGAAGCAATCTAAGATTGCAAAAAAATGAAGGAAGGCCTTGAAGCCTAAAATTGAAAAGGTAAACAATTCCATCATTAATGAGGGCAATTTTGTGCAATTAAACAAGTTTTATCACTTGTATACTGGAATTGATAGATTAGAGTTATAAAATGTTGTTATTTGACACATTATCCTATCTAATAAGAAATTTGAGGATGTAAAGGATGATATTCCAAAAGAACTCTATGAGAGGTTGACAAATAGAAGGAAAAGAGTTGTTTAAGATGATAAGACCATTAGACATAGCCAAATTAGAAAGCTATGCAAAGTTGAAAGTGATGAGCATATGGATACCTTAATGAAGAGTCTAGAGAGATATTTGAGAAACAAGAAAAGAGCCATACTCATAATGGGAGGTAATTATTAGAAAGTCAATCAAGTAACTGAAAAGGAAATTGTGTAGATTATGGGTGACCGAAATAAATAAGCAACAAACAAAAACCCAAATCATAGTTTGATTAGATACCATGCAAATTGGTGGTACTAAGTTTATACTTAACATTGTTAAAGATCCTTTTAAGGATATTGGGCCAAACATTATTCAAAATGTCTCTAGTGATCCTAGCACTAAAGAAGTAGATAAGAAAGAGGACAAAAGGGAGGAAGAAGAAGAGAAGAGGAATAAGGAAGAATAAAGGAAAAAGAAATTAGAAGAAGAGAAAAAGAAAGAAGAAGAAGAGAATAAAAGGAAAGAGAAAGAAGAGGAGAGAAAGAAAGAAGACAAAGAGGAGAAAAAGAAAGAGAATGAGAAGAAGAAGAAGGAAGAAGATGAAAATAAGAAGAATCAAGAAGGAGAAAAATGAAAAAGAGGAAGAAGAGAAAAAGATTAGAAGAGATAGAGGAACATAACAAGAAAGAAGATGAAGAAAAGAAAATAAAACAAGAAGAAAGAGGAAGAGGATAAGAAGAAAAGTGCACCAAACACATATATTACCCGTGTAGCTCTAAAAGGATTAAATGATGATGATCAGAAAAAGCTGATATCATCTTTAAAAAAAATAATCAACAAGAATAAATAGGTGAAGTGTTTACACAAAATGATTATGGATGTAACTGAAAGTTACAAGGTACACTGATAGTAAGATTATTAGATCCCCACCCAAAGGATAGAGATAAGATAGTGATTGAAGAATTTGATGCTGAATTTACCAATTTTTCAAATGTGGAACTAGTTCAAGTGCAAGCAAAGGATGATACTCAAATGTTTGACACAGTCTGTCAGAACATCAAGAATGACCTAGGACCTCTTGATGCCTACATCAAAGACTTAAGGAGATGTAATATTGAAGGTAAGGCATTTTATGAAAAATGAACCATGTCCTTCAATTTAACTAATGATATTGATAAGGATATTAGAAGAAATTATAATGAAGTGAAGGAATCAATAGGCCAACTCAACTAACCAAGTGTTAATGTTGAAGAAATTGAAAGGCAGATCATCAAGACTCATGATGAGATAAGTCTAATAAAAATTAGAAGAGAAAAGATTGCAAAGAGGTTATCACTTTTGAGAGACTAGGTATTAGAAAATACTAGCATACTTGAACAAGAAGTAGAGGAGTGTCTAAAAGTGAAGAAATCCTTTGATAAGTTTACTTATTTAGACTTGAATATAGTAGAAATTGCATCTTATGGGTTGTGTACTCTCCTCAACATATTAGAGGGAGTGAAAGACACATGGGAGAAGAACCTAGAGGGTATGAAAGTTTTTTTTGCAAGCTATATATCTCTATTAACATCCTAGAGAAGAGGTAAACAATGAATTTTCACATGTATATTAGTTTTGGCATCTTTTTTATTGATGTCAAGGGGGAGATAAGTACAAGAAAGTTGTATGAAATTATATAAAGTATAATGTAAGGGGGAGTAATAGTAATATACTAAGGGAAGTAATATTATAGATTATTAGGAGTTATAAGGAAACATTTTTATAAATGTACTGATCCATAATTTTGAATTTTGGAGTTTTGTAAACATTTTAAGGCCAAATTCTGAAGAAAGTTTTTGAACAACATTTTGGGACTTGGTCAATTTTCCCATATGTCGCCATCAATGCCAAAGGCTGAGATTGTTAGAAATATTTCTAAGTAGGAAAAGTTAGAGTTGTAATTTATGGAAATATATATCTCATGATGAGAAGGCACAATGTATAGATAAAGGTTTCATAATTAGATGTAGAAAAATCGTCTAAATATCAGATAGTCTCACTAGAAGCACAAGAAAAGTTTTGTTGCATATGGATGAATGAGTAATATTTGGAACATCTACAACCAGTGATAGGCAAAAAAAGTGTTATAGTGACATGGTTAAGTGTGCAATTCTATACAAACTATACAAAAGGAGCTATGTAGTAAACAATAGTAAGGCTACTGAATAGAGTAGAACAAAGCATAACAGTACAAGGAAAATTATAGTTTAAGGAATTATCTTGGTTATGAAATAATTACTTAACTAATTAGGGATGACATCCTAGATGTTAACCCTAAGAGAGAAATATTTATTTTTTGTATTATACCAAGCATGTGAATGCTTGAAGGATGACAAGGAAAGTTTTGTAAATGATAAAGGTATAAGTACAAGATCAAGATATGCAAAGTTGTGTGAATATGTGATATATGATATGTGAAGTGTTATGATAACTATATGATGTGAAATATAATGTATGATCTACAGATTGCAAACTACAAAAGACAATAGCAAGAGGTTTTTGTATCTATCCTTTCTGGTACAAAGGAATTGTACTATATAATTACATATTTGTGCAGTGGGCTCTTCTTGCATACATTCTGTAATTGTGATACCAACTCCTTACAAGGTTGAGGCTTCTAGTAGGGCCTATTCATCTAATAAAGACCAAGACACAATATGTACTTCATAGACTCCTATAAAGTCAATATACTTAAATGGATACTTTTTGTTTAGTAGATCATTTTTTGGGTACCATCCCCAATAGGGTTTTACCTTGGCCAGGGTTTCCCTAATTAACAAAATATGATGTTATCATTTGTTCTCGTGAATGGTTATATTTAATTTTTAGAACATTTGGTTTACTTTCATATGCATGTTATAAAGTAATTAACAATATTTAGTTGTGGGAAAAAGTTTGTAGAATACTAATTCAACCCCCCCTCTCAGTATTACCTATTTCAAAAAAATCTTTTCCCCATCCCCTACTCTCTCTCTCTCTCTCTCTCTCTCTCTCTCTCTCTCTCTCTCTCTCTCTCTCTCTCCCAACCCTCTCTCTCTCTCACTGTCCATCCCCTACTCTCTTGAGCTCTCTCTCGATTTCTATCACTCTCCTCCCTTTATCCATCCCCATCCCCTACTCTCTCTTACTCTCTCACACTAGCTTAATCCCTCTCTCTCTCTTTGTGTGCATCCTATACCATGATTGTTCCCCATCCTCTTCTCTCTCCATCCTCTCTCTCACTCTCTCTTTCTTCCCCAATACTCTCCAGATCCTCTACTCTCTCTCACTCTCTACCCTTTATCCCTCTCTACCCCTCTCATTCCATCTCTCCCTATCCACCCTCTCTTTTGGAATATATGACTTACAAAGTGTGTGCAAACTATAGTACATGTGTACTATTTAAGCCTTGAATTTAAAAATGTTTTAAATAGCATGTGCAGGTACAATATAAAGCATTGGATACCACCAAGATTAAGTCTTGGATTTTCTTTAGTGATCCAACCCAAACGTTTGGAGGCTCTAAACTAGTCTAAGACATGTTTTGCGAAAAGCATACAAAAAATACTTGATTTTTCTTATAAGCTCTCCTTCAAGTTTCCTTGTGGTTGAATATTGATAAAATTAGGTTACATGATATTGTAGATCTCTATGTTAGCTATATAATGATAGAATTTATGTAGAATTAATACTATTTGAAGCCTTTCAACTATAATTTCATTTGAGAGTAGGTCCATTTTCTCTCAAAAATCAACATGTACTAATTGTGGTGTAGTTTTTAGCTCATTCATGAAATTCTGCAACAAGTTTTTAAAAACTAGATTCCATTCTACACACTTTCAAAAAAAGAAGTTTTTATTTTGGATTAGTTTTAAATAATTTTTTAGGGGAGCACACAAATATTTCACATTTTTGGGATGTGTCCACTGAAAAAATTACCACAAAAATCAGCGATAAACTACACAGTGGTAGGTAACTTTTGACTCAAGCAATTAAAAGATTTTTTTTTTAAAGTTGAAATTTTAGGGGACCCACACTTTGCACTATGTTATGTTTTTTCTTTAAAAATGGTACCACTCTATGTGGCCTCTTTTTCTAAGGTCCTAAAATGAAACCATTTTGAAAAAAATGTTAGTAGTTTAGAAACTAGCTTCAAAGGACTACTACTTTTTTTTTTGTCATATTGAAAAAATTTGAGCATATCTATCTTCAAATTCTTGTTGAGTTAAAAAAATTTTGATTTCAGAAAAAATGTGGCCACTTATACCCCCCTTTTGGCATCACAACTTTTTATTTACTAGGGAATTCCTTCTTACTTTTGTGCAAAAAACCCAAGGTATAATGAGTGATGGTTGATGGGCCTCCAAAAGGTCATCTTTGTAAATTCTTTTTATCTTGTTTTCAAACAATTATCTTGCAAAGAGTCATCACTTTATGGTTTCAAGCATAAGAACTTATGGTTTTTATGTATATGTTATATATATGTGAAGACATGAATTAGAAATATGGATAATTTAAAGATTCTATATTTTCTTGAATTCATGGACAGAAATGTTATAATGAAGTAGTTATACAAGCTGATAAATGTTTCCTCATCTATGCTATGTTTTGGGTAGTCATAGGATTTTCAAGAATGGTAATTAAAACTTTACAATTTTTCTCTAATATTGATGATGAATATATATATATATATATATATATATATATATATATATATATATATATATATACATACATACATACATACATACATACATACATACATACATACATACATACATACATACATACATACGTGTGTGTGTGTGTGTGTGTGCACATTGATTATTTTCATAGGTATTTGTTATGGATATTCAAGAGTCAACATTTCAAAGCTAGATTTCTCAAAGCCAACCATGGATTGTTACACCTTCACAAGTGAGGCAACCCATTCATTTATTTCTGTTGTTATAGTGCATGACTATAGCTTCCATAACTTGTTATATTCCTGGAGGATTTATTCATGGTTAATGTTGTTTCTATTTTAAAATTTATGAGTCTGTAATTGATCCTCATTAATGGAGTGATCTTAGATTTAGGAAGTAGTTGTAGTTTCCTTTAATATACTGACTAATGTAACTTTGAGGGTAGTCAAGAAAGAATAGAATGAGTTGATTTTCATAGTAGAAAAGTGTGATACTATTTTTCAATCAAGTTTAATCTTTCACAAGGACTGAATAGTAGCAAAGTGTGATATCTCTTATCTTGATTGTATTTTTAGTTCACTCATCCAAGGGGGCCTACTTAGTGAGTGAACTATTCTATTAGACTATATTTCATTTCCTTGTTTATTTTTAAGGTAGAACTCTATTGCTTATGTAGCCATTGATAAGAGAATCTATGAACTATTCATATCGCATAGGTGGTCAGAGTAGCTTTTTTTTGTGATTGTATTCTTTGTTAGAGTAATTTCATTTACAAGATCTAGTTTAGTTTTCCTAAAGCTCAAGCATATGCTTTGAAAATTTCATTCCAAGTTTACGTCCCTAGTGGATAATTAAATGAGATTGGATAATTTATTTAGAAGCTAATTAGGGTGTCCAATCCCAAATAAGCAGTCCATTATTTTAGGTCTTTGATACTATTATTTTGGAAACCATTTTTGCCACTGCTACTAGAAATGGTGTTAATCTAAACTTATCTTAGTAGCTATATTTCTAGTTTTAATATTATAGACCTTGGTCTTAAAGCATTTTATGTGTAGAAGGAGAGATCTCCTTGGGAGATTTATTTTGCATAATAATCAGGAAGACATTTTTAATCTTGAGCCTAAGGAACCCCACATCGAGAATACAGAAGAAAAACCCTTTGAAAATCCATTTCTTGTTGCTCAAGAACAAATACCCTCATCATATGAAGAATCATTGCATTTGAATGATCTTTTTGCTAAACTTGAATACCAAGACAATCCACTTGCCCTTATTATCTATCAACTACCACCACCAGGTCCTCCTCCAAGAATGGCTCAACCTCAACCTACATTTCCTTTTCCTATCTCTCCTTAATAAGGTAATTAAAATATGAAGAGCATACCTTTTGCTACACTTCTCAAGTTCTATGGCCTAATTACTGAGGACCCTAAAACCTTCTTCTTTGACTTTGACATCCTTTGCAAAAGTTATGCTATACAACTAATTCCCAAAAGATGAAACCATTTCCATCCACCCTAAAGGAAGCTACTCTGAGATGGTTCATGGGGTTGGGTGCCAACACTCTAGCAGGTTGGCCTGTAATAAGAAATTTATTTCTTACAAAGAAGAAATAATAATCTAGGGGTCGAGATTTGAAAGGGGATGCAAATTTCAAGATGTTCCAAAAGGAAGATGAAACCTTGGAAGATTATATGTCATGGTTCATGTTCAACTTGTAGTTTAACACACAACACCACCTAAATGAGGAATCAAAGAAGCATATTTTTTTGATTGGTGTAAATGATGGAAGTATTGAAGCTCTAGATCTTATAGTAGGAGGATATATCACTCAAAAAAACTAGAGTAATATATAGAATATTAGTCTGAATTATTCAAGGGCTACTATGAAGAAAGGTAGGGAACTTAGAGACTTACCACATAAGTCTAGTGTTGGTTCATGGGTATCTAAGATGGATTTGTCCAACTTGTTAGTTTTCAAGAAAGACATCATTAATGATGTTGCGACTCTACCAGATACCATGCAAGTGACAAGGAAGAAGGATGAAGCTGATGCCATGTTAGCTAAATATTGTCCATATTGTAGGGAGAAGAAAAGAAACTATAAATGGAAGATTATTGCAAGCCTAGAGTCACAACCAATGCCTATTGATTTTGAAGCCATTGACAAAAATGGAGAACTGCTCTATGTTTCTTTTTGAAGACCATGGTCTCAAAGACAAGGTATGCTAGAAGATCCTCTCCAAAATTATAATAGTAACAATAAATGGAAAATTTCTTAGAATACTATTTTTAGAGGGAATAATAATTGGAAACAACCTCACCAAGGTTGGTAGCAACCTCAATAGAGTTGGGAGAAACCTCAGTAGGGTTCGCAGCAACCTTAGCATGGTCAGTAGCAACCTCAAAATTGGAATAACTAGCCTAGTCAACAAGTCTTAATGCCACCACCTCATCAACAAGCTCTAATGCCTCCTCATGTAGCCACTAATACGACCCAAATAATAGTTTAGCCTAATCCTAATCCCAACAATACCAAAAAACTAGTACAACAATAGAATTATGGTATTTCCTTGAATGATATGCACTTAAGGTCAGACACTACTCTTCCTTCACCAAAAAGACCTATAATAACTAAAGTTGAAGATTTCCCAGCTAAACAAGTGGATTTTTTAGTTCAACAAACCTCTCCTATAGCCAAAGAGCCTATGCTTCCTCATAGGTTGATGGAACAAGGTCAGCCTGTAGAAAACAAAGTAGTAACTTATTTTCTTAATCAGTTGAAGAAAATGAAATTAAAAGTATCATTACTTGATGCTATCAAGGAAGTTCCTATCTATACTAAAGCCATCAAGGAAGCATGTATCAAACAACTAGGAAGAAAGAAGAAGGATCCCAAAACTATTCATGTCTTGGAAAAATTGTCTGATCTAATATTGGAGAAATTAACTATACCCAAATATTCTTACCCTAGGAGTCCTATGATTACTATCACCATTCATGGGATGCAAGTTCAAAATGCTTTAGTTGACCTAGGAGAATCCATAAATTTCATCACAAAGGAGGTATTTTCCCAGCTACATATCATTGGTCTCCAAGAAACACCAACTATCCTTCAGCTCATTGATAGTTCTACTATCAAGCTAGATGGAATGATAGAAGATGTCATAGTTACCTTAAACTCTTGGGAGTATCCAATAGACTTTGTTGTCCTTTCCTCAAATGCTAACATAGGTGTATATCCTTTAATTTTTGGGAGACCATGGTTAACTATTGAAGATTCCTATATAGCTTGTTAGTCTGGGAAGATGATAATATCCATGGTATCCATACTTAGAACTTAACTTTATACTCCCCTACTTAGCCACTATTGCAAGATGACCAAATAATATGTCCAAACTAAGGTGATGATGATCCAGAGGTCAATTCCATCCATTAGCTAATGAATATAGGTCAAGAGTCATTTGTACCTTCTCAAAAAGAAGATGAGATAATTTTATTCATTATTATGAATGAGTATGGGGTAGACTCTCAAGTGTATCGTCAAGCAGAATGTATCCTAGAAACCATATTACCACCTTTGTGTTGGAAATAAATTTTGGGAAAAGTAAACTCTAAGAGGGTGAGGGGGTGGGGTGAATCAACACTTCAAAACTTTAACCATAAATTTATTCACCATACATCCATCTCACAATTTTGCATGTAAACTAAAACACCTCATTAATCATATACATCCATAGCATGAAAACATATAATCATTCACACATATTACACAAGATATGATTACCGAGAAACCCTCCAATGAGAAGGTAAAAATGGGGTGGGGATGACACCCACAAATCTTCACTACTGTAGTTGTTAAGTTTATCCAAAGAAGGTTACAATGTTTGATAATGTAACATGATCTACCCTATGAAAGGTCTACCTTATTAAAGGCTTACAAGATTGTTAGATCTTACCTTGTAAAAGGATTTCAACACCCTATTAGATGTGTGATTGGTAAAAGGAATTTAACTTAGAATGAAGTAAGCACCCTATTAAAGGATTTATCATAGCTTGTTAGGACTACTCTATTAAGAGATTTTACTGATTCACCTATAACAATGTCTTGACAATGATCCTATAGTTAGCCCCCTACTACTAGATAAAAAATTACCTCTTTGCATGTATTCTTGATCCTCTTTTGATTAGATGTATTTCTTCTATCCTCTAACCTACTTCCTTTGTTCTCTTCAAACTAATTCTACAATGTATCTCAATTCACAACATGTTAGTCACCATGTATGCTCTATTTATGCATGCAAACTTCTCTATTCACTCCTTCCACACTCATAAATTTTTAATGGTTTTTCCTCCTTAAGAAGACCTTTGTGACTTAGGATTAGGTTTAGATGAACAATTATGATTCACCCATATTGCTACTTAATCCATCCCCTTTTTAAATTTGTTTCATGTACTACATAGGGATCTATAATTAAGATTCATTATTATCATCTAGGATCACAAAAAAATCCTCAAGTTGGCTCCAAACATTTTATATACTAGTTTAAGCCATTATAAAAAACTATGATAAAACTATATTACTCGGCAGTTGAAGTCCTTGATGCTCAACATCAACTGGAGCTTCAATGTTGTAGCTTAGCATCTGAGTGACTCAACATCCTTTGGTTTCTTAGAATCTAAACCACTCAGCAACATCTATCTGCTTGGCACTTGAGTGACTTGGCACTAACTATTTACTTGGAGCATACTAAATATCTCACTCATAATGCACTATCTGACATGTTATGCTCTACATGCATTACTTGTGTGAGATGAATTGAGTTCTAACTTGTAAATGAGTTAAGTGTATAGAGACTCATATGTCAAAACCAATCTAAGGTTAACAATCTCCTCCTTTAACATGAGTGGAAAAAGCACTTGGTCATGCATGAATCATCTTATTTTATGAGCATAACTCAAATATGAACTATCTCTTTCTGGCATATGTACAAAATATCAAAATTCCAAAATTTTGCAAAACTTGACTTAATAGTCATACCTCAAAATCTTATAACTCCATGTAATTTGATTTTTTGGTTATAAATATGAACCCATACTCTTACTGAGTAAATATGCATAGGTTGAATTGTACTATACTCTATTTCTATCTTTGACTCCCCCTTTGTTTGGTCTCCCACAAAGTTGTATTCATTCTTTCCTTGGAGTCATTGTCTTTCTCAAAAAAAAATGATTACTCTCAAAAAAATTATTTCTCCCCCTTTTTGACACTTAGGTCAAAGGATTATAAATGTATAGTGTGTTTATCCAAGAAATTTTTATGGACCTCAAGTATTATCTTCAAAGCTCCATGCCAATTATCACAAGCTACCTCCAATGATTTGATTTGGATGGCTAACTCAACAGAAATGTGAACTAAGCCTTCAAGTGTAGAAAGATGAGGATCTTTCTACATTAATGTTTCTACAAAGGCTAGCTTCTTATGTAATATGTTCATGTGTGGGGTTAACATTGATTAGATGCTTATTAGTGGATGCTTGTACTGACACATTTTGCACCATTGTGTTGAGATTTTCCATTGTTGTCTCTTTCCTTTGGTATACTACAATGGGAATTTTACATTGTACAATAGTAAATTGAGGAGTTTGAGTTATGTCTTCTTTTCCTTCCTTTGTAGATGTATTTTCTACCTTCTCAAGTTCATCTATACTCACCAATATAGGATGACTACATAATTGTGCCTTGTGGTGGTGTCTAGAAATATATTCTCCATCTCCTCCTCTATTAGGGGGTTGATTTTCTAAGCTACAGTATTAGAAACATCCTTGATCTTTATTATATCTATGTCAACATCTATCATATATTATGGAATGTCACTTGGCATTTGTATATCTAGTATACTCTATTTTGTTTACTACTCATCTTCAATTGTTACTTGTGTATAAGCATTTATCTCAGTGCCTTCCACATGTGTATCTTTCTTAGTTTCACCTTTAGTAACCTCAGTTACTTCTTGTTCACCCTTTTCTTCAACTACCTCAATAGGTGTCTTCTCAATTGCCTTAGGTGTTGTCATTCCAAATACTAACTTCCATATCTGAGTGGACTTCTAAACATAACCCTCAAAGTCCTTTTGAAAAATACTTAATGCTATATATTTAGGAGCATATCTCCCTTTATAATTGTTAATGGCCTTTAAAATTGTGGCCTTATCCAATTCTAGCATCACTTCAGCAAGTGCAGTCTTTCTGGTTTTCTATTTGGCTCATCTCAATTTTTCCAAGTTTTTCAAACTCAACATGTGTGAATCCAAATAATTCAGCATTATTATTTATATTCTCACACACGTTGTCCAAATTAGAAAAAGGGTTGTGACTTACCATTCTAAATTGGTTGTTGTCATCGGATTCTATCCTCTCTTTATCTAATTTGGTTAGAGAAATTTACTTTCTCCTTTGTCTCTTCTCAGACTCATCTACATGTTTAGATGTCCTAGTTCTCTTTCCTTTTGGATTTTCCACTTCATGACCCTTCTTAGAAGTAGCCCTTCTACTAGCCCTGGTGGCAACAACTGTAGGATTAGGTTGTGTAGGTTTTATAGCCTTCTTTGATTTGCTAATGGTTGGTGCTTTATCTATTCTTTTCTTCTTCTCTATGGCTATTGGTGCTTCATTAGCTACTTCTCCTTTGGTACCTTCATCAATCTCAACTTTTTCTTTACCTTGGTCTTCTCCTTGGCCTTGAGTTATGGTCAGTGGTACTTGGGTAGGTGCATCTTCACGTTCATCATCATCTTATTCTTCTTCTTCTACCCCTTCACCAAATTTTTCTTTGAGCTTCATAAAAATATTGTTGTTTTTCCTTATTATAGAGGTTTTCTTCAAATCCATGGTTATCTTTGACTTGGCTAAATCATAATTACCAAAAGATGTAGCCTTCTTATCTATTTCTTTAGCTAGTAAAGCAGTAATTGTTGCATATGCCTCATGTACATTTATCTCATAACCTAGAGGCTTTAGCCATCTCACCCTTGGAAATACAACCCATACAAATGTAAAATTGATATCAACTAGAAGGAAAACATCATTAAAATTATTCTCAACTGGTGACACTCAAATCCTATGTCTTGGTTTCATTAACTTCTTGAATTCTTCAAAGTAGCTAGTCATTATAGACTCAAAGTTTTGTTCAAGTTTCTCAATGTATTCACCTATCTATACTACAATAGATCTATTTGTTTTCCATGCAACTTTACCAAAATAAGGAAATGTTTTTTGCACATAGAAAAATTTACATACATGTATTGAACAAAACTTTTACTGTCCACTCTTGGTTTTCCTTACGGCTCCCAAATTTTCTAATAAATATTGTAACTACAACTTGACAAGGTCATAGAAATGATCCTTCTTGACTATCTTGTAGCCTACATCAACAAAAAGAAAGGTACATTGTTTAATCTACTAGATCAAAACAATTTATGTGCAATTATCCTTACTACAAAAGCAATTAGGGGATCTATGATGGTGTCAATTATCATTCCTCTCTTATTCTACACCACCCCTATGTTTTTTTCAATAACCTCTTTTGCATCACTTCTCATAGTCTTAGGTCTATCTAGGGTTGGATACCCATTTAAACTCTAAAAAATCCTCTTGGTAGTCTTGATAGGTCCATCTTCTAACCACACAGAGTTGTCATGAATCTTGCTCAAAATAAGAATTATCCACTCTATTTTGGAAATGTTGAGGAAATCTAGTGTATGAGTTAACCCTTTCCTTTCTACAATCTTATATCCCTCCTTCAATATTCCATTTTCACATTGTTTACCATATAGGTCTTTGATCTCCATGTCACCTATTCTACACATCTTACATATGTAATGACATCTTACATCTTGAATCATTAAAATTTTTGGTGGTATCATGGATAACACACCAAATAGGTCTTGCTTGTATGCAATTTTAGGAATGACTCTAAAGTTCATTTGTCTGATCTCATTACTGATTAATTGAACATTCAAAATTTCCTTTCTTTATTTAAACTTAGAAGTAGAAGAAATAAATTCCATATTGATACCTAGGGTTTGTACAAATTCAAATAGCATAGCCCAACACACAGTAAATACCTTCACAAATCTAATGAATGGTGTCAAATAGTAGTTGAATTCAATCTACAAACACTTGGAATGATCTCACCAATTTTTGTTAAGCTCTTCATGCTCTCTCCAAATTCAAATGATGTCAAATGAATTGAAAAATGATCATATAGCCCTCAAAAATTTGAAATTAATTCTCAGTGCTTACATAGCTATAAGCTTAGCTATAATAGTAATTTTGACTCATTTGGATTCCATGTAATTTTCTTCATGCTTGACAACCATTACAAGATCAGCCAACACTATCACTTACAATAGCTCAATATCAACTATATTTCACTTGACAGCTTAGGTGAAACTTTTCATGTTTGGAAGCAACATGAAAACTAACAAAACTTAAAGATTTCTACTAGGTTCTAAACAACACTTTGCATCTTTCTTCATGCATATATAATCTTTTTAGAACTAAATCCTTGAAACTAATGCATGGTATATCATTTAAATATCAATCCCATACACACCTCTTGATTTCTTAATTGGAGGTGGTGTGATCAACTGACCCATTAGGTGAAGTGATCCCATCTAAAATTGATGTACTGTAATCTGCCTTTTTCTTCCATGCTTTGTTCATCTACACTTTGACTTCTTCAACATCTGCCTTTCCTTTTCCTTTTTTTAACTCACTGCTTGGTTCCTTTGACTTTGTTGGACAATGTTTGCTTATCTAACTAGTCTTTAAGCAACTAAAACATGTAGTCTAACTTAATCATCCACTTTAATCAATTCTAAAAAATTTTCTTATATAGTTCTCAAGAACATGTCCATACTCTTGACAATAGTGACAACTATACCTAGCATTATAATCCCAATTATAAGAGTTTCCATTGTGCTTTAGCTTTTTATACTTTTTTGATGACCACTTGGGCTTGGATATACACTCATATGCTCTATGTCAAAACTTCTAATATTTAGAGTAATATCCTTCAGATCTTTGTGTGCTTATGGTCTTGGTTTTGCATTCATGTGCCTGATGTCCTTGCTTATTGCACTTGTGGTAGTGACCCATGAACTTCTCCTTAGGATTCTAACTTGCAATCTTGCTCCTACAAACATTAGTAATATATCCTAATTTTCCACAATGATGACAAGTAGGTTTGGAGTTCTTACCATTGATATTCCTTTTTTCACCATTTTTAGATGATTCTCCTTCTTCGGTATTAGTGTAACCCAATCTAGTAGTATCACTATTGGATCTAGAAGATCTCATTAATTGCTCAAAATACTTGATGACTTCACTAATTTTTTTGAAACTTTAATAAAATTATTTTTCTCTTTTTAGATGATTTTTTAGTTGTTCATTCTACAATTTTAGAGTTACGATTTCAATATCTTTTCCATTCAATTCATGATTAGAAATCATGACTTAATTCATTGTCTCCAATTGCATGCTAGTAATCCTTTGCACTTCTGATCTCTTCTCTTCTAGTCTATTGGTCAGTATCATTTTATCATCTTCAATCATGATTTTTTCCTCATTATCCTTCTTTTTATTCTTAGTCACCTCACATAGCAATACTGATTGGACTTCTTATTCTATCTTAAGATTTCTGACCTCTTCAGTTAGGGTTGCATTCTTTTCCATCAAATTTGCAACTTCTACTTCAAATTCACTTGAGTTTCTTTCTATAAATAGTCTAGTAGTGTCAATTACTTTATAGTGCGTGGCATTCTCTTCAATAGCTATCTCTTTCCTTCTCTTTAATGATCTCTTCAACTCATCTCTTGCTTCATTTAGATAATATAGGGCAAGTTGGATTTCAATCTTCTTGCCCTCAATAGTCTTTCCCAACTTATAGATTTCCATCTCCAAGATCTTTCCTCAAAGCTACAATGGTTTCCTTTTCAAAGAACTATGCTCTATGTTGTAATTACAATAGGAAAGGTAAACTTTTGAGGGGGGGAGGGAGGTGAATCAAGAGTTCAAACTTGGACCCATAAAAATTTCACCATACATCCATCTCATGCATTCAATAGATAAACTAAAATAACATGTAAACCACATACATCTAAATCATGTAAAAATGTAAGCAATCACAGACATAACACCAAATATGATTACCCAAAAACCCTCCAAGTGAGAAGGTAAAACTAGGGTGGGGATGACACCCAAAAATCTTCACTACCACAACAATAAAGTGTATCCAATTAAGGTTATAATGTTTCGATCATAAGTTATGACCTACCCTATGAAAGGTCTACCCTGTTAAAGGCTTACAAAGACTATTAGGTCTGACCTTGTTAGAGGATTTCGACACCCTATTAGAAGTGTTCCTTGCTAAAGGACTTTAACTCATAGTTAAGTAAGCACCCTATTAAAGGATTTCATACAACCTATTAGGACTACTCTGTCAAGAGATTTTGACTAAAATCACTTGTTATAATGTCTCAACTTTGATTATGTGGTTAGCACTTGCATGCTTGATAATAGATCACCTCTAAACAATGTCTTCTTGATCCTTCTTGATTACATGTCTCTTTGTTGTACTCTCTTCTCTTTCCTATGTTCTATTTTAACTATTTTTTTTAATGTACTTTTACTTCATAACTTCTAAGTCACTATGAATGCTCTTGTTTCCACATGAAAACTCCTCTCTTCACTCCTTCAATTACTTACACATTCATTTTTACACTCTAGAGAGTTTTGGGTGTAGTCCTCCTTAAGATGACTTCGTGACTTAGGGTTAAGTATGAATCTACGGCTGAGATTCATCCATTTTTCCACATAAACCTTCACATTTTCTAATTGGTTGCATATAATTGCATAGGGAATCCAACTAGAGGTTTTTCCTATTGGAATTATGTTATATTTTTCTTTAGTGACAACACTTATTCAATTTTGTATGGTTATCGAGCTCATCACTCAGTCTCTAGTGTTTACCAAACAATCTAGTGATAACCAAGTTTCATAGTTCACACTGAGCATTCCTAAAAGTTACCATGTGAATATAGATAGTGTGTAGTCTAGTAGTTATCATTGAGAAAATAGTGGTTATTGAGCTTTACAATGTCTACTGATTCATTAGTTTATGTGATGTGAAGCCAGTGTCTATCGACTGATCGATGTGTAGTGTTTACCAAGTGAAAGTAAGGTAAACAAATGATTCAGTATCTATCGAGTGACACTATATGTACCAAGTCTCCAATGGTCACTGAGTTTGAACCTATGTTGTGTGATTAGTATGGAATGAGCCTCTACTTCTACTAAGTGCATGACGATGCTGAGTAATGTAGTGGATGTCGAGTATCAAAAGTTCACCAAGTTAGCTTACAGAACCTAAGTTTTTACTATTTGGCTGACTTAGTAATATTTGGTTTGCTTGTGTTTTATCCAACCTTGTAATTGTAAATATTGTAATGATATATATGTAATGTATTGTATCATTTTCAATATATGCATACGTGGATATGTAATTTTTTGAGAAGAGTGAATGTGAATCAGCAGCAGAGCAAAGTATTTAGCAAGGTCTACAAGGAGTAGTAAAGTTATATCAATCACAAAAGGTGATCTATACTTCAAGGATCTAATCAGCAATCAAGTTGTAAGTTAGATCTACTATTTCATCCTAATAGTTTAGTTTTCTAAATCCTTTAATAGGGTAGACTTAACATTCTTCCTTCAAATCTCTTAACAGAGTGCATACTTCATTGTATGTTTGTAAAATCTCTAACAAGGTGGATCTAGCAATACAAATTGCTCTTAATAGAGTAGATCATTAGAAGTGGTCAATATAAGCCTTAATAGGTAAAATTTATACTACAATACTGAATTTTTATGGGTATCATCCCCACCCCAGTTTTACTTTATATTTGGAAGGTTCCTAGGTCACCAAATTCTGTGTTCATGTGTCATGAATGTTTATCTCTTAGTTTCTTACGCATGTAGTAAAGTAGATGAATTAATGGTGATTGGATTATGTTGATGAAGTGGTAAATTATTTTAAATTTTTTGAGGTTACTGATTCACCCCTCCCCTCTTAGTAACCTAGCTAGTCTTCATTATTTCTAACAATTGGTATTAGAGCATTGTGATTCTCAGGATAAAGTTTGACAACTTGAGAAAAGATCAAGAACAATGGATATGTTCAAACTTGACAAAGCCATTGAAAATGAGAAGCTAGATGTGGAGATGACCATAGCTCAACTCAAAGAAGCAAAAGAGCATCTTTCCCAATCTCTAAAAATAATGAAGGAACTTGTAAACCAAATGAATGACCACCAGTATGTTGAAGAAAAGATTGAAGACTTTTTCCCTTCAAGTAGTTTAGATGAAGCAAATGAGGAAATCAAAGAACTCTTAGAAAAGAATAGCTCTCTACAAGATGGGGTAAGAAAATTGGAAAGAGAACAAGAAATTTAGTCAATAAGAATGTGTGAAATCTTGGAACAAAGGAATAAGGCAAGTGAAGACTTAGAGGCAAGGAACAATGCAAGTTAAAATCAATCCTTTTAGCAAGAGAGGCTTATCAATCAATTCTCCAATGCAAATGAGGAAATCATGAGTTTGAGATCTGAGAATGAAAATTTAAGGAATGATTTAATCACTAAAAGACAAATCAATGAAAGATTGAAAGCTGATCTAATTTTTGAAAAGAAACTCAATGAAATGATAATGAAATCTCAAGAAAACATGGACCAATTGAATCAACAAAGTGAGTAGAATCTTTATAGATGAAAGGGTAAAGTAGGATTTTGATATAAAGAAGAAGGTGAATCCTCCAAACAAGGTACCCAAAGGAATCAAAGACCTACTTGCAATCACTATGGTAGGTTAAGTCATAAATCAAACAAATGTTGGGGTAATGGAAAGGCAAAATTCAATGGAAAATGTTACAATTGCAGTCAAAATGGTCATAAAGCTAATGAATGCAAGGATAAACCAAAATTTGAAGGTAAATGTTACAAATGTAAGAAATAAGGTCAAAAGGCTTTTGAATGTAGATCTAAACCATTCAATCCATTTGAACAACTTGTAAAGGAAATATTTGGTTGGGACTACAATACTTGGTGTAGATGTCATTGTTGTAGAGAATATGGACACATTGACATAAATTGTGCAAGGCATCACTTGAGAAAGAAGGATACTATAATAAGATGTTATACATGCACTGAACTTGGTCATATAGCTAAGAATTACATGAACATAAGAAAGATTGAAGATAAAAAGAAAGCTAAAGCTATTAACATTAGGAAGTAGATGAGAGAGCAGCAGATTCCCAAATCTACCAAGCAAGATAGTTCAAATGATGGTCATGTCACTCAAGAAGTGGGTGACTCCACCATTTCCAATTAGATTCTTAAGGGAGGACTGGAATTGTATCTTCAAGCTAGATCTTAAGTAGTTCAAATGAAAGGAAGTAGAAGATCCAATTCAATATTTTAGATATAGAGGGATCACATGAGATTAGCATTCACCAAGAAAGGTTGGTCATAGACCCAACCGAGCTAGGTTGGGAGTAATAAAAGTTTTGTTCAGTCACCAAGTCACAAGCTTCTACCAAGCATAGTGAGTGGATGATAGTCTATCATGCACTACATCATTATGGTACCAAGAATTAATGAGAATTTTCATCAAAAGGGTAGAAGTAAACTTCATTTTTCACCACAACTTCAGAATACATAGAGCGGAGTGATTTCTAGGTGCATCCAAGAAATCTCGAGCGAATTTGTAGCAAAGAATTTGTTTGAAAAATTTCTCTCATTTACCGAGCAGCCATGGCATCTAGAAGCAACAATAGTAGCAAGCCAAAAAGAGGTTTAGAAATATTGGTAAAGGTGGGGAGTGGAAAGTGCAAAATTTGAAGATAGTACAAGAAGTTGTAGAGTAATTTGACCCGAATGGAGGTCAATCACAAATTCCTCGAAAGGTACTCCTTATTAATGATATTTACACTCATTTTAAGTGTTTTATGTAAGAAATTGGAACCCTAGAGATGGATAGTGCCCTAGGATAAATGTGTAGATGGTTTGTTAAAACCCAAGCATAAGAATTTAGAGGCAAAAGGATTAACCCATATCCTACATTTATTGAGGAGCTTTCAAATCAAGTGGATTAAGTATATTCTAAGTCATGTGCATAATGGTTAGTTGTGGTTAGAACAGCTAGTGTTGATCACAAAGAAAATAATACATAAGACCATGGGTCTTCCTATGTTAAATAAGGCCAAAACTACCAAAACCCTAGGTTAGAATGACCTTCAAAAAAAAACCCTAGCTGAGT
The DNA here is from genome assembly GCA_028749045.1 of Cupressus sempervirens. Lineage (NCBI taxonomy): Eukaryota > Viridiplantae > Streptophyta > Pinopsida > Cupressales > Cupressaceae > Cupressus > Cupressus sempervirens. Next base: position 235,571,727 of record CM053786.1, on the reverse strand, counting down.
GGGATGGTAGAGGTATGAAGATAAGAACTGTATCTGACATAGAATTAAGGTTTAGTATTCATGTCATTGAACACAAGATTTATAGCTCTAGTTGTTTGAACAATGTGCTATGTGAGGCAGCTGATTTGGCATACAAGGTTGTAAAGAAGAATTTGGAGTTTGATCTGTCAAAATTATTGTTGAAATACTTGAATAAGAATATGGATAGCATCAGGACATCAAAGAACAACCCTTGTAAATTGGGTTCTTTGTTAACATGTCTATTATTTTATGTTCAAATGTTTCTCCCATCAAAAGGTTCAGTAGTATGGAGGAAAGATACTCCAATTTTGTATCAGATTAATGAATTCATTATAGAAATGGGTGAAAACTTTGATAGTATTATGGAAAATTACTTTGAAGTTTTCAAGGAGAAGATGAACAACATGTTCAAAATTCCTCCTAAGCTAGTTGAAGAGTATAAAGATGATGTATGTTTTATGGTTGATTGTGCTAGAGTGTATATCTAGGTAGCCAGGCCTAGAATTGTATGGGTGAAACCTATTCCATATGAGGTTAACATTGATGAAAAAAAAGATATTATTGAAGCCCTGGTTAATGAGCCTATAGATCCAAAGCTACCTATCTTTGGAACATATGATGAGGAAAAGGCTAGAATTGAGCTTGAAATCAAGCTACCCTAGGCTATAAGTAAAGGTAAGAGGAAGGTAGCCAAATTGAAAACCTCAAGTGTCCCTCTCATGCTTACTAGGGGAAAAGGAGAGGATGAAGAAGAATCTAAAGAAGAAGAGATGGAATCTAAGAAGGAGGTAGAGCCTATGAAAATGAAGGGTAGGGTAATTATTACCAAGCCACCAAGGCTTCCACAACTGTATTCACAAGGAGATCTAAGAAGAAAGGTGGTAGTGAAGTTTTATTCAACATGCCCCCACTCACCTTCCAAGAAAGGTTGAAATAGATGGAAGAAAGAGTAGGCATCACAAACTTCAAAGCCTTAAAGTTTGGGAAAAGAATAGATGATGAGAAAATGCAGATTGAGGAACTAGTACTCAATAAGATGGGAAAATGGAAATATTCCCTTAATTAGATTGCCCCTCAGATTTAAAATAAATTATTGGTAAGATTGCAACCAAGATGGGAATCAACTATATAGAAAGCAAAATATATATATGAGCAATCCTTGAGAAAGTTACTGCCTAATCTCACAAATGCAGAAGTTAAGGTAGCAATGAAAAAGAATGAAGGTAAAATGATGATTAGATTTCATACATGTTTAATTTTTATCAAAGAAATTGAGCATGTGGTTAGGTATGCTACAAACATGTGGAAAAACATCTATAATCTGCACAAGCCTAGTGAAGATCTAGTAGAAATCAAGGATGATAATGGCGACAGTGACAATGATGAAGAAGATAATACTCCATGTGTCACTTTTGATGTTGAGGACTATCAGGAATTAAAGAATGATGATGAAGAGAAAGAGGAAGAAGCTAAAGAGGAAGATAAGGAAGAAGATGAAGAGTATGATCCAATGAGAATAGCTACACAAATCATAGCCTCCCTTCCTCATTCTCCACCTAAGACTGCTACATCATCAGGGTTGGAGACAGCTTCAACAAATGTGATAGAAAGTACAACGGACACATCATATGTTCAGTAACTATTTTCTCCCTCTTAACTCTAGGTATAATTAATGGAAATGTCTACCACTTCATCTACTAAGTTTTAGCCCTCCTCTTCATCATCTCCTGAGTCAATAGCATCAATAGTTTGTGAAGCATCCAATTCCACAATTTTGCCAACTTCATTAGTAGCATTTACAGTAAGTTTGCCATCATGTTCTACTATTTTGACTACTACAACTTTGTTAGCACCAATTTTTGTTCTAGTTGGTTCTTCTATTGCAAGTGATCTAGTTTGTGCTCCACCTATTATCACTTCAATTTTGGGTAGAACATTAGTTTTGGATTCTTTTAGCATACTAGAAAGTATCACTTCAATTGGTCCTATTCAAGTTTTTACTGTAAGTCTAGCTAGCTCTGTAATTTTTTCTATTTCTAAGTCCAAGGAAGTAAGGTCAAAAGTAGAACTAAGGACACCTCTAAAATTTTTGCTTACTGGTAAGGAAATTAACGAAGACATAGATCTAGACAAAGAAATTGTAATTCCTAAGTTGGATTTGGATACTACTAAAGTTGAAGAAATGAGACTGGTTAGTCATCTTTTCGAACAGAAGGCAAGGTAGAAGTAGCTAAGAGCTAAAAGAGATAGAGAGTTTACAATAATTAAGAATGTAGAGAATATAATAATAGAGGCTATAGGTGTTGATGTGGACTCATCTCAACACATTTTGCTACAATTGGAAGAAGCAGTCAATAAGTTCAATGAAGACACATTTGGTCAAGAGAAGCTAATAGAAAAGGTAGAGAAAAAGTTTGATAATAAGGTGCTTGAGCACATTGCTATTAACTAGGGTGAAGTATCATAAATTTTGAGTAATCTTGAGCATTATTTCATCAATGTGACATCACTTTTTGCTAACAAATTGAATAAGATTGATTTAGATATGAAGGCTAGTGCTCAAAGGCTATAGCTTGACCCCAGTTCAAGCTCAACGCATCACATCAAGGTGAGATTTTTTTAGATATGCAGGTAGAATTGCCAAAAGAAGAAACAAGGGTTCGGTCCACATTGATAGATATCCAAACCATGATTCTTCCAATCATGGGCACAATGCAAAAACATATTGCATATTCAAAGTCATTGATCCAGGATAACAATTTTTCTATTGTAGATCATATGATTTAACTTTTAGCAGAAGTTCAAGTGGCACTCTCTACCTACAAAGTTTTGCAAGACAACTAGGATAAGACATTAGCTCTTATTCTCAATGTACATTCCAAATTTCTCTCACATTTTGGTGTCTCTATTTGAATATATTGTACAACTCTTTGGTATTATTGTCAAAAAGGGGGAGTAAGAGATGGTAAGAGATATATGGAGACAAGGGAGATAATATATTGATATATGTATAGAATAATCCAGAAGAAAGACTATGTATATATTATGACTTATGTATGGGGGAGATATGTGAAAATGTATATACAACAGCTTTAGAAAGATAAATTTTGAAAAATAAAAAATCAATATGTCACTATCAGTATGTCAATGTACATAAGTCTTGACTTATAACTATTTTTGTCACTAATTCCAAAGGGGCAAATTGTTGGCATTATGTTATATTTATCATTAGTGACAACACTTATTCAATTCTATATGGTTACCAAGCTCATCACTTAGTCTCCAGTGTTTACCAAGCAATCTAGTGATAACCAAGTTTCACAATTCACACCGAGCATTCCTAAAGCTACCGTGTCAATATAAACAATATGCAATCTAACAATTATCACCGAGGAGATAGTGGTTACTGAGCTTCATAGTGTCGACCAAGTCATTAGTTTGTGTGATGTGAATCCAATATCTACCGAGTGATGGATGTGTAGTGTTTACCAATTCAAAGCAAGGTAAACAAATGATTCAACATCTACTGAGTCACACTATATCTATGAAGTTTTCAATGGTCACCAAGTTTGAAGCTACATTGTGTGATTAGTATGGACTGAGCCTCTACTTCTACTAAGTGCATGACAATGCCAAGTAATGCAGTGGATGCTGAGTATCAAAAGTTGACCAAGTCAGCTTAGAGAACCTAAGTTTCTACTATTTGGTCAACTCAGTAATATTTTGTTTACTTTTGTTTTAGCCAACCTTGTAATTGTAAATATTGGAATGGTATATATGTAATGTATTGTATCATTCACAATATATGGATATGTTGATATATAATGTTTTGAGAAGAGTGAATGTGAATCAACACTAGAGTAGAGTATTCAACAAAGCCTACAAGGAGTAGTATAGTTATATCAATCATAAAAGGTGATTTGTACTTCAAGGATCTAATCAGAAATCAAGTTGTAAGTTAGATCTACTATTTCATCCTGACAAGTGACATAGTTTTCTAAATCCTTTAACAAGGTATACTTAATAGTCTTTCTTCAAATCTCTTAATAGAGTGCATACTTCATTGTATGTTTGGAAAACCTCTAACAAGGTGGATTTAGCAATCCAAATTGCTCTTAATAGGGAAGATAATCAGAAGTGGTCAATGTAAGCCTTAACAGGCCAACTTTATACTACAGTAGTGAAGTTTTGTGGGTATCATCCCCACCCTAGTTTTACTTTATATTTGGAAAGTTTCTAGGTCACCAAATTTTGTGTTCATGTGTCATGAATTTTTATCTTTAAATTTCTTATGCATGCAATAAAGTAGATGAATTAATGGTGAATGTATTATGTTGATTAGGTGTTGAATTATGTTAAAGTTTTTGAGGTTACTAATTCAGCCCTCCCCTCTTAGTAACTTAGCTAGTCTTGATTATTTCCAAAATCTCCTTATCTATAAAATATCCTAATATAATCTTAACTTAGTTCAAAAATGGTTTACATAGTTGTTTGTGCCATAACAAATAGATATGTCAAAACTATGTCACTCAACATCTGAAGTCCATGATGCCAGGCATACACTATCTTTCTTTTGTGACTCAACACCTATATTGCTCAACATCCACTATCCACTCAACTCTTGAATCACTCAGCATGGTTTGTCTACTTGACACTTGAGTAATTCAGCACATGAGTGTCTTGGTACTCATTATGACTCAACATGGTCTATGTTCTTCTCGACATATGTTACTTGTTTGGTATGAACTACGTAAATAACTTAAGTGTGTTGACACTCACTAGTCAAAACCAATCTAAGATCAACACTCTAATACCAATTGTTGGGAATACAATTCAGGAAAAGAAAACTCTAAGAGGGGGGAGGGGGGTGAATCAACACTTCAAAATTTTAACCATAAATTTATTCACCACATATCCATCTCAAAATTATGCATGTAAACTGAAATACCTAATTAGGCATATACATCCATAGCACAAAAACATATAATCATTCACACAGATGACACATGATATGATTACCTAAAAACCCTCCAAAGAGAAAGTAAAACTAGGGTGGGTTTGACACCCACAAATATTCACTACTATATTTGTAAAGTGTATCAAATGAAGGTTACAATGTTTGATAATGAAACATTATCTACCTTGTGAAAGGTCTATCCTATTAAAGGCTTAAAATATTGTTAGATTTTACACAATTAAATGGATTTTGACACCTTGTTAGAAGTGTGCTTGGTAAAAGGACTTTAACTTACAATGAAGTAATTACCCTATTAAAGGATTTATCATGGCCTACTAGGACTACTTTGCGAAGACATTTGATTGATTCATCTATTAGAATGTCTAAGAAATGATCTTGTGGTTGACACTTTGCTACTAGATAATAGATCACCTCTTTAAATGTATTCTTGATCTTCCTTTGATCAAATGAATCTCTACTATCCTCTAAACTCTTTTGTTTGTTCTCTTCTAACTAATTTTGTAATGTATCTCAATTCACAACACCTTAGTCACCATGTATGCTCTCTTTTCACATGCAAACTTCTCTCTTCACTCATTCCACACTCATAAATTTTTTAGAGTTTTTCCTCCTCAAGAAGACCTTTGTGACTTCTGGTTAGGTTTGGATCAATGATTATGATTTAGGTTTGGATCAACGATTATGATTCACCCATATTATTTCTTAATCCTTCACTTTTTTTGATTGGTTGCATGTACTGCATAGGGATTCATAATTAATATTTATTTTTATCATCTAGGATGGAAAAAAATTCCTAATGTTGGCTCCAAAATGGTTTATGCATAGTTTGTGCTATTACAAAAAACTATGATAAAAGTGTATTACTCAACACTTGAAGTCCCTGATGTCTAGCATCAACTACAACTTCAATGCTATAACTTAGCATCTAAAAAACTTGACATCTACTAGTTACTTGGCATGAAATGTCTACTTAGGACTTGAGTGACTTGGCACTAACTATTTACATGACACAAACTAAGTATCTCACTTGACATGCACTATTTGACATGTTATTCTTAGCATGCATTACTTGTTCGACATGAACTAAGTTCTAGCTCATAAATGACTTAAGTTTATAGGCACTCATATATCAAAACCAATTTGAGATTAACACTTTGAATACCTTAGCATTCAAAAGCACTCAAGTTCCTTCACTCATGATTACCTCATGAGGTGGATTCTTCTCAAGTTGCCTAATTATTTTTAAAAGATATAGTCATTAAGATAGAAGTTGGTCCAAAAAGAGAGATGAATATAAACAATGCCCTATCACCTTACCATCATAAAATTGTGTTGCAATTACTACAAGAGAATAAAAAAGCATTCAATTGGTATTACATGGACATGAAAGGATTAGATCCTATGCTTTTCACTCACAAGATCTACATTAGTCATGACTTAAAACCTATTTGACAACCTTAGATTAGAGTCACCCTTGTTTTGAGGAATATAGTTAAAAATGAGCTCTAGAAGCTATTAAGTGTTTGTTTTATCTACCCCATATTTGATAGCCAATGGTTATCACCCCTCGTTATTGTACCAAAGAAGGGAGGAAAATGGAGAGTTTGTGTAGATTACAAGGAGCTCAATTTAGTCCCCAAGAAAGACCATGTTCCCTTGCCATTTATAGATCAAGTTCTTGAAAATCTACCTGGAAAGAAATATTTTTATTTTCTTGATGCTTTTAGTGGTTAAAATCAGATATAAATAGCTCCAGAGGATGAAGAAAAAAAACCATCACATGCCCATGGGCAATTCCCTAGCCACATTCCAATGATCTATCATGAGTATCTTTTTTGATATATCTACTAATTTTATGGAGATCTACATGGATGATTTTGTTATTTATAGGACTACTTTTGAGGAAGAAAAAGAAAATTTAAAAAAGGTATTAATGAAATTCCAAGACTATAACCTTTCCCTAAATAGTGAAAAATGTTTTATGATGATGGAAGAAGGAGTAGTACCATGTCATTACATTTCATCACAAGGCATCCAAGTAGATCCAACAAAGATAGAGGTCATTAGTATCTGGCCCATACCATAGTAGCAGGTGGATGTGTGAAGTTTCCTTTGAGATGTCAAGTACTATAGAAGATTGATCAAGAATTTCACTCAGCTTGCAATACCCTTTTATAACATGTTAAAAAGGGACTCTAAATTTTTCTAGGACTCTGAGTGTACTACATCCTTCTTGCACCTTAAATAAGTTCTCACCATAGAACTAGTTTTGAAAGTCTAATCAATTGGGGTTTACCTTTCCACATTCATATGGATGCCTCAGATTATGCTATAGGTCTCGTGCTAGGCCAAAAGGTAGACTTAGTTAAACATTTTATTTATTTCCTTAGTAAAAATATTTAGGGTTTAGAGTTTAATCATATAGTCACTAAAAAGGAGTTACTTTTAGTTATCTATTCATTGAATAAATTTAGGCACTACATTACTGGATATGAAATATTTGTTTTTACTAACCACTCTGCTATAAAGTATTAGATGAATAGGCCTGCAATATTAGGAAGATTGACTCGTTAGTTGCTACTTATGTAGGAATTTGATATCACAATAGTAGATAAGCTCAGTCAGGCCAATGTGGTAGCTGACTTTCTCTCTCAGTTGAACATCCTTGATGATCCTAAAATCATTCACAATTGTTTTCCAGATGAACACCTCTTCCTACTATGGGCACAAAATCCATGGTATGAAGATATTATGAATTACCTAACCATAGGAAAGATGCGAGTTCACTTCTCTACTAAAGAAATAAAGTTACTAGTTGAAAAGAGCTTTACCTATTCTTGGATTTCTAGATTTATGTTTTATACTAGTCCGAATCAAGTAATGCATAGGTGTATAAGGGAAGATGAAACATATGATATCTTAAGGGCATGCCATGATGAGCCTTGTGGGGGTCATTTTGCAACCAAGCAGACCACCTTTAAGATATTGACTACCAGATACTATTGGCCAAGTTTGCACAAGGATGTAACTAGATACATAAAAAAGTGTGATAAGTGTCAACACATGGGGAGACTGACTAAATCAGATGAAATGTCCCTATAGCCTCAGATAGTCATTTCACCCTTTGATAAATGGGGGATTGACTTTTTAGGTCCTATTGAACATTCTTCACAAGGTAAATCCTATATTTTAATTTGCATTGATTATGTAACAAAGTGGGTTGAGGCCAAACCCGTGAAACATCCAAGGGATAACAATGTTTCCAAGTACTTGTATGAATTCATTTTTACATAGTTTGGTGTCCCTTAGAAGTTGAAATCTGATTAGGGAGCTCAGTTTACATCTATTTTGATAACTACTCTCATGGAAGAATATACCATTTGGCATGGTATATCATCACCTTATCATCCACAAGCTAATGACCAAGTAGAAGTTACCAACAAGGAGATGGAAGCCATTCTCACTAAAATAGTAGCACTCCATAGGAAGGATTGGGCCACATGCCTTCCTCAAGATCTTTGGGCTTATAGAACCACTTGGAAACCTACAATGGGTTTCACTCCTTTTGAGCTTGTCTATGGTAGGTTAGTTGTAATGCCTATGGAGTTTGAATATAAGACATTGAAGATAAGACAACAAGACAAAATTCTAAGTTTAAATGACCTCAATGAATGGCACAAATCTGCATTCAATAACACAACACTCATACAACATCAATGGAAACATTGGCATGATAAGTTTATCAAGGATAAGATTTTTTTTGGGGGGATTGGAAACTTCTTAATAATTTCAGGTATCAACACAATCCAAGAAAGTGTCAAACATTTTGGTTAGGACCATATGAAATTGTTTCTATTTTTCTAAATGGTGTCATCTAATTGTCTACAATTGATCCTATTTGATTCAAGTTACTTTTCAATGGGCATCGCCTCAAACTATATAGAAAACTAGTCAATCAAGAGGAGTTCTTGTAGTAGTTCCAACATAGTGAAGACATCCTTGTTCCTACATCCGAAGAGTCTAGGTCTTCTACCCTGACTTTGACTAACTCTTAATTCTATTCAAGATTCCCATAATAAAAACTTTTTTCTTGAAAGTAATTTCTCTACCATAGACTCCACCTAATCCTCTCTCTTCACCAATTTTCCATCCAATCCCATCACTCCATCAATTTAGGTGATCTTTTTTAGAACACTTTTCCTATAGCACTCGTTAGGTTTATGCCACATAACCTTGTACATATTTTATTTTATTCACTCTTTATTAGGAATTCTTGTTGTTCAAGTTTACTACTCTTGCATATCCTATCATGGTGGGGACCATGCCCTTACTTCATTGGGTAGGGAAGGAATATTCATTCTCAAAATTTTAATTTGCATGTAAAATTTGAAGTTTTTGTCTTATGAGATGACTATCGTCACATGTTTGATGACCTATCCTTCTGTAATTACATCATTAAGGAAATTAAGGACATTAAAAGTTGAAGCTTAACTTGTAATGGTATATTAGCAATGTCTTTGGGGTGGGAGTCTTTTACACAAGTGAAATATTATGAGACTTGATGCAAGAAAAGATATCATAAGATTTTATGCATTAAAAATCTTTATTACAAGAAGCACATAGTGATTGTATGTTTTTTTTCTATCTATAACATTTGGTGTCATAACACTAAGAATTTTTTTAATTCACCATTATTGAGTTCTGAGAACACCATGATTCTATAAAAATTGGTTGTTCATAACAATAGGAGGAGGTCTTCAGATATATGAGCTGGTGGATTATAGGGTTTTGTTGGGCGATGTGATTAGTTGTGAAATGTTCAAGAGAAAAGGATTTTTAGACTATTACCTCAGTCTTAAGGGGTTTGATGAAGAGGTTTCCCTTGAATTTATAAGTATCTTGATGAATGGCCTTGCAATGGTCAAATGACTAAAAAATGAATTTATAGAAGATGTGGCTAAAGTCACTGGCTTACCCTAGGAAGGAGAAAATTGGGTAAAGGGTTTTGATTTACATTTGGCTAGGACATAGTTATGTTTGCACCATGACCCTCAACTAGACATAGATAAGAAGCAAGACACTTCTTGATTATCTTTTCCCTTAGATTTAATTTAGCTAGTGACATTCATTATCTAATACTTCACTTGTGAAGGTCACCACAAGTACCTACATTACCTACATTTCAAGATTTTGGCTCATGTTTGGTACAAAAATAGACTAGCACATATTCCTAATTTTCTAATTAACATTGTGAAAAAGCAAGCTTCTCTAGTACAATAAAGAAAGGATTAGCATGTGTCCCATCATTTTTTGATAAAATTAATTATAGAAAGGAATAAAAAAACAATCAATTGGGACATTGGAAGAGTTTATGTAATTGAATGAGGTAGAACCTAAGATTTGTCAGCCCTAGAGACCCAAGTGTTGGGCGAAGAGAAAGAACATCCACTCATTTTTGAAAATTTATTCCAAGAACGTAAAATGTTCCTAAAGCCTCTCCCTGTAGTTCTAGATCATCTAGAAAACAAATTTACAAAGTTGACGCCTCCATTTCTAGCAAGAAGAAAAGTAAAAATAAAGAAACTACTAGTCCCCCAAGACCCCATTTTTTGTAAAGACCATGTCTACCATTAGGGGAGGTAAGGGTAAAGCTATGGAAATAGAAGAGGAAAACTTAGAACAAGAACCTGACAGTGAAAATAATATCAATGAAACCTTATAGTCACAAGGGGATAAAACTTCAAAAACACCTGCTACAACAACTATGTTAGAAATGACTACAAATAGGAGAAAATGAAAGAATACTCCATGCTCATCTACACCCCCAAAAAGAAGAAGTGTGAGGCTTTCTAAAGGTAATAGGGTTTCTGAATCTTTCATTCCAATAGTTAACCTAGAGTCCTCTGATTTTGTGAAGGAGTCCTCTTCAGAGGGAAAATTTCAGCAAAATATAGCCAATGACAATAATAACCAAAATTCACAACTAGAAGTCAATCTTAGTGTTAGTTATGTACTTGTTGATAGTGATAATGATTTTAAAGAGTCTGAAGCATCTAAGGAGTTTGAAGAAAATCATATTATGTAGGACACTTGGGAGAATTTAGAAAATCTTCCTTCTAAAAAATACGCAAAATTTAGATAGGAAACTATTGAAGAAGTGATAGAAAAGCTCAATTAGGATGGACTAGATACATTGGCTAAATCAAAAATTGAGTCCATTAAGAAGGAGAATATGGTGAAAATGCTTGTTATATGGAAGGGATAATTCTCCATAGCACAAAGTACCATAAAAGTTCCTCACCCAGTAACTGGCTAGGTCGATATTCTCTACTAGGAACTATAGCTACCACTAGATTTGTCTACACCCCTTTCTATAGGGATCAACTTACATTAGCAATTTTTGTGGGAAAGAACATAGTGGAAGTTAGAAAGAGAAAAAATGAAACATTTCATTGAAGAGAAAAGTCATCAATTAAAGTGAAGCTTAGACCAAAATGAAACTGTTAAGAGGAGGATTGAACAAATCACAGGGCTGATTCTTGAGCTAATTATGGTATGCAGATCACCATCTTCGATGTATGCATTATTCCTAAAGGAACAACTTGTAAATTTCAAATTGACAAGAATCATGGATGGAATTAGACCCTCTATTTCAACTCATGAATTTTGTGATGCATTCCAATCCATTCCAATAGCTTTAAAGAATTTATTGTGTAAATTATATCTTCGTAACTTGGTAGTATCAAATGATACAAAGTAGAACTCACTCCTTTATGTAGGAGAAGTGCAATTGAGGATAGTTATGTCTTGGATGTAGAATGAGATAAGCAGGGAACACCAAGTTATGCCATATAAGGACAATGAAATGACAACTCCTTTGCTTATGAGACTAGAAGTTCAAAATTATTGGCAAACATTTTTGGACTAGATTTCTATTCTAGGAGACCCTAGTGGAGCTAATAAAGTATACCTAGTCAGAGAGAAAGCCTTTGTATATTGGGAGCAACCTTCATCTTGTAATGTTGAAATAATAATTTTTTCTTTAAGACAAAGATGGGCACAAAGATAAAATCTTTGTATATTGGGAGCAACCTTCATCTCCTCAAAATTAAACTCTTTCCACTATCAAAATTCCATGGTATATCAATTTGGGAAGGATTTTATGCCAATACTGGCTTCCATTAAGGTTTCAACCTCCCATTTTCCTATAGCTATTACTAGAAATGAATGACAACATGGAGGATCATGTATATGTCCATAGAAGTTTGGTGATGGAGAAGGCTAAGGAAAAATTATGGATACTTTGATCATATTAACAATGAGCTTGGTGAGTGGACAACTATTTATTAGAGAGTTTGTGCCAAAATTAGGAATTTCATGGTTGTTGGAGAGAAACAATAGTTCAGTTGGGGGGAATGATGGGCCTCCAAAATGCCATCTTTCTAAGTTCTTTTTATCTTGTTTTCAAACAATTATCTTTCAAAAAGTCATGAATTTATGGTTTCAAGTATATTAACTTGTGGTTTTAATGTATACTTGTGTGTGTGTGTGTGTGTGTGTGTGTGTGTGTGTGTGTGTGTGTGTGTGTGTGTGTGTGTGTGTGTGTGTGCGCGCGCGCACATGTGTGCATGTGTGAGTGCACGCATGTTTGTGTACATGTGTGTGCACGTGCATGTGTGTGTGCATGTGCCATGTGTGTGTGTGTGTGTGTGTGTGTGTGTGTGTGTGTGTGTGTGTGTGTGTGTGTACACACGCGCGCATGTGTGTGAAGACATGAAGTAGAAATATGGATAGTTTAAAGATGCTATATTTTCTTGAATTCATGGACATAAATGTTATAATAAAGTAGTTATACATACTGATAAATGTTTCCCCATCTATGCTATATTTTGGGTAGTTTCCTCTTGTAGCCATAGGATTTGCAAGAGTGGTAATTAGAACTTTACACCTTTTCTCTAATATTGATGATGAAAATATATATATGTATATGGAGGTTGTGTAAGCATTTATTATTTTTGTAGGTTACTTTCGTGGATATTTAAGAGTCAATATTTAAGTGATGGAGTAGTCAAAGCCAATTGTGGATTGCTAGACATTCACAAGAAAGGAAAATAATTTATTGTTTTCTATTGTTGTTGCACATAGATGTAGCTTCCACAACTTGCTATATTTCTGGATTATTTATTCATTGTTAATGTTGTTTCTATTTTAAACTTTATGAATCTATAATTGATCCTCATTAATGGAGCGATGTTAGATTTAGGAAGTAATTGTAGTTTCCGTTAAAATAATGGCTTGTGTAACTTTGAGTGCAGTTAGGAAATAATAGAATGACTTGATTTTCATAGCAGCAAAGTGTGATACTATTTTTCAATCAAGTGTAATATTTCACCATGAATAAATAGAATGGACAATTCAAGTTTATATCTCTTATCTTGATTGTATTTTCTATTCACTCATCCAAGGGGGCCCACTTGGTGAGTGAAAGATAAGATTTCATTTCCTTTTTTATTTTTGAGTAAGGTAGAATGTTGTTGCTCCTATAACCATTGATAATAGAATTGATGATTTTATCTTGCAACATAGGTAGTTAGAGTAGCTTCTACCTATGATTGTAAAATTTGTTAGATTAATTTCATTTACTAGATCTAGTTTACTTTTTCTAAAGCTCAAGCATTTGATTTCCATAGGCTAGTCTTAGATTGATAATGTTTAAAGTATACATTTTGTAAATTCCATTCCAAGTTTATATCCCTGGTCATTAATTAAATGAGACTAAATAATTAGTTTAGAAACCAATTAGGGTGTCCAATCCTAAATAGCTAGTCCATTTCTATAGCTTTTTGATAGTATTATTTGGCCAACCAATGGTTTGTGCATTAATAATAAATGGGATAGTAAACATAGCTTCACATCTAGTATGTGTCTTTTCATTTCAACTTATAATTACTCTATCACACTAGTACTTGGCAGAAGAGAAAGTATTTAAAAATGTGATAGGATAAATTTTCCTAGACATAACTCCACAAAAAATTAAGAAGTTCTTCCATCTACTAAGGGTAGATCAATATTTAAAGATCAATTATGACATGATAGAAAGGTGTTATAGAGAATGAAAGTAAAGAAAAAGAGTTGGTATAGGGGAAGTAGCTCATTGATAGATCATCATTGAACCAAAGAGGTGGGAAGGTTGACATGACCTAAGAATATATGATAGATTACATTAGATACTCCATAGTCCTTTCAAGTAGAGCCACGAGCCTCCCTATAGGAGGTCACTTGGAATCTTGGATGATAGACCATTAGGACAGGAAATATACTAATTGATTGGGCTATAATCCTTAGCAAAAATTTGGGCGAGCAACTAACTTCAATGAAGAATGACCCACATTTGTACATGACCTCCTATGTTGTATACCTTCTATGTGCAAGACCCAAAAATTATCCTTTCATTTTTAAGAAATGAAGTATTTAGGGTAAAAACACATGGCCATACATAGTCTATCCTTAGGTTGTCAAGAATAAGGCTCAACATGAGAAATAAGAAGCTTTGACAAAAGAAGACTACATAACCTTAGCACAGACTACCCCTTTAGTACCTAAGAAAGATCAAATCAAGATAATAGTGGTAGGCAAGAATAGGAGAAATTAAAGAAGAAAGGTACCTCATCACCTCGGGTTCCAAAAACCATATCTGAGGCTTAAGATGAGAAAGAGGTGGGACATATTCAATATATCCCAGTCAATAGGAGAACCCAGCCAAAAAGGGATACACAAGAAGAAAGGGGGAAGATTTTAACCTAGAAACTATCTTCCCTCCAAAAAATGTCTAGTTATATAGAATCCTTGGTACAAGAACAAGACGGATGTATTTCACATTTAAGACTTCTAATTCATGCCATTGGGTATGGAAATGGTAGGGGAAATGATAAAAATAAGCTTCAAAATGAGTTATTAGAAAAATATTGGGAACAATTACCCCGCTTTCCTAAAGGGCCACTTGTTATACCTCCCCCACCCTCACAACACCTTCCATCTATACATCCTTAACTATAATAAGAAGGAGTTACTCTACCTCCTTTGATAGAAGAGCCCAAAAGACAAACCTAAAAGAAAGGAGAGTGTATCTAGTTACATAAAAATGAAGTATTAGAAGAAGAACAATTTTTTGAGGAAAGAGAACAAATTCTTTTGAGAGATAAAATCTAGGTCTTCAACATAATCAGAAAAAAATTTAATTAGTAGTCCTCCCTTAACAAGAGAAGACTCTAAAATGAGGTGATAAAGGGAAACAACCATGTTCTAACCTAAGTCATCTTCTTAGTTCACATCTCCCATGGGAACTACTTTAGCATAGTTTTAAAAAAGTGGTCTTAACTCAACAATGAAAACACATGGAGTTCACTAAAGAGGAGGGTATGAAAAAATTGATAAAAGAAGTCAGGATACCAAACCCATCCAAGGGTGATGCCAAGACACTATATTTTATCATGAAGAGGAAAAATGAAGATATTTTGATAGACATTCTACCTCTCCATGTTGATACAAAAGAAGTGTCTCTAAAAGGATAAGTAATGAAAGTGATAGTACTTGTAAAACCAAAGCTGACACAATAATGGTTATTGATCACCACATGCCTTAAGCAAGTGTTTTCATACCTAGATAGAGGTGAATCAAAAAAATATTAAGAAAGAAAATTGAATTACTATGGCGATACTTAAACAAAATAGTGGGTCTAATAGACCCTGATCATCCAGAGATTTCTCTAGGGACTACTTTAGAGAAGAAATAGACAAGATAAGTTGTAGATGAAACTAGTTGATTTTTGGATACTTGTAAAAGGTGGCATCACAATTTTGATGATAGAGGGGTATAAATAATAGAGGTAGTTTGAATTTTCTATAAAACATTTAGAATAATATTGATAAATTGGTTATAGTAATAAACTAATATTTGTTTTTGATGGATGAATTTCATACCTAAGACAATGATTTAGAAGCATTAAAGACTATCAAAGGGAAAATGTATTGAATGTTAATGGAAGGATATATAGTAGAAGAATTAGATAAAATAAATGATATTATGGAAAAAGTATCAAAAGACAATAAAGTTATGATAGGGTTATATGAGCATATTCAAGAGATAAAAAATAAATCCCTTAGGTAGTTTTTGGAAGTGGATAAGTATTATAATGCTACTAGCCTAGAGAATTTTGGGGATGAGTCAAGGACTCAACTATCTTTAGTAGAAGTAATAGTGAAATAATTTAGAGAATTATTTGAAGTATCTTTATCTAAAGATTATGTTAGAAAAATGTTCAAGACATAAGAAGAATTAATGAAGTTACATTCTAGATTGGAAGATTTTCTGAATACTAGGCTAGAGATCAGTAATCCTGCTAGGTGATGCATACTTAATATGAGTCTTTGGATTTACCACAAGATAATGAAATCAAGACTATTATTCAAAAGTTTAGAAGCACACATCCATACATAATTTTGGTCCTTAGGGAAGAAAACCCAGATGTTTGAAATTAAGTTTTTACACTTAGCAAAATCTTGGCAATTCGGGTCTTGTCATAAGGTTCACTTTTGTGAAGGTGCACTTTTCACAAACTTCAATTTTCTTGAGGTTTAATTTTCATAAGGTGCAATAAATCAATAGGTGTACTAACAATTTTGAAGATGAAGCAATGGGCCAATTGTTAACTGTTAGCTGCTATTTTTGAGAATTCCATGCATTAGAAACACATTTTAATGATAGTTTAAATCCTAAGAAAATGTAGAAAAGACCAAGATTTCATTTTTAGAAGTCCCAATGACTCTCATATCATCCAATGGTTTCTTTCTTCTTATTTTTTCCTTATTTTTGTTTTCTTATGTCATGTAAAGGCGCATGCACTCATTAATTTATATAAACAAGGGTGGAGACCTACATAGCACCTTTTAAAGAGTTAGTTTGTACATAATTAGCTTTATTGAATAAAAACTTTAGCATAGTGTTTGAATAAGAAGAGATCTCACTCTTAATAAAAAAATATGAGAGGGTTTCTTATAAATACATTGATATAATATGTACTTTAGGATGATATTTTGATGTAATAATAAATGTTATTCATGCTCTCATTCTAAGAGTATTAAAAAAATTTAGACTATGTTACTTTTTGTGAATTTATGTTCATGAATGATAATGGAACTAATGGTTTTATTTCATTTTGTAATTATATGATCTTTTAAATGTTGGTGTTTTCCTTACACTAACAAATTCAACTATTGTAATTAATTGGAGAAATAATCACTATTATTCTTGCATAGCATTTTGTCTCATGTGTGTGTACTTTACATGGCTACACAATTTGATGAGTTATGAAACATATTTAGGTTTTCAATTATAAATTCTCCATCAATGATTTCATTGATGGAGTTGAGGAAGTGTTCCTCCTACTTTCATTGCTTTCCTACCACATCCTTCTGATAATTTAATTTGTATATATATTTTTTCTTTGGCTTATGTATGTTAGGAATTTAGTTTTTAGTAATTTTCTTTAAATCTCTCATTACTTTATCTTTGTCATTTTCTTTTCAAATACTTGGTTGAAATAGGAATTCATATAGTTTCATTGATTAGAAATTGCATTCTTTATAAAACATAAAATATAAAATATATTGTTTTATGGTTAGGATTTAGCCAAGTTCTTTAAATTTGGTAGATACCACTAAAATACTCCTTGTGAACATTAAAATTTACCTTTGATTGAGTACCTAGGAGGTTGAAAAACAACCATCAAAAAGCTTGGGGTTGGTCATTAATTATCTTTTCAAGAGAGAGATTAATGAGAATTTTTTTTGTTAACATTGTGTGAATTGACTTCTAAATAGAAGTGGCTCTAGACGGAGGGCCAAAAAATAATTCTTCCCAAAAACTAAGTTGTTGTTTGACAATTCTAAAATTTTCAAAGTTCTATATTTTCTAAAGTTTGTCATAGTAACAAGGTACACTTTTTAGAGAGTGTACATTTAGGAGGTAAATTTTTTAGAGTAAAAAAAAAAATAGAATACCTTGAACCACCCTCTCCATTTCAGTGGGCGTTAAGGTCTTCACTCGATAGACACAAGTTCTTATAACTTAGTCACTTTCACAAGCCTCATAGTGGAAAAGAAATATCTAGGTTCCAATGGCCAGCCACTCATATTTAAAGTACAATGGTCCTCATCTATTTCACATTTGAACTTACCTCCACCTACCATTTTACTAAACCCTCCACCTATGGCCTTCTTTGCAAATGTAGTAGATTGACCAATCAATATGCAAAGTCCACTCAACGACCTTCCCAAGAACCCTAAGAGATTTTTCCCAAGGTTCATCTATGGAGAAACATAGATATAAAAATAACACACCAAGGTTTTTAAAGAAATATGAAATCAAAAATAGATTCAAGAAGAAAATGTGGTCTTTTGTTTGTTCCCATACACATTGGGAGAGGTTTCATTCAACTAGTATGTAAACTTTTTTCTAGGATCTATTCTAAACTAGGAAACTTTTGAAATGCTATTCTTTGATCCATTAAATACATTTGTCAATATAGATGTGATACACCACCAATTCATATCTATCACGATGAATTCATCAGAGACTATCTCATGTTTCAATCATCATTTTCACATGGCATACCACAAGTTGGAAACCACTTATACCATACATGTGGGGGTTACAATTCAAATATATTTAAACTCTATTAATCATATCACTACTATCTTCCTAAGGAGATTTCCTACTATAGACATTGATACTCTATAAAAGGTTTTTGAAGAAGCAATCAACTTTACTAAATAGGCTAATCCCAATGGAGGAGGCATGATGGTTCCAACTCATGCTAGTGCAATAGCACCACCATACCCCAATGGAGGGAAATAAATGCCTAGTAAATTCATTACATTAACTTCAATCCCATTACAATAGGAACCAACTACTTCATCTTCACCTATAACATACCAAGGATATGAACCCCCAAAAGTTTCCTTCTTTGAATAAGAAGCCTCACCATCCATTGTGGTAGAAAATAATGTTATGACTGAGCTAGATCAAATGAAAAATGCCATGTCTTAAATAACCAATGAAGTAAGTTTCCTTAGGTTATCATAGGGTAGAATAATAATTCCAAAAGAACTAATACAACTACATATAACAATAATTATGGTAAAATTTACAAAAGAATTTTAGCAAAAAAAATACCACAAGGAACAATTTCAATACTCAACATCAAAACAATAGTTCTCATAGATAGAATTTACAATGGAATTGTTGGAGTTTGAAAACGTTACCCATTTCCAATTACCCTGATGAGAACAAGATGCATCTAGGGGCAGCTAACTCCCATTATCAACACATCCATTCAGACACCAGGCCAACTATAAGGCCGTACTCCTTCTGAACTTCAGGCTCTGCAAAACCTAGGTGGGTGAACCTCTTTAGATCGGACTATGTGACCAGCGCAATAACCATATTCAGGATCTATAAAAGCAGATGAAACCCCTAATCCTTCTATGCTTAACCAGGAGATCACAAGCATGAAATAGCTAAGGACATGACTCATGAAACTAGAAAGCTAAGTGGGGGTTATACTTTGAATACCTTTCAACAATAAAATGAAAATAATTTAACAGATTGATATCAGCAAGACCCAAGTATGAGCAATAGAACTTAATGATCCTATCTCTGACCAGTGCCTTATTTGTTAGGCAATTAAATGAATCATAACCATACATCTCCTGGAAACCTCAAACGTATCTCTACATTAAGATCCCTGATCTATCTTTCATCTTGTGAATAGACATCTGCTACAGAATGAATCTCATACTCAGAACATCCTATCATGAAATCTGCAAACCCTGTGACAAATATCAAGCGATTACATGGTTCTTTGTTCCATAAGCAAGACATTTTAACCACATACATTTCAAAATGTAATGCAACCTAATTCA
This sequence comes from Cupressus sempervirens, assembly GCA_028749045.1. Lineage (NCBI taxonomy): Eukaryota > Viridiplantae > Streptophyta > Pinopsida > Cupressales > Cupressaceae > Cupressus > Cupressus sempervirens. Next base: position 235,551,747 of record CM053786.1, on the reverse strand, counting down.
TGCTCTTTGATCACAAATTAGAAGAAATAACAGAGCCATAATCAGGAGACAAGATTCAAACTGAACTTCAAACCTTTTGTTGCACTTTATTTGTTTTCCTTGAAATCAAATACATGAACTGTAGAGAAAGTAACTCATAGATCACCTAACAGAATAGAACTATCTGCATAAAACTTAAAATGCTGAAGAATGGTTTCCTAGTGCAAAAAAATGGAACCCTTACAATGATAGAAAGAAAGAATGATATAGCCTAGATGAACTCCCAGATCTGATTTCAGAATGACAAGTGTCCACCTGAAAATCAATCTTCTGGCAACTGAAAACTTCTTCTTTCCTTATCCCATCTTGATCTGATTTTGTTTCATCATTTTTTGCAACTGATTTGCACAATATCTCTATTGAAATGATGAAACATTGCTGAGTCACCACAATATCTGATTTACCCATTGAAATGCTTGGCAAAAATTAGGTTAAATTGAGTGAATGTGAGAAACTTGAACTCCAACTGCATTCTTACCAAGTTTTACTAATCCCCTAACAGGATTTTCAATTTTTTACCCATTCCACTGAGGGTGCCACAAAATTCATGTTTTTGGCTATAGCTCAAACTAGGAAGCACTTGTGTAAAAATTGACTTCAGAAATGGAAAATTTGGATTCTCACGATTCCAACGGTATATGATAAGGCATATCTAGCCTCTGGGAAATGCCTGAAATCTTTGTTTGAAAAATAGTCCCCTTCACTAGAAACTCACGCCTGAACATTTGATTTTTTATTTTTTGAAAAATTTAAAATTACTTCTGAAGTCAAAACTTTAGAATATGCCCTTTTTCAAATTTAAAAAGAAAACTTGAACGTGACTTGAAAATTGGGAAACAATAAAAAATTATTATTTTATTTGCCTTCATATTTCCCTCTCCTTCCATCCGGGTCAACTCTAGGTTTGACCAATGCCACATGGCGCATTCTAATTGGACACCTGGTCTACATCATCCACCATGTGTCATCTCCTCGCTACTTCGCCATGCTTAACCGGTGAGAAACTTTGGTTAGCGAAGTAACGCGAACCGTTAGATCTTCCACGTAGCGCAATCTGGTGCGCTCCTGCCATTTGCCCGCCACATCACTGCCCAATCACTCTATCGCTGCCACTTGTCAACATTCAATTCACTGACAGCACTGCTATTGAACCCTAGTAACATTTTGGAACTCGTCGAATTTTTATGTTTTTCCAAAAACCTTGCTACTTCGCTAGCCGGAGTTGTCAAGATTTTCTGGCTAGCGAGGTAGTGACTAGCCGGATTCATATGTTTTCTGATTGTGCTGACATCATCGGTTTTAAATTGTGCTCCCATTCAAAATTATGCTTTGTTTAGATATGGTTGACATCATCCTCCTTTGGGTCAGATTGGGGGGTCCCGCGCATACAAGCCTTGCCTTTAAAAGGCTCATGCTTCATTTCACAATACACTTTGAGTGCAATTGTATTTAAAAAATAAAAATTATCCCCTGCAACCAATGTGGGATAATGGTTTTGAGCGTTTTCCTCATTTACTCTCCTCACATGGTGCTTTTGGCAGCAGGATTCTTCCTTGATGGGGACGACTATCTTCTTAACATGGGCGTCCACTTGAGAAAACTCTGTTTTAAAAGGCGTGAAGACTCCTTCTAGCTACCTGCGGCTTTTCTTGCTCATTCACTGCAAGTGTCTTCTTTATTTGGCATGGAGTTTCTGCTTCAAACTTCATATATGCATGGGATTTTCATATCAAACTCTGCCCTTTGACTGTGTATGTGGAGTTCCTTTGTTCGTGACTGCAAGTTTTTGAATATGCGCAAAACGTGGGAGCCGTTTGTTTTTTGCTTGCCGCCTTCTGAAAACAATGACCCTGCTCCCCTTTAGATCTGTGTGGAACTAATTTAAGATATGTCGCTACTTTATGCATTGCGAGCTTGCCTTAGCCTTCAAGGCGTAGGTTTTTGTTTTCTTTGTTTTCAACAGCTTATTACATGTTCCTATTCCATGGAACTATTCCGAACAATGGCATCTTTCACTGTTAGACCTACGTTTTTCTCTTGTTCTAATGCTCCAAACTGTGCCCTCTTATACATGCTGCAGTTTTCCTTCAATACGTGGAAAATTTGAAAACTTTCTAGGTTGGCGTCCTGAAATTCAGAGCAAGGCAATAATTGACAAGACTCTTCAATTTTTTCATAGCGATCATTACAAATACAAATTATGGGTATCTTGCTCATTTTGATGTTGGATATAAGATCTGTCATTCCGCCCCTATCTCCTCAAGACATACCATCTACCTCATCCATAATTAAAACAAATTTCTGACTCCTTGAACTGTTTGAGTGGCCAAAATTCAAAGCTTCATTGTTAATTAACTCCTTTATTTAATTTGATGTGCTCGCCCTAATGCCTCTTTCTATCTTAGAATCAGCTTTGCCATGGTTGTCACTAGCATTAACCTCAATTGTTGTGAAATCAAGCATTTGACTTAACTAATACTGATTTAAAACAAATTTGACTACTGAGAGTGAATTTGAAGCTCACTTTACATCTTTTTGCAAACTGTCAATTTCGCGTCAATAGGTCATTTGACTGGCCTTAAAAACTGATCCAAACACCTAACTGGGCTCTAAAATCTGACCCACTGATTCTCTATTCTGCATACTTTCACCCTGTCAGATCTTGTCTTCTGATGAATTTAGGGTCAAAAGATATTGACCCTCAAATTCGTCTTCTCAAATTTATCTACAAACAAACATGTCAAAAAACAACAAACAGGGTTCGGATTTGGCTTGTAAAATTGGGCAAATGAGCACATGGGGAGATGAAAATTGCGGCATTAAAACTCTGTCATGAGGTGAGTATGAATATGCAATTTTGGCTCATGAAAAATAACTGGGAGCAAATGGTGGGCGTTCAAAGTAGGCTACTCAGAATTTTGCAACTGGACATGCTGACAGAAAGCAGTTTTTGTGAATGGAATTGACCTGGAAAAGTGTGCATATGGATTCGTCAAGTTCTAAAAATTGGCACACTTGTAGTAATTTTAGTGGACAACATAGAGGTAGACTCCATTTGATCTTTCCAATCACGGATTTCAACTTATAACATCACGAACTAGGGTACTAATAAATCTGCAAACACTGATACCAGCAAAAAGTCAAAAATTCCATTTTGAATCACGCTTGAAAATTGATCAAATGGATTCGTCATGATATGAAACTTGAAATATAACAAGTCTCTGACACCTACAATGCAACGCAAAATAAATTTTCTCATTTGGGTCAACTGGTCAAAAGTTATTGCGCGTCAAACAGGGCTTCCCAGAATTAGGTGGAAAGTGCAAAAGCCTGAAAATAGTAACTGACCAACTTTGAGGGATTTGAAACTTATTCAAACGGACTCAAAATGACTCAAAATCTGAAACATAGGTTCTCAGGTATGGACACTAGACACTCCCAAATTGGTGGATCACAAAACATTTCTGGGTGTGAGATATTCTTTTACAAACAAAGCCTCCTGTCGTTGTTTGACACTACGGTAAAATTACAATTTTGACAAATGCTTGAAACAAAACTTCGCCAAATGACTCGGGATGACAATTGATCTTCATGAAATACTTAGACACACTAAATGAAAGGTGCTAGAAGCATTAAATACCTAAGGGGTCTCGAATGGACAGCCGGGTACAATAGGCACATATGCATTTTAAAAAGCGTTTAAGGGCTTGATTTTTTCAAACGTGGTCAAATTTGACCACACAATTTTTATTGCCAATAGTGGCTCTATTTGGGGATGCATGCCCCTTGCAGGGATGGAAAGGATTCAGATCTCTGGAGGAAGCAGACCATTCCCGAAAACTTCAAAACTCTTCTCGAACAGCTTATTGAAAGCAAGGAAACAACTACAACTACCAAGACTATGTACACACGATGGCCCCGGGCCACTGAACTTCAACATAATTGTTTACCTCTATCATAAACATGATTCTCATCTGAACTTTTATGAGGTAAACTAAATTTTCTTCTCCTATTAGTTTCACCAATCATATTATCATCGTATAACAAATCACTTGGCAAAGAAAAATCAGCACTCTTACTTCCATAATGCATATAAAAACTTTCTTCATTCTCTTGCTCACTATGAAAGTTCTGATCAGCATGCTTGAACATATCAAACTGTAATTGAAAACCTTCTCTAACAAATGACTCATGCATGCTATCAATTTCGAATATGAATGCATCATATTCAACTTGGGGAAAAGGATCACCCATACCTTGAAAATATGTTTCCTTATGCATAACCGGATGATATTCAAATGAACATTCTGACTTGTAATCACATATATCATCAATGTCAGAATCTAAAGCTAACCCACAACCTTCAAATCGTTCTTCACAATCAGCGAACAGATTAGTCTTTACATCAGAGAGTTCATCATAAAAATCATAACAAGGTATAGGTAGATTTTCAATAACCGTCTCATCAAACACCTTGTCATTTACCTCCTCATATGCAACATAATCATTAGTTTCACTATCAAACTTGGAGGAAGAACATTCTGATCTCTCATAGCAGTAAGACAAAGTATCATCATTAAACTTATTCTTTGCTAAATCTGAAACTTCCATGTGTTCTTCAAAAAGAGGATTGATAACTCCATGCAAAGTGCCTTTGTAGACATTAGGATAAGTAATGTGCTGATCAACATCAAACTCCTCACCATATAACGGATTAGTGAAAACTTTAAAACCATTTCCAACATCACTGTCATGGACGCTTTCAGCATATGAAGAAGAAAAATCAGAATTATATGAAGACTCAACATCAACTCCATCAATGAAGCATGTAGAATATAGATCAAAGTTACTTTCATTGTCTTCAGATAGGTGATTCAAATGTCTTGCACGCAAATCATCATTTTTCTTACCAATAGGTTTTGATGCATTAATCTCAGGACCAATCATGTATTGATCATCACTGCACTCATCCTCAAGACACTCTTCTACACAATTAGGTAATACGTCTCTATGAATAACCTCTTTGTCTTCATATTGTGTAGACACATTTTCTTCATAACTTTCAATCTCAAACTGATTTACACAATTCTGAAATGGAAACTCAATTTTAGATTTAGAAATAGTATTCATACCTTTACTGACATATGAGCACTCACTTTCGTCATTGCTCTCTTCTTCCCGATCAGCATCTGATTCACATGAAGACGGACACACACTAGCACTATCCTCTTCTTGACTTGAGTAATAACTCTCATCATCAGCTTCATATGACACCTCTTGATAATATATTGGATCAGCAACTTCATTATCACTTGGAAGATGACTCTCAGCTTTATCAGACTCACATTGATATGATTGTCTTTCAACTTCAGATTTAATAACTTTCTCAACATGATGCAATCTCTCAATGAGATAATTCATTTCTTGCCTATCCTGTTGGTCAAGAGAATGCATCTCTACTGCTGAAATATTATCAACATATGAGCTTAGTTCTTCTAACTGTGATTGAGATACATATGTTTTACATTCTTTATATTGTGTCATCTTGCCATGACATGTTGGATCAGCAATTTCACCTTTATCACTTGATAGATCACTTCTAGTTTCTTCATCCTTATACTAAGATGAATACCTTTCCTCTTCCTGATTCATTATGTTTTCAACATAATGCAAATTATCAATGGGAAAATGAATGGCCCGATTCATATCTTGCATGGATGACTTATCAAGTGAATCAATTCTATCATTCGCTGTTGTAATACCATAAACATGTGCATTCACTTAAACACGAATGGAATCATTTCTTTTTTGCAACAAAGAGATTTCATGTTCACATGTTTTTATTTCTGAGGCTTCAACAAAACTATTTACAATAGCAGGAGTGCTTATTTGCTGATCTGAAATCAAACACTCCTTATGACATTGGCTTGTGCTTTGCACCTCATATTGCCAGCCAATATTTCTAGAGAAGTGACTCCAGGTTAAGCCATATTTTATGTTATTCTCAATCTCTATAGCTATCATGAATGCCTGATTCAAAGTTATAGGTTCCTTATCTCTCAACAGATAGTTCATCTTCCTATCAAATGCACCGAGATAAACCACTAAACACATTTGATCATCTGGCTTGTAACTTTCAGGAAATTCACTCAAAATCTTTGCAAATCTGATATTAAATTGAGGAACTAACTCACCATTCCTGATTTCAATTTTCAAAAACTTATCAAAATATTCAGAGATGCTTACTCTTTCCCCGAACTGCATCATGAAGGCTGATAGTAATTCATCCCAGGATGAAATTGAACATGCTGGTAAAAATGAAAACCAGTCCCTAGCATCATCCTCTAAAGTTTGAACAAACAATTTCATCTGAATGTCTTCATGAGCAATTTCAAAATCACCAACCAAGTACTAAACAGCTGAACATGATGACTGGCTGTATTTTCATGGTTTCCACCAAACTTAGGCAAATATTGTCTGAGGTTACAAGGCATAGTATTCAGGAAACCATGGATACCATTAAAATTTAATGGCATATACCTCCTGGTAGAGATGGAACTAGGAACTTCACTAAAAGGCTGCATACTAGATGAGATGAAACTCGACATTCTTCAACTCAACACTCATTCACCATTGAATACTTTCAAAATTCATAACTTGCAACAGATTCTTCACAACCCTCTACCAAATGAATGTTTCAAATACACTTCACAACTTTAAAACAACAATTGAAACCAAATCTATTGAAATGTATAAAACACAAAACTAATCTCCTCTTCTTAGTGCTCGAACTTCACTTGATGGAGAATACATATGTAGAACTAATCTTTCATGGGAAAGAAAATTGCATGAAAGTATAAAATACCTCAAGTGTTGCTATATGAAACCATTGATCTGCTGATTGGCCTAGTGCTAACATGAATTCCTCACACCACTGATCATAACCTTATAGAGTCGCCATCTCCTTGAAGAGAGAAATGAAATCACGGTTGTGATTCATCTTTATCATTACAAATTCTTACGACAACAGATCACACAACACTTCTAGACTTATTTGTCAGAAACTTATAATAGGTTTCTCTTCTTGCTTGCAAATTCATCTAACTTTTAGATCTACTTGATTCCACTGAAAACTTTTGAAAACAATTTATACATCACTGATCTACAATGATTTAGAGATCCTTTGGATAGAGTCGCCACTCACTATTGTGAGAAAGATTTGAAACAATGATTTATAACATGGAAGATCTGAATTGCAATTCCAACTTGTAGAATTTGCACAACTTTAAAACACTTAGAAGGGAGAACCTTTATTCAATAATTCTGACTCTGATCTTACAGCGGTATTTTGGAAGCACCAACTGGCTCACTTGACTGAATATGAACATTCTTAGCAACACAATCTATATTCAACCTTGAAAAATACTACGGTAATGGATAAAACTTAACTGGGGTGCATGATTTAGAGCAAGAAAACTGGAAAGAACATCAAAGAACTTACTGCTGAAACTTTTTAATGCACCTCTCCTGCTGTACTGAATCTCTTGTTTTTCAAATTCTCAAGGTTTGTCTAAAATCTAATTCAATACATTCCCCAGTAGAGTCACCATTTTGTTGGAGTTTGAAAATGTTACCCATTTCCAATTACCCTGATGAGAACAAGATGCATCTAGGGGCAGCTAACTCCCATTATCAACACATCCATTCAGACACCAGGCCAACTATAAGGTTGTACTCCTTCTACACTTCAGGCTCTACAAAACCTAGGCGGGTGAACCTCTTTAGATCTGACTATGTGACCAGTGCAATAACCATATTCAGGATCTATAAAAGCAGATGAAACCCCTAATCCTTCTATGCTTAACCAGGAGATCACAAGCATGAAATAGCTAAGGACATGACTCATGAAATTGGAAAGCTAAGTGTGGGTTATACTTTGAATACCTTTCAACAATAAAATGAAAATGATTTAATAGATTGATATCAGCAAGACCCAAGTATGAGCAATAGAACTTAATGATCCTATCTCTGACCAGTGCCTTATCTATTGGGCAATTAAATGAATCATAACCATACATCTCCTGGAAACCTCAAACGTATCTCTACATTAAGATCCCTAATCTATCTTTCACCTTGTGAATAGACATCTGCTATAGAATGAATCTCATACTCAGAACATCCTATCATGAAATCTGCAAACCCTATGACAAATATCAAGCAATTACATGGTTCTTTGTTCCATAAGCAAGACATTTTAACCACATACATTTCAAAATGTAATGCAACCTAACTCATGCTCTTTGATCACAAATTAGAAGAAATAACAGAGCCATAATCAGGAGACAAGATTCAAACTGAACTTCAAACCTTTTACTGCACTTTATTTGTTTTCCTTGAAATCAAATACATGAACTGTACAGAAAGCAACTCATACATCACCTAACAGAATAGAACTATCTGCATTAAACTTAAAATGTTGTTCAATACAAGAAGAAATGCTGAAGAATGGTTTCCCAGTGCAAAAAACTGGAACCCTTACAATGATAGAAAGAAAGAATGATATAGCCTAGATGAACTCCTGGATCTGATTTCGGAATGACAAGTGTCTACCTGAAAATCAATCTTCTGGCAACTGAAAACTTCTTCTTTCCTTATCCCATCTTGATCTGATTTTGTTTCATTATTTTTTACAACTGATTTGCACAATATCTCTATTGAAATGATGAAACATTGCTGAGTCACCACAATATCTGATTTACCCATTGAAATGCTTGGGAAAAATTGGGTTAAATTGAGTGAATGTGAGAAACATGAACTCCAACTGCATTCTTACTAATTTTTACTAATCCCCTAACTGGATTTTCAATTTTTTACCCATTCCACTGAGGATGTCACAAAATTCTTTTTTTTTGGCTATAACTCAAACTAGGAAGCACCTATGTAAAAACTGACTTCAAAAATGGAAAATTTGGATTCTCACAATTCCAACGGTATATGATAAGGCATATCTAGCCTTTGGGAAACACCTGAAATCTTCGTTTGAAAAATAGTCCCCTTCACTAGAAACACACGCCTGCACATTTGATTTTTTATTTTTTGAAAAATTTAAAATTACTTCTGAAGTCAAAACTTTAGAATATGCCCTTTTTCAAATTTAAAAAGAAAACTTGAACGTGACTTGAAAATTGGGAAACAATAAAAAATTATTATTTTATTTGCCTTCATATTTCCCTCTCCTTCCATCTGGGTCAACTCTAGGTTTGACCAATGCCACGTGGTTCATTCTAATTGGACACTTGGTCTGCATCATCCGCCACATGTCATCTCCTCGCTACTTCACCATGCTTAACTGGTGAGAAACTTCTGTTAGTGAAGTAACACGAACTGTTAGATCTTCCACGTGGCGCAATTTGGTGTGCTCCTATCATTTGTCCGCCACATCACTACCCAATCACTCTATCGCAGCCACTTGTCAACATCCGATTCGCTGACAGCACTGCTATTGAACCCTGGTAACATTTTGGAACTCATCAAATTTTTATGTTTTTTCGGCAACCTTGCTACTTCGCTAGCCGGAGTTGTCAATATTTTTCAGCTAGCGAGGTAGCGACTAGCCGGATTCTTATGTTTTCTGATTGTGATGATGTCATCGGTTTTAAATTGCACTCTCGTTCAAAATTATGCTCTGTTCAGATATGGTTGACATCCTCCTCCTTTGGGTCAGATTGGGGGGTCCCGCGCATACAAGCCTTGCCTTTAAAAGGCTCATGCTTCATTTCACAATACACTTTGAGTGCAATTGTATTTAAAAAGTAAAAATTATCCCCTGCAGCCAATGTGGGATAATGGTTTTGAGGGTTTTCCTCATTTACTCTCCTCGCATGGTGCTTTTTGAAGCAGGATTCTTCCTTGATGGGGACGGCTATCTTCTTAACATGGGCGTCCACTTGAGAAAACTCTATTTTAAAAGGCGTGAAGACTCCTTCCAGCTACCTGCGGCTTTTCTTGCTCATTCACTGCAAGTGTCTTCTTTATTTGGCATGGAGTTTCTGCTTCAAACTTCATATATGCATGGGATTTTCGTATCAAACTCTGCCCTTTGACTGCGTATGTGGAGTTCCTTTGTTCGTGACTGCAAGTTTCTGAATATGGGCAAAACATGGGAGCCGTTTCTTTTTTGCTTTCCGCCTTCTGAAAACAATGACCCTACTCCCCTTTAGATCTGTGTGGAACTAATTTAAGATATGTCGCTGCTTTATGCATTGCGAGCTTGCCTTAGCCTTCAAGGCGTAGGTTTTTGTTTTCTTTGTTTTCAACAGCTTATTACATGTTCCTATGACATGGAACTATTCCAAACAATGGCGTCTTTCACTGTTAGACCTGCGTTTTTCTCTTGTTCTAATGCTTCAAACTGTGCCCTCTTACACATGCTGCGGTTTTCCTTCAATACGTGGCAAATTTGAAACTTTTCTAGGTTGGCGTCCTAAAATTCAGAGCAAGGCAATAATTGACAAGACTCTTCAAATTTTTCGTAGCGATCATTACAAATACAAATTATGGGTATCTTGCTCATTTTGATGTTGGATATAAGATCTGTCATTCCGCCCCTATCTCCTCTAGACATACCATCTACCTCATCCATAATTAAAACAAATTTATGACTCCTTGAACTGTTTGAGTGGCCAAAATTCAAAGCTTCATTGTTAATTAACTCCTTTATTTAATTTGATGTGCTCGCCCCAATGCCTCTTTCTATCTTAGAATCAGCTTTGCCACGGTTGTCACTAGCATTAACCTCAATTGTTGTGAAACCAAGCATTTGACTTAAATGATACTGATTTAAAACAAATTTGACTGCTGAGAGTGAATTTGAAGCTCACTTTACATCTTTTTGCAAACTGTCAATTTTGCGTCAGGAGGTCATTTGACTGGCCTTAAAAACTGATCCAAACACCTAACTGGGCTCTGAAATCTGACCCACTGATTCTCTATTCTGCATACTTTCACCCTGTCAGATCTCATCTTCTGACGAATTTAAGGTCAAAAGATATTGACCCTCAAAGTCTTCTTAGATTTATCTGCAAACAAACATGTCAGAAAACAACAAACAGGATTCGGATTTGGGTTGGAAAATTGGGCAAATGAGCACATGGGGAGATGAAAATTGCGGCGTTAAAACTCTGTCATGAGGTGAGTATGAATATGCAATTTTGGCTCATGACGAATAACTGGGCGCAAATGGCGGATGTTCAAAGTAGGCTACTCAGAATTTTGCAACTGGACATGCTGACAGAAAGCAGTTTTTGTGAATGGAATTGACCTGGAAAAGCATGCATATGGATTCGTCAAGTTCTAAAAACTGGCACACTTGTAGTACTTTCAGTGGACAACACAAGGGTACACTCTATTTGATCTTGCCAATCACAGATTTCAAGTTATAACGTCACGAACTGGGGTACTAATAAATCTGCAAATGCTGATACCAGCAAAAAGTCAAAAATTCCATTTTGAATCACGCTTGAAAACTGATCAAACGGATTCGTCATGATATGAAACTTGAAATATATCAAGTCTCTAACACCTAAAATGCAACGCAAAAGTTATTTTCTCATTTGGGTCAACTAGTCAAAAGTTATTGCACGTCAAACAAGGCTTCCCAGAATTAAGTGGAAACTGCAAAAGCCCGAAAACAGTAACTGACCAACTTTGAGGGATTCAAAACTTATTCAAACGGACTCAAAATGACTCAAAATCTGAAACATTGGTTCTCAGGTATGGACACTAGACACTCCCAAATTGGTGGATCACAAAACATTTTTGGGTGCGAGATATTCTTTTACAAACAAAGCCTCCCGTCGTTGTTTGACACTGCGGTAAAATTGCAATTTTGACAAATGCTTGAAACAAAACTTCGCCAAATGACTCGGGATGAAAATTGATCTTCATAAAACACTTAGATGCACTGAATGAAAGGTTCTAGAAGCATTAAATACCTAAGGGGTCTCGAATGGACAGTCGGGTACAACCAGGCACATGCATTTTAAAAAGCGTTTAAGGGCTTGATTTTTTCAAACGTGGTCAAATTTGACCACACAATTTTTAGTGCCAACAGGAATACCTATCCAAATAATGGAAGTATCAACACTAATAGTAATTCTCAATTCTTTAATATCAATAAACTCAATACGTACCAATATATACCAAATGATGGAAACTCATTCTTTAGTTGAAATTATGAAATGACCTAGGATTCACATAGTGCTAACAATATGGCCTCTATTTAGTTCAACACCATGTTGTTATAATCTTATGATTGTCCATTGAACACCAAAATAGGAGATCTAGTGAATGAATAATTTATCTTCACGATAAAACAAGAACCAAACCTTGAACCAATTGAGATGATTTCTTTCCATGATGATAATAGAAATACTTATAACCTGCATAATAAAAGGGAACCCATGAACAATGGAATTCCCCTTGGATTACAACCCACATTTCCTAGCACAAGAGTGGATAACAATCTAACACCTAGAACCCTTCTCAGGAAAAAAACTTAGGCACATGGGAATGTACCTACTTTAGTGAAGAACCCTTTGTAGTCAACTAAGACTTATAGTGCCATTGAAGAGTTAAAAATAACCAAGCCTAATATCTCAATGTATTATATGCTATAGAGTTGTCCTAGCCAAAGGGGAGGATTGTTGAAATCCCTTGATCATATAAAGAAAACACCTAGCACTAGGACTCAAAATTCAATATTGTTATAGGTTAACATATCTAAGGCTATGCCTACCATGTATAGAGATAAATCTGAAGTACCCCCAATTTTTTGAGCCTTAGAATTTTTGGAAAATAACTTCAAAATTTCCTTATCAATTTGGGAGCTTCATTCAATGTTATGCCACTCTCAATATATCAAAAGTTAGGAGTCACTCCACAACCTATTAATCAAAGAGTAATCCAACTTGACAAAATAGAAGTAAAATTCATAGGAGTGTTGAAGGGTGTTTGCATACAATTGACTATAGATCCCAAGATCTAGGACATCATCAACATACATGTAGGAGACATACTAGAAACCTATGGTTTACTACTAAGAAGAAAATGGAGAAGATGTGGATGGTTCTCAATAGATTTCAATTAACCACATCAAAATAGATGCTGACCCAAAATTAAGGACAATGATAATAGAGTATAATGATCTGAATGAAGTGGCATTTCTTCAATCATACTTAGGCTCGTACATAGTAATGGATTTTGATATATCTCCTACCAAAAAATATAATGAAAAGACTAATAGAGAATTACAAGACCCCACCCCATGAGAAGAAATCATAACTCAATTCATAGATAGCATGGTAGAAAAAAATTAGAGTTTGGGGGAAGATGCAAATCCAAATATTTTACTCCTTCCAATATTCTACAAGTTGCAGCATACAAGACACTAAGAATTTGAATGAGTTTAAGATTAGTTGACACAATCTACAACTAGCCAAACCACAAGTGGAATATCCAAAGATAATTAAAATGACCAATATACACCTAAAACCATTAATAATGTCCTTGGGGAGGAAACTGAAGATCTAAATACTTCATACAATGACACCTCCTTAGGTGGGGACATTTTGTGAAAGAGATGATTAAAGGTCTTAGAAGGTGATATTTTATGAAAGGACAAGGTTTCACCTTGGTTGTCATTCAATCTAATCCTTAAACTACTAAAAATATAGGGCTAATCAAAGAAATTGAGGATAAATAAAAGGACCAAATAATCCCCTATCAAATGTAAACACTAGTGGCTCATTAATCCCAACACAAGGGAGGATGCATTGGGTCCCCAAGAAATGGACTTTCAAAGACCAAATCAAAGAAACTGAAAGAACAACTAGTATGGATAGTCAAGTTTCATAGTTCCAAATACAAACCAAGAGTCACAAAAGGTATTGACCTAGTTTATCCCAAAGTTAAGTCCTTTTATGTACATATTATTTGTAGTTCATGTTGTTGGAATGTTCAAAATGGGAAAAGTAATTCTGAAAAGGGGTGAATTAGAAGTATCACACTTTTAACCTTTTCTAACAATTTGAGCATAAAACTAAAAAATAAACTACATGCATGTAAACATATAAATGAACATAAAGTAAACACATGCAATAACACATAACACTAGATTTGGTAACCCAAAAACCCTCCAGGAATAAGAAGGTAAAACTAGGGTGGGGATGATGCCCACAAAATTCACTATAGTAATAAATGTTTGATCACTTTTTATGGTTTTCCCTATGAAGGACCTACCCTCTTAAAGGCTTTACACTATGTCAATAGTGACCTAATTAAAGGATTTAAAAACACTTTACATGAAGTGTCACACTATTAAAGGATTTACAATAGGCTATTAAACCCACCTCATACAATAGGATTTTTGGTTACCTTCTCCAAAGGTTCTCCTACCTAGTTGTTAAGCTAACCTATCAATATAGGATTTCCAACATCTAATACAATGGCAAAAAAGTATTAGAACAATACAGCTGACAATATGTAATCTTTACTTGCTAGATTTAGGCACTTGATCTGCTCTCTTTGATCTTGATCCTCTGAGATCTAATATCTAATCATGTCCCTTGTCACTTGTGCTATTCTAATCAACTAGATTTGAAATTGTTTCTCTATTCCTCTAAGTCTTACTGACTTCACACTGAATTTTTCTATAATCTCCCCATACACTATTCTCTACTACATATGCAATAGAGTTTTCAACCTCCTTTTAAAGATTATGAAGACTTAGGGTTAGGTATGTATCTACGATCCATATTGAATATTTAAGTTCCTGCTCATTCCTTTCGTTTTTCTCATTGGTTGCATGCCTTCTCCATTTTTTTAATTGGCTACATGTTGATTGCATAGAAAATGTTAAAGACTCGATCTTATCCTTTTTCTCCTTTGACATCTTTCTATCTTAGCTCCAAAAATGGTTTACATATGAGTTTGTGACGGCACAAACTCATATGATGATTTTGTGTTACTCAACACATACTAGACTACTAGTGGTCAATGCATATACTATCCTAGATTTCTCGGCACCTATTACACTCTGTCTCGCTTAGCACATATATGATTTTAACTTACTTGGTATATGAAGCACTCTGACTTGCTTGACCCTAACTATGACTTAGCACCTATATATCACTCAAAACTTATATACTACTCAACACCTAGAGTCACTCAGTGCTTGTTGAAATACTGACTTGGCACACATTGTGACTCAACATACATAGTGCACTTAGTTTCAATGTAGAAAGTGGTTAAGTGTGTTGACACTCAAATGTCAAAATTATCTAGGGACCAAAAATCTCCCCCTTTAACATGAGTGTCAAAAACTCTTAACTAATCATTACTAATCTATCCTTATGAGTACCTTATCCACAAAATTTCAAAATTTGTTCAAAAATTTGTTCAATTTTTTTTTCAAAATACCTTAGAACTCCCCCTTTTCTAATTGTGCCTTGGCATTTTTGCAACCAAAATTCTATGTTGAATGTACCTGATACTCCTTGTCTTTTTCCCTATACCTGTATCCTATACTTGTGTCTCTGTATCTGATCTATCAGAGCTTATGGAATTCTTGCATTTTTTATCAAAGCTATTTTCCATATGATTTCCAAAAAAATTTATCTCCCCCTTTTGACTATATTAGAATGAATGAAATATTGTAAATTATAGCATTCTCCCCATTTGATATATCTCCCTCACTATTATTTCTCCCCTTGTCTCATTATCTCCCCCTTTTTGACACATATGTCAAAAGTTTCTAAGGAGTAATACCATATTTAGCCAAAAAAATACTATTTACCTTCATTATTGTTTTTAGAGCTGCATCCCAATTTTCCAAAGCAATGTCAAGTGACTTGTGCTAGATGGTAGTCTTTGCAGCAAGGTGTACAAGTCCATCAAGTGTAGAAAGATTTGGATCTTTTTTTAAAATTGTTTCAACGTACACTTGCTCCTTGTGGAGGACTTCTAAATGTGGGATTATGGAGGACTAAATTTGCATCATTTTGGCCTTAATATTAGCTTCCTCTATTGTAAGTACAACTAAGTCCCTTTGAGTGTGAAGTGATTGTGAAAAATGCTTCTCACTTTGAGCTACATCTTTTGGTAGTTGCATGCTAGAAATTTTCAAATTTCTTTCCAAGCTCATTATTCTCTGATTTGTTTGTTGTGTGAAATTGGAAAAATCACACAACTTCCTATACAATGAAAAAATGTTTTCAAGCGAACAACTTTGACCTTATCTATTTTATTGGCCAACTCTACCTATTCAAGTGCTATGCCACTTGATATCTTCTCATTCACTTATCCTTGAAATTTTCTTTGTAACCATTCCATGAGTTTAACATTAGTATCCTGGTCTTCATTGGTCACCTTGTCAACTATATCTGATAGTTGCTCTATTACTGGCTTTGCATCATTTGTTGATTGCAATTTGAAGGCATCCATAAAGATGTCCTTAATGTCATGAAGTTCTTACTTATGTTTGAACTCCTTCCTTAGTATTTCTTGCCTTATCCTTCTATCTAATGCATTTTACATTTTAGTCATTTATGCCATTGTGATAGTCTTGGAATCATAGGAGGGTATAACAATATACTCATCTAATTTAGGGTCTCCATAGTGAAGTATCCTTGCCTCTCTAGTTGAACTCGAGCCTGGAGTTGATAATTTTAAAGGAATAGCTTCAATGCTCAGCTACTAAATGGTCTTTGTAGGAGTGCTAGTCTTTGCTAGTTCTACCAATGTCTGAATGGTAGCCTGCTCCTTTTCTTTTGAGGTATCCTCTTTTTCATTTGACTTCTTTTCCTCTACACTCTACATCTAAATAGTATCACTTGTTGTGCTTGGTGGAGGTGGTGGTGGAAGCATCAAAACTTTAGTCTTAGTAATTTTGTAGGTGAAAGTTTGTTCCTTTGGTTTCACCTTTCCTCTTTTTGGTGCTACTACTACCTTTTGTAACTCATCAACACTCACCAATATAGGGCTTGTGCATAACTGTGTCTATAGAGTGGATTGGTGAAGGATCTTGGAAAGATCCTCTATATAAGGGGATTGATGTTCTTAGTAGAGTTGTCAAGAACATCCTTAATGATTATTTTTTTGGTAGGTGTGATGGTTGTATAAGGTGGACTAGGAGGTGGCATTTGTGTGTCTTGCACATTTTGTTCCTCTTCTTGCTAATCTTTCTATTCAACTATTGCCATGTCTTCTCCCCTAGCTGATTCCTCCTCTTCTTTTTCCTTATTCTCTTCCTCTCTTTTTTCTTCCTCACCTTTCAATGCCTCCTCTTTGTTTTCTTCCTCCTACTTCTCTATTTCCTTTGCTTCTACCTCTCCTTTCTACTCTTCTGCTTTCTTATCCTCTACCTTATCATCAATTATCTTATATATTGTTTACCATAGTTGTGTGGATTTATTTACAACATCCTCAATATTGTTTTGAAGGATACAAAAGGCTCTATAATTTAATGCAAACTTGCCACTATGTTTCTTATTTTCCTTTTGAGCCTTTGTCATGTCAAGATTTACTTGAGCTAGGGTAGATTCTCTAATCTCCCTCTCCATCTTTAGACAATAATGCCACTTATTCTTGATTATTTTATACAGTTCCTTGGGCGTGGTATTGTCAAGCTCTAAAGGTGTGTTTTTAAATTCTGCCATCATGGCATACAAAGATTCCTCTACTTCTTTTTTCTCTTCCCTACCGAGCTTATTGAAATTAAGGGACTTTAAATCATTCAAATCTACATTTTTAATCTTATCACAAAGTTTATCAATTGTAGTCTTAGGAGGATGGCTTACCACTTTAAATTGGTAGATGTCCTCTAATTCTATTATTTATTCATCATCTATATCTAGCTGTGCCACATACCTTCTTCTCTTCTTGAGCTCTTCAATAGGCTAAGCAGTGGCTTTCTTCTTCTCTTTTGATGCATCTTTAGCCTTTTGAGTGGTTGCTCATGTAGTGGCCCTTATTCCTACTGGCTTAGTTTGTGCTGGCTTAGTGACCTTCTTAGGCTTGGGCTAAGCTATAGGCTCTATTTTTTCCTTTCTCTTCTTTTTCTTGGTAGGTGTTAGTGCTTCTTTGGCTTCTTCTCCCTTATCACCTTCCTCCTTATCTTCCCCTAAGCCTTGTGTCAGCTCTACTGGACCTTGCTCTTGCTCTTTCTCTTCTTCTTCTTCTTCTTCACTTTCTCCTTCTACTTCTTCTTCACCTACTTCACCTTCAATTCTTGCTTTGAATTGCTTCTTTATCCTCTTTACCATCTTATCTTTCTTCTTGACAGTAGAAGCTATTTTTAATTCAGTCTTAGCTTTGGACTTGACAACGTCATGTGTTCCAAAGTGAGGAGTTGTCTTATCTATTTCATCTGCAAGCAATTTTGTGATTGTTGTTGAGGCTTCATCTACATCAAGCTCATATCCCAATGGCCTTAGTCATCTTACTCTCGGTATTGTTGCCTAAATATAGGTGTAATCAATGTCAACCAAGAAGCATATGCCATTGACATATTTCTCTACCAATGAAACTGGTATTGTCAATCTCTGCTTCATGGATTTCTTAAAGTCTTCAAAATAACTAGTCATTTGTGCCTCAAAATTGTCACCCATTTGATCAATGAACTCATTGATTTGTGTAATTGCAATTTTGTAGGGGTTCCAATTCACCTTTCCCATTGAAGGAAATTCTTTGATCACATAAAAGAATATACACACAAGAACTGAACCAAATTTGCATTGAGCACCTTTTGATCTTGTTATGGCTCCTAGGTTCTCATTAATTTGTTGCAACATGAATTCTATTAGATCATAGGTATGATCTTTCTTCACCAGTTTGTAGGCTACATCAACTACTAAACATGACACACTATTTAATCTACTGGATTGATAGAATTTATGAGATATTATTCTCATAGAAAAATTTAGAAGGGGATCAATTATACTATCAATGGTCATTCCCCTGTTGTTCCATTTGGCTCCTGTATTTTTCTCAATGACCTCCTTTCTATCACTTCTCAATGTCTTTGGCTGATCTAGGGTTGGGAATCCCATAACCCTATGAACTATTTTCTTCGTAATATTAATAGATCTTGTCTCCAACCATAGATAGCCATCATGAATTCTACTCAAAAAAATGTAAATCCATTCAGTTTTGAATCCTATAGGGTAGACTAGGGCATTGGTCAAACTCTTTTTCTCAACTATCTCAAATTCTTTTTTCAGAATCTTGTTCTCATATAGTTTTTCATAAGCTAGAATATTTCAAAATCACCTATGGCACCAATCTTGCAGTTGTAACATCTTCTCACATCTTGCACCATGACTACTTTAGGTGGAATGATGGATAATGCACCAACTGGGTCGTTTCTATAGGCAACTTCAAGTATTGGCCTAAATTCAGGTTGCTTTACCTCATTGCTGACTAGCTGAATCTCATGAACTTCCTTTGCTTTGGGGTTTCTTGAACTAGAGGCAATTTTACTAAACTAGGGTTTTAAACATATTAAAACTTTAACTTCTACATAGTTTAACACTTGATAAATACATTAAATCAATGAGTTCATGTTGAATTACTATTGAAATCCATGCAAATGACTGTTAAGTTATTAATTGATCACTACTTCACTCTTCTCATCTTTTCTCTATGTTTGAATGGTGTGAAAATGAATGATATTCAACCTTATACCTATCAAAGACCTAGCATTAAATGCTTTGTGCGTATAGCTATAAACTCAACACTTGAAGGATTCAATATGACTTAGCTCCCATTGTATTTCATTTACTTGACCTCCACTAGACTTCTACTTCACTTGAATTCAACTATTAGCTTGATCACTCTTAGAAACTTGGCATCCATTGGAGCTTTACTTGACATCTGAGGACAGTTTGGTAGTATTTGCAAAAAATTTATATTTTGACTTGGCATGTTTTCTTATGAAAATTTCTTCCTTATAGTACTCCTTTGTTCTTGGAATTGGTGTATGCTATAACTGTGTATATAAGTCACATACACCTTTCTTTTTCTTTGTTGGATGAAGTGTGATCACTTGACCTTTTGGGTGAAATGATCTGTCCATTTGATTTGGTGCACTCATATTTCTTCTTCGAAGTCTTGTTCATTTGCCCTCTTATTTGTTCAACATCAGCCTTCTCTTTTCCTTTGTTGACTTCTATCTTGGGTGCTTTTGAATTTCTTGGGCAATTCCTACTGACATGACCATTCTTCAAGCAACTGAAATATGTAGTTTGGCTTAGCCATGTATTGTAACTCCCTCTAAAATGTGTTGTTATGCAATTTTTAGGAATGTTTCCATACGCCTAACAATAATGATAGCTATATCTGCTCTTGTAATCCCAGTTGTAATGATGTGCATGGTTGGTTCCTCTTGTAGGCTGATTAGGTATCCACATAGGCCTTGATCTACACTCAAATGCTCTATTTTCATATTTTTTGCATTTGTAGCAGTGACCTTCAAATCTTGGTGTCCTCATAGTTTTGGTTCTGCATTCATATGCTTGATGTCCTTGGTTTTTACACTTGTGATAAAAGCTTGCATTTGTAGGCTTATCATGCTAATGATTGTTCTTTTTCCTGCACACGTTAGAGGTATGTCCCTTATTATCAAAAAAATGACAAGTAGGTTTAGTGTTTTTACCTTTGTTACTCTTTTCTTCTATAGTCTTGGATGATTCTCCTTATTTAGTGCTGGTGTAACCAAGTCCTAAAGTATCATTACTAGCCCTTGGTGATTTCAATAGTTGTTCAAAATACTTGATACCCTCATTGGTTTTGTTGAAGCTTTTAGCTATCTCCTCTCTTTTCAATTCATTATGTATGTTTAGGATGGAAATCTCAATGTCCTTCATGTTTTAGCTCATGATGAGCATTCATCATTTGGTTTAAGGTGTCTAGTTGCATGTTTGAGATTCTTTCAAACTCAATTGTCTTCTCCTCTAGTCTATTGGTGAGATTTCTCTTGTCATCTTCTATCATGGCCTTGTCTTCAATGGCTCTCTTCTTCTATTTAGTCACTTCACAAAGCATTATGGCTTGTGATTCTTGTTCAAGCTTGAGTGATCTAATTTCTTTAGCTTGTGCTCTATTTTTCTCCATTAGTTCTGCTATTGCTGCATCAAATTCCTTGGAATCTCTATTGGAAAACACTTTTTTAGTATTTATCTCCTTGTAGTTTATGTAATTTTAAGCTATGGATATCTCCTTCCTTCTTTTTAAGGACTTTCTCAATTCTTCTTTGGCTTCTTCCACTTTGTGTAGAGCTAGGTGCACATCAATCACCTGATTGTCTATGATCTTCCCAAATTTGAAGACTTCAATATTCATATCTTTTCTCTAAGCTATTAGGATTCTCCTTGTGAGAACCTCTTCTCTGATACCAATTATTGGAATGTTCAAAATGGGAAGAGTACTTCTGAGAGGGGGGTGAATCAGAAGTATCACACTTTTAACCTTTTCTAACAATTTAAGCATAAAACTAAAAAATAAACTGCATGCATGTGAACATATAAATGAACATAAAGTAAACACATGCAATAAAAAATAACACAAGATTTGGTAACCCAAAAACCCTCCAGGGGTAAGAAGGTAAAACTGGGGTGGGGATGATATCCACAAAAATCGCTATAGCAATAAATGTCTAACCACTTACGATGGTCTGCCCTGTGAAAGGCCTGCCTTGTTAAAGGCTTTACATTGTGTCAATAGTGACACAATTAAAATATTTACAAACAATTTACATGAAGTGTCACCCTATTAAAAGATTTACAATAGGCTATTAAACCCACCTAATACAATAGGATTTTCAGTCACCTTCTCCAAAGGTTCTCCTACATAGTTTTTAAGCTAACCTATCAATACAGGATTTCCAACATCTAATACAATGGCAAGAAAGTATTAGAACAATAAACCTGACAATATGCAATCTCTAATTGTTGGATTTAGGAACTTGATCTTCTCTCTCTGATCTTGATCCTCTGAGATTTGATATTTGATCATGTCCCTTGTCCCTTGTGCTATTATGATCAACTAGATATGAAATTCCTTCTCTCTTCCCCTAAGTCTTACTCACTTCACACTGAATTTTTCTATAATCTCCCCATACACTATTCTCTACCACATATGAAATGGAGTTTTTTGTAACACCCCACCAAGGGATCCAAAAGAACTAACCTAAATTTTTACTAAGTTTGCTAAACATTTTTTTTTTAAAGTAAGAAAGTATAACATACACATCAAACACATAGTAGTGGAAGCAATAAAATGTAATCATCAACAAACATACATAATAGGTTACATTCCTTAAGGATCCCAAAATGTTGAGTCACATTTAAATTTAATTAATTCTAAGTCTAACAACTACCACATCCATATGAAATAATAATAAGAAAGTCCAATGTCCATAATATACATTTTCTATGAATGCCTCTTGGAAAATTAATTCAAAATACTCAATCATCCACTGTACATGTCACGGGGTATGAAAGGCTTAAAAGAATATACATAATTATAATTATTAAATACAACATCCTCCTTGGATCCATGATACAAGTACAATAAAATAAATGAAACTAATAACATACATGATACATCTATCAATCATAAAAGATATAAACATCCAACATGAAATACAACTATCCATCTATCATAAAACACAACTAATCTAAGTGCATGGTTCCTCCCAACCATCAATAGCATCATTAGACCATCATGGGTCCTAGCCATCCCAAATCACCGAAGAGATCATCGGTACTATAGTAATAGGGACATCACTCCTAAAACATACTACATCATATGCATAAAGAAATCTAACATACTAGAATAAAGCATAAGTATACAACATCATATAAACATCATAAACAAGTATACCAAGAAGCTTTAGCCACGGTAGCAACAGACGAATCTCAAATGGTAAGAGTGAAAAAGCACTACCACCCGATCGTGTGAAACCTAAATGGTCAACTCCCACCGTGCTGAGGAGATAGTATCAAGTTCCAAATAGGATATCAAATCACATAACAGAAATACTCTCTATGTCCAGGAAATCCTAAAAGTATACTAACTCAAAGGGTTCCAACACATAGATCGACATCTAGAGCCACAAAGATAAATGTAGGAATCTACCATGCAAGCGAGAAAGTGTCATCAGAAAAGTCATGTAGAAGTTACCTGAGCAATCCCTAAGCATCTCATGAGAAGCCTGGGTCCCTAGTGATCCTTGCGGCCACTAGTATCCTCTCAAACTGACGAGACATACTATAGAATGCAAGGTCGCAACCAAGAATTCTCTCTACTCCCATCATAGTCTATACTACCACTCGAGGCATGGGTGAGAACATAAAATTATCTTATTAGGTTCATTTTACTCTCATTTAGTGTAAATTTTATCACTAATTAAAACAACTTACAATGAGTTATCCTGGTAGCCATTTAGGGCCCCGACCCCCATTGCAAGCCACTTCCTGACACTAAACATAGATAACCTACCCTAGGCTCATGAAATCACAAAACACGAAATCACCTCAGCCCTATACAAGTGGCTAGAAAGCATCAAAGATAAATCACAATAATCACATCAGTTCTCCATGAGAAACTAGAAAGCATCAAATAATAATCATAATGATCACAACAGTTCTCTATTAGCAACTGAAGGCATCAATGATAAATCACAATATCCAATGGTTCTCCAATGAGCAACCAAAAAATATCCCAATAATAAATCACAATACTGATCGAAGACTTCAAAATGGTCAAGTCAAACATGTCAAAACATGAAATCATCAAGAACAAATCATCCAAAGCATCTCAGTCCTCTCAAGCAACTAGAAGACAAATCAAATATAACTGATCGATGACTAAAAAATGGTTAAGTCAAGTATCACATAAACATACACCTCGTCTTCACACAAGAAGACTGGAAAGCAATAACAATCAGTAAATTCATCCATCATAGAGCATATCACACATCACCATGGTTGGGTTTAGAGAGATCGAGAACAAATCATCATAACATCACAATCGCATAACCCCCGAGCCTCTGATAACAACCTAAATTGGGCAACACTAGAACAAACCCCAAAACATAGACAATAGAATAGTCACATAGAAAATAAAATCATCACATAGTTAGGTATTAATGATAATACATTATTGAGTTAATGTAAGGTTTGAAGTTCCAGTTTTAGGTATGTCTCAAGTAATAAGTTTCCGCAATTAGCCCTTACAATTAACCCATTGCTATATTTAAATGATTGCACAATTATCCTATAAACAATCTAAGGATAATATTTATTTATTAAGTTATAAAAATGATCCTTAATGATTTTAAATAAAATAATTACGAATTTATTAAAATCAGTATTTATAAATTTTTAACATCATTAATTAAACTCTCGTTAATAACTTCCATCAAATTCTATAATTTTATCAAATAATACTCATTTATTAATTAACTTTAATTCAATTAATTTTAGTTAAATTAATTAATAATCATTGATCTAAATTCTTATATTAATATCCTTCGTAATTATTAATTTATTTACATTTAGCCAAAAATTATTAATAAATTAATATTTACAACAACTATATTAAAATGCATTAATATTTAAATTATTAAATATTAATAAAGATCATTAATAAAACATTATTAAATAATAACATAATTAATATATTAAAATTTATTAATAAACATTATAAATAATATTTAAAAAAAAACATTTTTAATAAATAATATTAATTCAAATAATAATTAAAATTCAAATACAAATTTATATTATTAAAACTTAAACCAAAATCGATTCTTTTACCATTAAAAAGGAAACAAGTGATAAAGTTTTTAATTAAAACCCAAAACTTAATAAAGGTTTTTATTAAACTTTCGGCACCCATAAAAAAAGTCGTGAGGTGACATTATTGTTGCCTGCGGTTATCGCAGGTAATCACATGTGCCCACCAATGGGAATAGGTAAGTGGAATAAAGTTAAGTTATATATATATATATATATATATATATATATATATATATATATATATATATATATATATATATATATATATATATATATATGTGTGTGTGTGTGTGTGTGTGTATGTGTATGTGTATGTGTATGTGTATGTGTATGTGTATGTGTATGTGTATGTGTATGTGTATGTGTATATGTGTGTGTGTGTGTGTGTGTGTGTGTGTGTGTGTGTGTGTCTATATATATATATATATGTATGTATGTATGTATGTATGTATGTATATATAATCAATTTTAATTAAATTTATTTTATTAAATTTTATCAATTATAAAATTTAAATAAAACAAATCTTCAATGATAAATATATGTAATTTTTTTTTTTAAGTGATTGCAATTGTAATCTAATAGGAAAATGAGGATGAACTAATCGATTTTCAATCTAGGATTTTCATCTCCAAAATTTAAACCCTTTCCAAATTTAAATTTCTCAATTTTGTTTTAATTCAAACCCTAAACCCGATTTAATTTTGATTTTTTTTTTTCAGTTGAAGAATGAGGTTTTCCTAAATAGTTTTTCAAACTAGATTTATAGATGAAATCATTTAGCACAAGATTCATGCATCAAGATCTGAGAAAACAATTTCCTACAAGCACGAAGTAGACATAACATATTGAATTTCATGAATCAATTAGTGGTTAAAACACAAAACCCTACCTGATCCTGATGCTAATATGCAACCACCCAAAAATTGTAGGAAATTTTGCTTCCAAATTTGTTCCCAGAATTTCGTCAAAGCTCACACCCAAATTCCTCTCTTGAAATTCATGTCTCCAAAATTCATGTCTAAAACTCGTGTCCAAAAATTCATGTCATCAAAATGAACCTTCAATTGTTAATAAGGAGTTCTCTTTCCTTAAATCGGAAAACTAACTGTGAGTTCACCCAAGAGAACTCTGTGCTAACAAGACTCAACTCTAAAATTAGCTTTCATTAATCTTTGTTTTATCTTTTCATGCACATTAAGTGGATTATTAAATAACTTTATTTAATTTTCACTTAACTTCTATTTTTAATTAACTTATTACTTTAATCTCATGCACACTTTATGAAATTAAAATAACATTATTATATTCACTTATGTTATCTTTTAATTAATTTTCTTCTATTTTCAATTCATGCACGCATAATGCGATCTAAAATCCTTTAATAATTTAATATCTTTTCACTTAATTTATTTTAGAAACTTAATTGATAAAATATTTAATTAACTTAAATAACAATAATATTTAGCATTTATTTTAAAATGAACTTTAAATATATTATTATTAAATTAAATTAATATTATCACATTCTAAATTTATCTTATAACTTTATCTTCAAATTTAATTCTTTTTATTTAATTAATTCTCAATTAATTAAATATAATTAAACATTAAAATGTCATATTAATTTTCTATTAAATTAAACCATTAATTTAATCTTTTAATTAGACTTAATTAATAGAAAATACACCAAAGACTCATAAAGACAACATACAAAAACACATCATAGCAAAACACATACTAAATCAACAAAGGGTTATAATCACGAATTAACGTCATCTGACGCATTCAGAGGGTACTGACTCAGATACTTGTCCTAATTTTTAATTAGGACAATGGCTTAAAGGTTTAGGATTTGGACTTGAGAATTTATCTCCCCTCTCTTACCATTGAGATAATGTGATAGGGTATGCTCATCCTGGCAATTCAGGGAAGTCGATACCTGGTACCTACAACCTACATAAAATCCACACATGTTCAAACACAATATTCTAAGCTAAACAGGCAATGGCAAGAAGTGGTGCATCATGTAGATCCTGACTAGCAGGTGACTACGACTCCCTTCCTTAACCACATCAGAGATGCCATACATAAAGAAAACAAACACACACACACCATACACATGCAGTATGGGGTAAGTATCCATAAGAGACACATATTATAATCCATCTAATTTATCATCATCAATAACTAAAAATACTAAATAATCATCATACATACATGAAATATAGAGTACCAAATAATCTCATCATAAAAATCAACTGAATTTGAAACAATAACTGATAAACTCAAAGTAATGCTACTAATCATAAGTGTAAAATTGGCCTAAAAGAGTTCAATAATGATTGACCTCCTTTTAAAGATTGTGAAGACTTAGGGTTAGGTATGGATCTATGATTCATATTTAATCTTTAAGTTCCTGCTCATTCCTTGCATTTTTCTCATTGGTTGCATGCCTTCTCCATTTTTTTATTGGGTGCATGTTGATTACATAGGAAATGTAAAAGATTTGATCTTATCCTTTTTCTCCTTTGAAATCCTTCTATGTTAGCTCCAACACTGGTGCTCGACACATATACTATCCTAGATTTCTCGGTACCTATTAGACTCTATCTCACTTGGAACATATATGATTCTAACTCACTTGGCATATGAAGCACTCTAACTTGCTTGACATCGACTATGAATCGACACCTATATATCACTCGACGCTTATATACTACTCGACATGTGAAGTCACTCGACACCTATTGAAATACTGACTCAACACACATTGTGACTCAACATACATAGTGTACTCAACTTCAATGTAGAAAGCAATTAAGTGTGTTGACACTTAAATGTCAAAACTATCTAAGGACCAACACATGTGCACTAACAATACCACAGAATATCAAACCTTGATACATAGACTCATCTTTGTACTAGGAATAGATGTCAAAGTTCTTATAGTTGAAGGAGACTCCCAAGGTGTATTTGGACAAGCCAAATTGATTTATTCTTGTAATGGAAAAATATTTTTGGCTTCCCAAAGGATATTTTGGAACTTGATTGAATGGTTTGAAGGACTAAATGTAAAATCTATTCTAAGAATAAGAAATGTAGTAGCTGATGTCATTATAATCTCTTCTAGTGAATTACAACCCATGGAAAGAATGAAACTCAAAAGGTTATCAATAGAACTCATAGCTATCCCATCTATCCTTAACAATAATACTAACTTCCAAGTCTTCCAAGATGATTAACAAATTCCAGAATTCATCATGTATAATGGTTTATTCAAAGGACAAAAAATTGATGGCATGCTTGACAACAAACCTTAGAGTGATGAATTGGAGGACAAAGATGGGATAAAAAAATTAAAGGATAATTTTTTTCTTAGGGGGATGGTACAGTTGGAAAACATCTTTGACTCTTATAACCTAGGCACTAAGGAGAACCCTAAGATGGTCAAAATTGGGAAGGCCTTTAATTCCAAAGAGAGGAAAAAATGCTCCAATTGCTCATAGAATATAGAGATTTCATCACATGGAATTATGAGGAGCTTAAGATGTATAATCCTAAAACCATCATTCATAATATTCTGTTGAAACATAACACTAAGTCTTTTTCCCAAAGATAAAGTCTATTAAATCCCATTACTAAATCCTTAATAATGGGAGAAGTTCAAAAGTTTGTAAATGCCTATAGTATTTTCCCAATTCAACACTCTAACCAAGTCGCCAACTTGAAACCTTTAAGGAAAAGAACCAAAGAGATTTGCCTCTATGTAGACTTCCAAAATTTGAATGAAGTGTCTCATAAAGATAACTACCCTTTGGCTTCACTTGATAAAGTACTACAGATTTCACACGGATCTAAGATGATATCTTTTCTAGATGGATACTTATGATATAAGCAAGTAATGGTGGACAAGAAATACATATTGAAGACAAAATTCACCACCAAATGGGAAACAATTTCTTACAGAAGGATTCCCTTTAGTTTAATAAATATAAGAGATACATCTCAAAGAGGAATGGATGAAGCATTTAAGAGGTTAGTAAACAAATCCATAGTTACTTATATGGGAAACCTCATTTTCTTTTCAAAAGAGAGGAGTGCCCATATTTCTAACCCAAAACAAGTTTTCAATCGATGTCAAAGATATGGCATATCTCTTAAGCCAAAGAAATGTTCATTTAGAGTTATAAGAGGCAATATTTTAGGTCACATCCTTTCTCAAGGAGGTATTTCAATTGATCCTAAAAGGGTGGAAGCAATTCAAAAGTTGTTTCCTCCTGATAGTTGCAAAAAGCTTAAATCTTTTTTTTTGTGAAGATTAGCTTTGTACATAAATTCATCAACGAATTCACCGAAATTGTTTTCCCCTTCAATGATTTACTAAAGAAAGGAGAAAAATTTACTAGGTTCTTGAACTCAACAAATCTTTTAAGAACATCAAAGTGGTAATTTTAACTTCCCCAATACTTGTGAGTCCTGATTATGAATTTCTTTTCAAAGTCTACTCTTTTGCTTTAGGAAATTCATGTGTAGTTATCCTGACACAAAAGAAAGACCAAGAAGACAAAAGACCCATCACATTTATGAGTTTCCCACTAAAAAAATGTCGAGTTAAATTGTTCCAATTTAAATAAACAATCATTCTATGAAGTAAAAGAAATAAGTTTTTTTTACCATTATATACTTAGAAGTAAGGTATACTCCATTGTATCAAACCCTATAATAAAATCCTTTCTAATGAAAAATGAGTTAGGGGATAGAAGAGGAAAATAGATGGTCATCTTACAAGAATTTAATTTATAAATTCAATTAATAAAGCTAGTAAGAGGACAAAGGTTAACTAAGATGATATCCAACAATGAAGAACAAAGCATAGTATCTTAGGTGGACACCATTGAAGGGGTAAAAATAGATGTGTAGTACCAAGAAATAGTATTCTACCTCTTGCAAAATCAATTTACCATCAATTGATAAAAATATTAACAATGTAGAGGATTGAAAATAAAATTTGAGTCCTACATGCTTCAATATAGAAAACTTACAAGAAAAACTATGAAGGAATTTACTTGAAATACTTAGGTTGTAAAGAATAAAGAGAATTACAAGAACAATACCATGAAAAGTATAGTACTGGTCATGGATCAATGAAGTCCATTAACCATCAAATTTTGAGGTTAGGATACTTTTGGTCTACTATTTTCAATGACACATATGAACATATGTGTTCTTGTCACATTTTTCAAACATGTGCATTTTTGTCACATTTTCCAAAGGAAATCATCCATACCATTGTATCTAATATTTGAGGTTCATCCCTTCTCTAGGCGTGGGTTAGATTTCATTAGGCTTGTAAACTAAGCATCATCTATAAGACATATGTTTTGTTCTAACATCTGCATATTATTCCACACAGTGGATTGAAGATGATCCTTTTAGGAATCGTACAACAAAAGTTGTCACTAAATTCCTAGAAGAGCATATTGTGACTAGGTTTGGGATGCCATTCTTCTTTGTGTGTGACAAGGGGTCATATTTTGCATCATTTCTTCTTACTCTATGGACATTAGAGAACCAAGTTATAATAAAATTATAATCCAACTAATATCCACAAGGGAATGGCATAACCAAGTCTATAAACAAAATTTTTAATAACACTCATAAAATTCTTGCCAAAAGAAAACAAAAAATATTGATGTATCTAATTAAAGTATGTGTTATGGAAAGATGATTCCAGGATAAATAATACCTTGGGAAACTCCTTGTATTTACTAGTTTATAATAAAGAACTAGTATTCCCACTCAACCTCAAGATTCTAGGACAAAAAATTATGAGAGGATATTTTGAGGACACTGGCATGGTCCAAATTAGATAAATGAATATTTTAGAATTGGATGAGAAAAGAACAATGACATTAGAATATATATCAAAACATCAAGCCATCATCAAACATTGATTTGACAAGAAAGTCACAATCAAATATTTTAAAATTTCAAACCTTGTTCTTGTGTGGGAGAAGGAAAGAGAAAAACTAGGTAGTCATATCAAGTTTTAATACTTGTGGATTGGTCCTTATTAGATTATAGATATTTTGAAGGATAATACAATTAGGCTAAGTACACTACAAATGGATTGGTCCCATTACCAGTTAATGATTATTTTCTAAAACATTACTTCAAAGCCTTAAAAAAAAAATTAAAACATTAAATTAAGTGTTTTCTTTAAGTAGTTTGTTTTCTTTAAGTTTTTTGTTTTCTTCAAAGTGTTTTATTGTCTGGGTTTAGTGTGTATTTAGGATTTCCCTCAATCAAAAAAACCATCCCAATTGGTCTAGATTTTGGGAAGAGATATTTCTTCATCAAAGTATTTGGATAACTTTGATTCTTGTACCAACTAACTTTAGGTGTTACTTATAGGTGAAAGAGTACTCATATCCTTAAAATATGAATCTAGGTTGATCTCTCACAACACTTTATAAATTTAAAGAACTAATCATCCACATCATCTTCGAATCTAGGTGGACAATAGAAAAGGATAATTCAAAACTTAGTGATTTAGATGAACGGTCTTCTTAGAGACCTACAAAGGTCATGATTTGGCATGAGAATTTCCTGAAACTTAATTAAAAGTGGAACATAGAAGTTATCAAACTAAAACTTGGTCTGTAAGGGGAACACCAATTCCCTAGTCACATAATCTTAACATAGTCAAAGTAAGATTAAGAAAAAAGAGAGGAATAAAGAGAAAAATCAGAATGGTTTCACATAAAATATTCTAGATGCTTGTAAGGGTAATTAAACATGAAGCTAACATGTCATAGTTTCTATCCTATTTCACATAATAGAAAATGAATTCAAGGAAGAATCAAGTGGAAACATGCGAGCTCCACGAAGAAAGCTAAAGGATTACTAAAGATTCAAAGACAAGCACTTGATAGCTCATTAAGAGCCCTCAAAATGTATTCTCTCATCTAGTCATATAATGATTGATAGAATATTAATAGATATTTTTTATACTATTTCCAATTAGGGGATGATTTTTTCCACATTACTAGACACTCACAATGGTCGAAACCTAGGGATTACAAGAGAAACTAAGCCACTAAACACATACTAAGTGTAAACAATTGAGATTCTAAGTTTTTGGTTTTTCAAAACCTAGTCAAGTAGCTTAGTGAATCAAGATCTCCCTCTAAGTCTAGGCCAATCTAGGGTGTCCAATGGGTTTCTCCCAGGAATTTCCATTTGGTCACAAAGTTAATTTCTTTAAAATCATGCAAAAGTGTGCATAGCTACACCTAGTGCACTTTTGCATCCCTTTAGGGTGCATAGTATGTTCTCATACATAGTAGATCCACAAAGTGTGCACATGCCCACATGAGAATCCACATCCTATGTGGAAGTGCACCCTCAACTTTGATCCTTAAAGTGCATGAGCACACATTTAAATGAATGCACATTCGAAGGTGTGCACCCAATAGACCCCCCACCTATAAATTAACCCCCCTCCTCTTTTTGCTGACTTGATCACCTTGAGATTTTAGAGAGCACACATCTATACCCTCATAGACTCCACACCTATGCACCTCAACATAGCCACACATTAGTTCCTTCAATACTTGAGACCTACCAAGGTAAACATTGATGCACACAAGTGCACTTACACATATTTACAGCCCTAGCCTGCGTGGTGCACATAATCTAAAAAGAATTAGAAAGGCATTTTCCTTGCAAATTCTATGTCTACATGTTGTATACATGTGCATGTGTACTACATGCACAACATGCAAAATTATTTCAATCATTTTCTGAAAGAAAACCCAAAGTACAAAAGGTGTACATTATGCATTGTGCACACATTTCAGACACTTGTATTATTTATTGTTAGTTTCATTAGTTTTCTACAAATTAGGTCATGTTTATAGGGTAATCTTAGGTTTTCCTCATGAGCGATAGTGAAATTTCTCTTCCATAAAAATAAATGACATCATCTTTATCTTTTATGGCCACAAAGATTGCATCCAAATTGGTAGCCTTCAAATATTATGGATCACCAAAGAAATCCTGATTCGGGGATATATACTAAAAAATCAAACATAATAACTTAGGACACATCGAATGGATTTCCTTCCTACTATTATCCAAAAAACACAAGGACTAATTATTCATGGTTTTAGCATTGATGAAAAGTATGCTAGTAAATAGGTCTTCTCATTTAGTATCTATCTAGTCATGAAAATTGATAATGACTCTAGCACACCACTATATGCCAAAAGAGAAAGTGGTTAATGTGTGACTAGATAAATTATCATAGAAATAAGTCCATAAACCATTGAAAATGTATTACATTTACCAAGAATAAATCAATATTTTAATATCACTTTTGACATGGAAAACATGAGGTATAGAGAGAATGAGTGAGAGGGGAAAGAGCTCGTAGAGGGAAAGTACCTCATTGATAAATCATCATTGAACCAAAGAGGTGGGAGCATCGAAATGACTCTGTAATGGATATGATAAATGATATTGGCTACTACATTGTCATTTTGAGTAGAGTCATGGAACTCCTTGTAGTAAGTCACTTGGAAACATATAGTGAGAAATTCATAGAGACCGTCAAGATAGAAAAAGATGCCAATTGATTGGGCTATAATCCCTAGTGATAATTTTGATGAGAAATTCAATTTGGTCAAGAATGACCTATGTTTCTACATAACTTCCTATGTTGTCTACCATGTAACTACAAGACCAATAGATTATCCTAGCTTGTTTAAGAAAGGAAGTATGTAGAATACAAATGCATGGCTATACATAGTCTATTCCCAACTTGTGTAGAAGAGGCTTCCTTTAAAAATCCCTAAATATAGGTTTTCAAGGATGGATTCATCTTCTCTATGATTTGGTTTGTAGAAGGAGACCATGCTAAAAGAATGTCAACTGTCTGATAGCTCGAATATCATAGATAGGAGTTTATTTCATCCAATTTCACACATTTTCCTATATCTAGGTAGTTGGTACCCTTTTATGCCCGAAGAAGGTCCCTAAATATCCATCAAATAGATCATTTCTATTAAAGATAGCAAGGCAATTGTCCTCTACTTATGATAGCGTGTGAAAACAACATAAGAAGACATGGGTCTAATCATTCATGATTGGAGCTTTTGAGGTCAAGAAAAAGAAAAGAAAAGCC
Organism: Cupressus sempervirens; assembly: GCA_028749045.1. NCBI lineage: Eukaryota > Viridiplantae > Streptophyta > Pinopsida > Cupressales > Cupressaceae > Cupressus > Cupressus sempervirens. The sequence continues at coordinate 235,517,663 of CM053786.1, read as the reverse complement.
ACTTTTGACTTAGAATGGGATCACTATCCTTTGGAAGATTATCTATCACCTTAGCCATAATTTGATAATATTGGCATTATACAACATTTTTTAGGGAGAATATTTGTACCTGACATGGCGATTGAAGATCATAAGATGAATTACATAGATGACTATGAGGTTTAGATTAGGGACTATTGTAGAGTGATTATAGAACTTGATAAAAAGGTGCTTAACCTAGAAGTATCCCTGAAACCACCAAAAAAGAACACTCCCAATGTGATGGATCCATTGTATAATAGGGACAAGATGTATCAGTGGCTTATCATGAATGAAAAAATTATTTGAGAGGAAAATGATGATATTCATCATAGGGTCTAACACATTATAGAATTAATGAGGGAGTAGATTAGGAAGCCATTTTTATTGGATCTAGTTCCCCAAGATCCAATGCTACAAGTTATTGCCTGACCAAAGAAGGGTAAAGGAACAAAAGTTACAGTTCCTACATACCTTGTAAAGTCTCCATAAGGCTAGAGATAGTGCATCAACATGAGTGGGATGTGAAGTACATCCAAACTAAGAGGGTGAAGAAAATAAGAGAAAGAGGGTCACTCAAGATAAATCCCAATAAGAATACATTCAACTATAACTAGCAACATAGAAAGAGGCTCAACCTAAGAAAAAAGAAGCTTTAGAAAAAGAACTCATTGTAACCTTAGAAAAGGCCACACCATTAGTACCTAAGAGAGGTAAAACTAAGACAATAGTGGTAGGTGAGAAGAGGAGGAAGTTAAAGAAGTAAACTACTCCATCACCTCAAGTTCTAGAAACCATACTCAAGATGAGGAATATGGGGAGAAGATTTACTTTATCCCACTCAATCAAAGAACTCACTTATGAAGCATTGTAGAAGAAGAAAGGAGGACGAGTTTAACCCAAACATCAACTTCCATCCTACAAAAGCACATTTATATAGATGCCTCAAAACAAAAATAAGGACATATAACATATATTGGGGGTGAAGGAACTGATATCTTTGATATTTTAGACATTGGTTTCATGCTAGTAAGCAAAGAAATGATAGGGGAAAGCATACAAAATACCCCTCAGAATAAGTCATTAGCAGAAGATTGGGAATAGTTGCCTCTCTTACTTAAAGGGACCAAAAGCCAAACCATAGAGGAAGGAGAGCATATCCAGTTACATATAGATGAAGTTTCAAAAGAAGGAAAAATTATTGAGGAAGGAGAACAAGTTCTTCCTAGAGAAAAAGATAGATCTTCAACCCAACCAAAAATAAACTCTCAATCAGCATCTCTCCCTTGACAAGAGAAGACTCTAGAATGATGTGATAAAGGGAAAAGGTTTTTTTCTAAACCTACATCATATTCTTAATACACATCTCCCATGGGAACTACTTTAAACTAGTTTAAAAAAGAGGTGTTAACACAAGAAAGGAGACATTTGGAGTTCATTGAAGAGGATGGTATGGCAGAATTGATCAAAGTAGTTAGGATGCCAAAGCCACCCAAGGGTAATAATAAGACACTATATTTTATAAAGAAGAAAAAAAGTAAATATATTTTGGCACATAGTGCCATTCTACTATTGGAAATATAAGGTAGGGAAGAACTCTGAGAGGGGAGGGGTGAATCAGGAACTAATAAAACTTTATCTTACTTCACCAATTAATCCTTCCTATGATAATCTAATCTAATTGCATGCATGAAAGAATGAAAGAAAATAAACATTCATAACACTTTGACACAATATATGGTAACCCGTAAACCTTCCAATTAGAAAGTAAAACTAGGGTGGGGATGATACCCACAAGCTTTAGTACTATAGTATAAATTTAACCTGTTAAGGCTTATAATTGACCACTTCTAGTGATCTACCCTATTTGGAGTAATAAGGACTCTAAGTTCCACCTTGTTAAAGGATTTACAAACTTACAATGAAGTATGCACTCTATTGGAGATTTAGCATAGACTATTAAATCTACCCTACTAAAGGATTTGACTAATGCACCTACTAGGATGAACTAGTGGATGATCTTTGATTTGCCACTATGATTTTTTGGTTGAGATTCCTTGTATTGCAATGATCACCTAACTATAATGGATAAATATTTATTGTTCATTATACTACTTGTAGCCTTCTTTAATTCTCACTTCTGCTCATCATATCTCTTTTTTATTTATTTCTTGGATATGATACAATTATTACATATATAAAAATCCAAATCACAACCTATTGGAGTTAGCTACAATACTAATTTCATCATAATTCACAAAGTTAGCCCAACTACTATAACTCAAGTTTTGAAGATAAACTCGGTGATGTACTAATACATGGAGAACACTATCAACACTTGGAAATCTTTGGCACTCAATTGAACTTGAAGCTTGGTCCATACTAATCACTTCCAAGTAGCTTAAACTCGATCAACACCGTGTGACTCAGTGAACTCTGAGAAACTCAGTACCAACTAGATCACTCAGTTGATACTACATGACACAACCATCACTAGATCGACTTCATTAACCCTATGTTCTTGGTAGACACTCTTGGACTTGGTTAACACTTCAGAGCTTGATTAACACTATGATCTTCTTTACTTCCACCGACTAGCTTGATAACCTTTGATATGCTTGGTTTGCACTTAACTTTGTCTTTGAAGCTCAGTAAACACTATGTAGCTCGACAAACACTGCAAACTAACTCAAGTGCTCAATAGATAGTGAATTTTGACTACTTATCTTGGAAACACCTGAATCACTTGGTTAACACTACAAACTAAATGATAATCTTAGTAATAACTGTAGACCTCCATAGCAATGTAACCAATTGACTAAGTGTTGAGTTACTGATAGAAAAATTGACCTTAATGTCAACAATCTCCCCCTTTAGCATTACTAACAAAAACACTTATCAAAACAAAAATCTAATCATTCAAAACTATAAGTCAAAATTTCCTTTGTCATCATTTTGTATCTTCAACTTTGTTTTGACTTCCACCTATTGTAGCTTGGTAACATTATTTGTTTTTCTAATTTTTCAAAATCTCTTTTGTAAAGGTATTTTCTATTTATCCATACTTATACTACTCCCCCATACATATATCTTCCTATATACATACAAATGGAGTATAGTATACTTCTCCTTCCTTACATATTACTTCTTCCCCATTCTTATTCATATAATATACACTTCTCAGCCTTTTTGACATAAATGTGAAAGGTTTATAATATCTATATGATAACACCAAAATGTGAAAAGAATTTAGAATGTACCTTCAAAATAAGTAACATTATCTTGTCCCAATTTTCATGTAGAACCTTTCTTCCATGAAATGCAATTTGAACTTTTGCTGATAATTCCATCATGTGATCAGCTATGGAGAAGTTGTTATCATGGATAAGTGTCTTTGCATGTGCAATATGTTTCTACAATGCATCCATGTTTGGAAGAATTAAGCCTCTAATTTTTGCAAGTGTGACCCTGATCTTGGCTTCTTCCTTCAATAATTCTTCCTATAGATTTATTAGATATCTAATCTTTGAATAATGTACAAAATTATGGCTCGACTCAAGTGATAGCTAGTATGAACTTGCATTTATGTCTTCATCTATCTTGGACAATTTCTCCTTGATATCCTTTGTAAAGATAGATGTGTCACTTAACTTGACAAATAATGATACAACATTATTGATAGAGGTTTCTAATGAACCAAGAATAGTAGCTAGCTCTACTTGTTCTATTGCAATTCTTTGTGCAACTTGTTCTAACACTCTATTATCAAATTTCCTTTCAACTCTCTGAAGTAGCTTCTTTTGTCCATTCATGTCTTCATTGAATTTGTGAATAGTTTCTCCTAATTGATCAAGAATAGGTTGAGTGCTATAAACCTCAATACTCAAAGCATCAATAAATATGCTCTTGATGTCTTCAAAAGCTTGATTTTCTTTCATCTTTTCTTCTCTAATCTTTTTTTTCTTAGATCTCTTCTTTAGTAATTCACCCATGGTGTCCATTTGGTTAGGGGTGAGAGTAGAAAATCCCAATTTAGAATAACTATATCCTTATCTAGATCAATAACTTTTGCTTCTATGCCCTTTCCCTTTAGAATGGTGGAAACTATTTTTTTACCTTTAAAAACTTTAGTACTTGGTTCAAATTAGTTTTCAACTGTCATTGTACTAGCTATGGATATACTTGGAATAGAAAAAATACTAGAAAATCATTTACTAGAAACAAATGTTGAAATAGTACTAACAATAGAAAAACCTTTTCATTTCTTGATCAAGCTCAATGATGGAGGAACTAGCTGCTCGATAGATGAAGTGTTGGGCACTTTAGTTATTGTAATGGGCACTTTAGTTATTATAACATTTAGCTGAACAAATTCAAATTTTGGTTGGGTGCTTATTACAGAAGTGGTATCCACAACCAACTTGGTAGAAATTGTCTCTGAGCCAGATTGCACAAAGGCTACACTTGGAGAGTGAGAAAATGAGGCCATGACTACTACTACAATTTTCTCTACATCAATTTACTCAATACCTTGTATCTATGGAAGAATTCTTCCAATATCTTTATGTTCTTCCCCTTCATCATCTAGATTGACATCATCAATCTCATCATCTTTTATCTCTACATCCCCTTCCTCATCTTCATCATCTATTTCATCAATATGAACAAAAAATTCACTAGGTTGATCAATGCAACTGATAGATATTCTTCCCTTTAGTTGTTGATGCCTTCACTATATACTCCATGTCCTTAAGCAATATCATACAAGTGTTCATATTGAGAGTGAACTTCTTCTCATTTTTCTTCAAAGATTCTTTTACCTCCCTTTTATAGAGATTTCACATTGTTGATTCAAGGTCTACTCAAAGATGTCCTTGGTAGTTTTCTTTACATGCTCCCATCTAGGCTTTGTTGCCTACATAAGCTCATTAGGAATTTTATGTGCAAGCTAATCTAGTGAGTACTTCCATTTACCTAACTTGGTCATAACAACATCCTCATTGTGAATTTTCTCTTCCTCATTCCTTGTCTCATACTCGAGAAATTTGAAGTTTTCTATGCCAACTCCTTCTTCCATTTTCTTTAATATTTCTTGAAGTGTAGGTGAAGATCTCTTGAAGATCATCTACTTGGATTCATCTTCACCTAACTTCAATTTCTTCCTTGACTTGGTTGCCCTTCTAGTGAATACAATAGGGGAGGACTTGGCAGGTGTGGTTATGATAACCTTACCTTTCTTCCTTAGAAGTTTTTCATCCTCATATTTTTTTTCTTCTTCTTCATCCTCTCCATCATCATCTTCTATTTCATCACCTTTTCCCTCAGTAAGAATTAGAGTAGAACTTTTTTTTTATAGTGTCTTTTAGTTGCTTTTCTACTCTTTTCCTTCCTTTGTTTACTACCCGAGGTAGCTTGATCTCAAGCTCTATTCTTACCTTAGCCTCATCATATGTTCCAAAGTATGTAGCTTTAGGATCCACAAGATCATTCAGTAGAACCTCTATGATATCCTTAGTGTCATCAATGTTAACCTCATACTATAGAGGCTTAACCCATGTCACTCTAGGTCTGACTGCCTAAATGTATACTTTGTCACAATCTACCAAGAAACATATATCATCTTTGTAGTCTTCTAAAAGTTTCTTAGGAATCCTAAATCTATTTTTCATCTTCTCTTTTAATGTTTCAAAGAATTTATCCATGATGCTTCCCAAATTTTCACCCATCTCTGCTATATATTCATTAATCTGATATAAAAAAGGAATATATTTTCTCCATACTACTATACCTTTGGAAGGGAAGAATTTCCAAATGAAGAAGAATAAACATGTTAAAAGAGATCTAAACTTACATGGATTTTTCTTTGATCCTCTGATGCTCTCCATATTCTTCTTGAAATGATTCAATAGTAACTCAGAAAGGTCGAAGGATAGGTTATTCTTTACAACCTTGTCTACAAGATCAACAACTTCACATGAAACATTGTTCAAATGACCAGAGTTGTACATCTTGTGTGTAATAATATGAATGCCAAACTTTAGCTCCATGTTTTTACACCACTAGTCTTCATACCTCTTCCATCCCACATGACAAGAGTTCACTTTTCCAATTTGACCTAACCTAGGGTTTTGGTTGTCTTTTCTTTATTAAGAATTGGAAGCCCAATGATTCTATGAATATTTTTCTCCATTATTTGTATAGGTTGATCCAACCATAACTACCCATTATGTACAAGGCTCAAAATATCTCATCCACTTAACCTGAAAGTCTCTTGGCATATGAGAGATATGAGTCAAGTCCTTGGTTTCCAAATGTTGATGCTTAGGTTTCAATGCACCATCCACACATAATTTCCTAAATGCCTCATTCATCTCTAGGGTTTTGAGTTCCTAGATAAAATAGTGATAAAAGTAATGGATTCCATGCATGAGTAAAACATTAGGTAGAATTTATGACTGTGCACTAGCTAGGTTGAGTGTCTCTACAATCACTAGACTTAATTTGAAATTTTGTACCTAGCTATCAAATCCATGAACCAACATTTAATATCCTTTCTTTGCTTTGCTTCTTGAAGATGCCATGTTTGGTAGGGTTTCTAAAAGCTTTGAAAAAATCTTCAACAATAAATTCTCAATTTGCTCAAGGGATCTGAAATTGCTCTGCACTAATAGCTCTAGAAATTTGTGGTGAAAATAATACTTTTGATTTCTTGCTTTTAATGAATTTCCCTTGATCAACCACCATTAATGCTTCATACTTCATACTCACTGGTGATAGGCTGTCCTCCACTCAGTTTATTCATTAATGCTTGGGAGACATCTCCAACTTGGTAGAGTAATGACCACTTGTTAGGAACTACCATATTTGTGTTTGCAACAATATGCAACCCAACCTTGTGTGGTAAGGTCTTGCAACCCAACCTAGCATGGTAAGGTCTCCTTCTTTTCATCATTCTTGGCGATCCTTTTTCATTTTTAATGTTGATTGGATCATTCTTCTTGGTTTCTAGAACTAGTATTAGATTTCTTCTTCTAAATCATAGCTCCAATGATCTCCAGAAGAACTAAGTTGAAATGATTGAACCACCCAACTCATTGAATTTGGTGTCATTAACTTCAAAATCTTGGTTTGCATTCTCTGGAGATTTTGGTACCAATTGCTACCTCATTTATTTTCTAATATTTTCATCTTTGGCTTTCTTTTAATCTTCAATTCTACTTATGTTCATATAATTCTTCAAAAGATGTCCAAGTTCTATGCAAATAAAAAATCCTTTTATAATATCTCTTTTCCTCCTATGATGTTTCACACAGCTTTCCCCAATGTCTCCAAATTCACCACAATAGTGACATCTACACCATGTATTTTAATCCCACACAAATATTTCTTTCACAATTTGTTCAGCCAGGCTCCACTACTTGGTTTTTTACTTTGAAGATTTGTTTCCTTATCTCTTGCAATTGTGACACTTACCTTCAAACATAGGATTCTCTTTACATTCACTTTCTCTATGACCATGCTTATTACAACTGTAACACTTTCCATTGAATTTTACGTTACCATTGCTCTTGCATTTATTTGATGTATGACATATGTGACTACAATGATTGCAAGTAAGTCTTTGATTATTTTGAGCTCCTTACTAAGATGATTCACCTTCTTCTATCTATCCTATTCCAGCTTTACCTTTGTGTCTATACTAACTTTGCTCATTCAATTGATTCATGCTTTCCTGAGATTTCATCATTCTTTCATAGGTTTGCTTTTCAATGTTGAGATCATTCTATAGTCTTTCATTCTCTAATCCCTAATTCATAAGCTCTTCATTTTCATTAGTGAGATGATCAATGAAGTCTTCTTACTAAAGGGACAAATGTTCAATTTTATTGTTCTTTTCTTCTATCCCTTTTTTGGCTTTGTCTTTTTCTTCCATGACTTCACCTAATCTGACTGATCGGATTTCTTTTTCTATTTTCAATTTTATGACTTCTTCTTGGAGATTGGAATTCTTTTCTAATAGGTCTTTGATTGCTTCATCAACTTCATCAAAATTTATTTCTATATAAATATATTCAGTTCTTTCTTCAATGTACTTATTATCATTTGTTTGTACTACAAGATCTTTCCTTCTTTTCAATGATTGAGAGAGTTACTCCTTTGTTGTCTTTAATTTCCCAATTGCCAATTCAAGATCCAACTTTTCATTATCAATAGCCTTATCTATCATGTATACCACCATTGCCTCTAATAATTTCTCAAGCTGCTAAACTTCTATTGTGAGAACCAAAATAGCTCTAATATGAATTGTTGGATATATAAGATAGGAAAGGTTACTGAGAGGGGAGGGGTGAATCAAGAACCAATAAAACTTTATCTTACTTCACCAATTAATCCTTCATATGATATTCTATTCTAATTGCATACATGAACCAAAAAACACTTTGACATGAGATATGGTAACCCAAAAACCTTCAAATTAGAAAGTAAAACTAGGTTGGGGATGACACCCACAAGCTTTAGTATTGCAATGATCACCTAATTTGCCAATTGAGATTCCTTGTATTGCAATGATCACCTAACTCTAATGGATTAATATTTTTTGTCCCTTATACTACTTGTAGCCTTCTTTAATTTTTACTTCTACTCATCATATCTCTTTTTTTATACTTCTTGTATGTAATACAATCTATTACATATATACCAATACAAATCACAAATTACTAGAGTCGGCTACAATACCAATTTCATCATAATTCACAAAGTCATCCCAGCTACTATAACTTAGGTTTTGAAGACAAACTTGATGATTTTTTGATACATGACAAACATGGTTAGTGCTCTTTGGCACTCAATTAAAATTGAAGCTCAATCCATACTAATCACCTCCATATAACTTGAACTCGATCAACATTGTGTGACTTGGTGAACTCTACGAAACTCAGTAGCAACTAGATCACTCATTTGACACTACATGACTCAATCAACACTAGATCCACTTAGTTGACCCTATGAGCTTGCTAGACACTCTTGGACTTGGTTAACACTTTAGATCTTGGTTAACACTATAATCTTCTTCGCTTCTACTGACTATCTTAGTAGCCTTTGCTACACTTGGTTTGCACTAAAATTTGTCTCGAAAGCTTGGTAAACATTGTGTAGCTTGGAAAACACTAAAAAATGACTTAGGTTCTCGGTAGACACTTAATTCTAACTACTTAGCTTGGGAACAACTAAATCACTTGGTTAAGAGTGTAAACTGAATGATAAGCTTAGTAACAACTATAGAGCTTGCTAGAAATGTAAAAAATTGACTAAAATTGACTAAGTGGTGAGTAACTAATAGACAAATTGACTTTAATGTCAACATCTACCTCCTCATGTTGATAGAGAAGAAATATCTCTTAAAGGCTTGTAGATGAAAGAGATAGTGCTTGGAAAACTTATAGTTGATAAAATAAGAAAGTGTTGTCACACCTAGATAAAGGTGAATTAGAAATTTTTGTATTAGAAAAGAAGAATGGTTTTTCTAGTGGATATATAAATGAAATAGTGTGTCTGATAGACCCCAATCACCTAGAGATTTCTCTAGGGGCCTCTTTAGAGTAGAAAGAGACAAGACAAATTTTAGATGAAATTGATTCATTTTTGGACACTTCCAAAAGTTGACATCACAATTTAAAAGATAAAGGGATATTAATAATAAAGGGTAATTTGAAACTTCTATACAACATTCCAAATAACAATGAAAAATTAGTTAGAGTAATAAACCAAGATTTTAGGTTGATTGATGAAGTGCATACTTGGGCCAATGAGTTGGAAGAATTAAATACCATCAAAGGGAAAATATATGAAATGTTAATGGAAATATATATGATATAAAATCTAGATAAAATAGATGATTGGATAGAAAAAGTATCGGCATGTGATAAAGTGGTGTTAGGGTCATATGAAGATATTCAAGAGATAAAAGAATAAACCTTGAAGGAAATTTTTGGAAGTGGATAAGTATAATAGTGCCACTAGTGCAAAAATTTAGAGAATTATTTGTGGTAGCTTCATACAAATATGATATTAGACAAATATTCAAGACAAAAGAAGCATTACTATAGTTAGATTCTAGATTGGAAGATTTTTTGGATAGTAGTGTTGGAAATATGATAGAAAAGCTCATTGTTCTTGAAGATCAAAGAGGGAGATCATTGTAAAAGAATGTTTTAAATCATTTTTTTTCCATTGATGTCAAACCTACTATTTTTCGGGATGATATTTTTTTATAAGATCCAAGCACTATCACTTAGTTGATTGATGAAGAGGATTTGATCAACAAGGTGTAACCAGAGCACATAAAGGAAAGGTTGAGTTATGATGTTGTAATAGAGTGCAAGGATTAGTTAAGACAATGGTTAATTAATGTATTAATGACATACTCAAAGATACAGAGGTTGGTCACGCTTAGATACATTGAAAGAAGAAGTTGTAACAAGGTTGACTACAAAGCTTTAACTAAGATCATCAGTAGGTGCCAAGCAAGTTAGTTGAAGCTGAGAAAATTCTTAGTAGAAGCTAAGTAATAGATATTTATAGTATGTTCCAAGTGATCTTCAAGTGCCAAGTGAAGATTAGGTGGTAGGCATCAAAAAAATTTCAGTTGGTGTTGAGTGATCTTCATGTGCTGAGCATCAAGAAAAACATAGTTGATGCCGAGTAACACAGTATGTGCTAAGCACCAATATTTCAATACTATCAAGCTACTACATTATTTCAAATGATGAAGATTTGCTAAATCTAAGTTGACATAGTGATTGCATTGAATTTTTTGAATGAGTTGGAAGATAAGAATGATGAGTTGTTGGCACATAATGTTATGTAAACCATTTTTGGGCAAATTCTAAATGATTATTCAAGAAGTTTCTAGAGGAAATAGAGTGTGAGTTAGATACAATGAATCCTACTTAATCCATGCAAATTGAAATTGAAAAATGGAAGAATCAAGTCATAGACCAAGAAGTAGAGAGCTGCTGATACTATTGTTGTTGAAGTGCCAAATCTCCAAGTGGTTGAAAGGGTGTCAAGAAGGAGACATCTAGGAGAAGGAAGAGCATAGAGGATTTGCTTCTATGAGTGGTCATGAAGAGATGATTGCATTGGTACATTGAGTATGGAGACTCAAGGAGACAAAACTTGAAAGAAAAGGCAAGCTATTAATAGTTGTAGAGATCGAAGGCCAGGCAAGGGTATGAGCTAAGAAGTGATTTGAGATTTGCAAGATAAGTTGTATGTTGTAGTCAGGTCAAGATTTTCTAATACTCTCTAGCAATTGTATTATATTTGCAAATCCTATGGACTTAGGTTGGCCTAAAGTCCTCTAACCAGGCCCACTTCTAACAGGGTGTTTAAATCCTCTAACAAGGTCACATTTAATAGTGTGTTGTAAGCCTTTAACAAGGCATCACTTTAGAAGGGTAAAAATTGAGTAGCATGTTAGTAGTGGTTTTTCCCAAATTGGGTTTCCATGTAAATCACCATGTCATGTGTTGATTTCTTGTGTGTTTTACTTGCATGTTGATTTACAGTAACTTGCTAATTAGATAAACTAAAGTGTGGATGGATGAATGGTTGAATGATTTCAATATACTTAGTGAAAAGTTTGAATAGGAAATTTGGACCTTATATAACTATTCACACCCCCCCCCCTCTCTCAGTTATTGTAAAGAAATTCTAATAAGTATCCTAGAGATCAATATTTACCTTTGGGTGGTGCATAATAAATATGATTCTTTTGATTTAATAGAAGTTGAGGAAGTCATAGATATTATTCAAAAGTTAGAAAGAATACATCATAAAAACATTTTGCTCCATAGAAAAGAAACCCTAGATGCTAGAAATTAAGATTTGACACTTAGCAAAATCTTGGCAATTTTGGTCCTATCAGATGGTGTGCTTTTCTAAAGGTGCACTTTTCACAAGGTTCACTTTTCTTTTATTTTCTTGTTACTCTCTCAATTTAACTTTCTTTTCAAAAACTTTATTAAAATATGAATTCATTTAGTTGCATTGATTAGAAATTGCATTCATCATAAAATAGAAAAAACAAAATATATTGGTGTTATGGTTACATTTTATCAAAGTTATGTAGAATTGGTAGATATCAAAAAATGTATCCTTGTGAATATTCACATTTATCTTTGATTGAGCTACCCAATAGGTTGAAAAATAGCCATCCTAAACCTTGTAGTTGGTCATTGATCAACTTTTGAAGAGAGAGATTCATGAGAAATTTTTTTGTTAGCATTGTACAAAATGACTGCTCTACACTACACTTTCCTCTATGTATTTTAATACAATTGTTGAGCCTTACACCATTATCTCTAACTCAAAGGTAATTTGAATGGTAAATGAAAATAATTCTTGACACTGTACAAAGATTCACCTACACATGAAGCTAATGTAAATCATTTAAGGAAATGATGTTAGGTCAATAATAGAAAGTCACAAATTGAAAACTAGAGAAATGTATATAATGATTGTGAGTTGACTAATGGACATAATCTTCTATGCATGCATGTGAGTTAAAGAATAGATAAATATTAACACACATGCATATAACATATTTCATTGGATAATTGCACAGCTATATGGTAATGGTAACTTGATGAATGTATATAGTTAATGTCAACTCCATAGATCATACTAGTCATGTCAACTTTATAGGGAAAACAATCCATATGAACTTAAGAATCCAAATAGTCAATGCCAACTGAACAATGCATTTAGTTACTTGAATGAGGTAGTGTGGTCAAATACATGTATGCCTATGAGTATATCAAAGGAAGCCAACAAATGAATGACAAAATAAGAAAGGTCATAGGCATATGTCAGTATATGAATAGTAATGTTGAAGAAATTGTTGAATATGGTGGACACTACAACACATTGGGAGACATGTTAGTATTGCCTACATCCATTGTTATATTTTCATTGATGAAACTAATATATTGGATTGTTAAGCTAATGTTAGTTGTATTCATTGATTCACAGTAGACATTGACAAAATGACCAACAATGGAACCATTAAAGCAATGTGAGTAAATTTAAAAAGTAATTTTGATATGGAAAATAGTATGGAAAATCTATATTCATAGTGGAAAACATATTTTTGGAATTCACAAGTGGGAAGTAAACTTCTGAGAGGGCGGGCGAGGGGGGAGGGGGGGGGGGATGCATGAATTAGAAGTACCAAACTTTAACCTCTAATTTTTTTAAATTGAAATCAATTCCATGCATCTAACACATCTAGATAACTTAAAAGTGAAGGCATGCATAAAAATGGATAACACAAAATTTAATCACCCAGAAACCCTCCAAAATGAGAAGGTAAAATTAGGGTGGGGATGGCACCCATAAATTATCACTCCAACAATGTGTAACTGGTTAAGGTTACAAAGTTTGACCACTTCCAATGGTCTTACCTATGAAAGGCCTACCCTATTAAAGGATTTACACCCTATTAAAAGTGACCTATCAAAAGGATTTACAAACACTCACTTGGAATGTTACCCTATTAAAGGATTTATAATCTTGTTAAGGATCTCCAATATAGCTATTAAGCCAACCTATCATCATAGGATTTCCATTCTCTTAATACAATGGTTATAAAGTATAGTATAATGTGATGGCCTGATGACTTATAATCCTTAATTACTAATTTCAAATCCTTCTTCTATCCAATCTAATCTGATCCTTCTTGATCTGATATAACTCTGTTCATACTGTTGATACTCTATTCTAAATAACTAATTATATAGTGCCATTCTTCCTTTGAGTCTTTACACCCCTAAAAACTTCCTTCAAAATTTTTCTAGCATTCTCTCCTTGCATGCATTCTCTCCTTTATCTCTTACACACATGAATTATGGGGTTTCAACCTCCTTATAAAGATCTTCAAGACTCAAGGTTATGAATCTACGATCTAGATTCATCCATCATTCCCACTCAATTCTTTCCATTTTTTTGATTGGTTGCATGTTGATTTCATAGGGAATGTATTAGATTTGATATTATCTTTTAGATCCATCAAGATTCATCTTGAGTTGGCTCACAAATAGTTTACATCTGAGTTTTTGAAGGCACAAACTCATATGCTAATTCTATGTTACTCAACACTTAGTGATTGTTGATTCTTGACACATATAGGATTTTTGTCTTTCTTGACATCTATACTTTTCTTGGCACCTATATTGACTTAGCACATATACTTGCTCAGCATCAATTCTCACTCAATACTTAGAACTTGCTCAACACTATCTATCTGCTCAACATTTATTGTGACTCGGTAACTATTGAACTTCTGACTTGGCACACACTATAGCTTAGTATCTATATTATACTTAACATCAACCTTAGAATTTTCTTAAGTGTGTTGAAACTCAATTGTCAAAACCAAGCTGAGAACAACACGTATGAAAGAGGAAATGAGAAACAAAAACCCATCATGCATAAAATTTGAAACCAATTTGAAACCAATTTGAAATACCTTTTTATCATTTATATATGTTGAGCTATCATTTTGAATGATTTTGAATGGAAGAGATCCTTTCAAATCCCTCTCTTGAGAAGCTAATCAAACACCAACTCCAAGGTTCCAAGTGGATTTTTCAATTGAATAGGTAACTCAATCTGAAGATAAATGTGTATCTTTATGAGGAGGCCTTTATTGGTTCAAACCAATATGATTAATCTATTTTTGTCTAAAATATAACCACAAAAAAGATGATTTTTTTAATTTTATGTTCTATGATGATGCAATTTATCAATTCAACTATACGAATTCCTATTTTATCAAAATATTTAAAAAGAAAATATAAAAATATAGTAATGAGAGATTAAATAAAATAACTTGGAAAGGAAATTCCTAATGAACATAAACCAAGGTAACAACACATCTACAAATTAAATTATCAAAAGTATCGGGTAGGAAACAATTAAAAATAGGACCAGTGCTTCCTCAACTCCACTGATGCAATCGTCGATGGGAACTTCACTAATAGCTGAAAGATGTTTCACTTTTCATCAAATTGTGAGGCCACAAAAAGTTCCCTCATGTGAGACAAGATACCATGCAAGAACAAAGATGATCCTTTCTTTGATTTGTCACAACAATGAAATTCATTAATACAAGGAAAACATCAAAACTAAAAGATCACACAATCATAACAATACAAAAAAACCATCGGCTCTGTTATTATTCATGAACATTCATTTACAAAAAATAACACACTTTGGAAAGATTAACTACACTCAGAATGAGAGAACCAATAGCATATATTATTGCATCAAAATAATGGCCTGGAGTACATATTGCATCCATGTATTTATAAGAAATCATCTCCTCCCTTTTTGTTAGGAGTGAGAGATATTAAAATCAAAACTTATGCTAATAACTAATAAAAGAAATATAATTATATGCAAACTGACTCTCTAAATGGTGCTAAGTAGGTCTCCACCCTTGTTTATATCTATTAGTGGGTGCATGAGCCTTTACATGACACAAAAGAATGAAATAATAATAATATAAGAATAAGGAAGTTGTGAGATGATCTGGAAGCTCTAAAAATGGGATCTTGCCTTTTTAGGCATTTCTAGGAGTTGAACTATTGTTAAAATATATTTTTGATGTATGAAATGCTCTATATTAGGAACTAGTAGTTAATTATTAGCACACTTCTTCTTCAAATCTATTAACTCATCTCTGTGAAAGTGTACCAATGCACCTTGGTGATAGGTTCCAAAAATCCACAAAATCTTCTAAGTGTTTTCTTCTCCTTTATACCAAAATGATGTCTAGATACTTATTCTTAAATTTCTCTATCATCTCTACTACTTTTCCAATTTTTGGTCAATCTAAAGCCCCATTATTTTTCTTAACTCTTTCCAATAATTCCTCAATTCTATCCTTGTCTCTACAAAATCCTCAAGCTTGGTGTAAAGTTCCAACAATGCTTCTTCAATTTTGAAAGCTTGTTTGATGTCATCTTTTGATGAAGCTTTTTCATATGTTCATATAAGAATTTTCCTAAGGGAAAAATTCACCTAGGAACTAAGAACTTAAACACAAGCACACAGAATACCAAAGAGAGAGAGAGAGTATGATCAAAATGACAATATATTCAGTATGCCATGCAATGTAAAAGTACACTAGGAGTGGTTGTATATAAAGGCTTCTAAGATACATCTAGAATGCCTCATAATCAGCACCATGAAGTGTCATACAACCAAGCACATGTCCACCAGATATGGGTTATCCTCCATTAAGAATGAAAGTAAGTGCAGTGATGAGAGGATAAGCCTACAAGGGTGTGACATGCAAAACAGTGTTGTAGACACCATGTGCTAAAATGGAGTTGAGTACTCCTATGTTGTCTACATGAAAAATCAAAAAGGTGCACAAAATCCTAAGTGTATCACAAATAAAAATAATAAAATAATGAAAAATAATAAACTAATGCATTAACCTAAGTAAACTTAAGTAAGTGTAATAAGTAAATACTTATTTACACCAACAGTTCCTTTGAACTTTTGAACTACTAATTACACCACAAAAAACTTTGTCTCAGACTCATCTTATAAAATCTCAAGGAAATCAATGCTATAGTACCTCTCAACTTCCATAAATTTCTCTTGAGCTTTGTCTTTAATACTTTATATTTCCTCATGCAATCCGCCATTACTTTATTGTCTATTGTTAATTTCTTGATCCAATCATCAAACTTATCAAGCTCCTCTATAGCATATACCTCCATAAGAATCCAATGCCTTTGACCCTTAATTAATCTTAATTCCTATAGCTCCTTGGGCCATGTATGTACTTCATCCATTAGTCAAAAATCATGGTTCACTATAGAAACCAACTTGTTCACATTTGATTAGATGTTCTGCAACAAGTTCAAATTTCCTTATATGATTTGCACTCCTCTCTCTTCAAAATTATCCTTCCATTATTGACATGCCTCCAAAAATGAGTTTAACTATGTTCTACACCCTTTTCTTCCTAGTACCACTACAAGAGTGACCTCTTAATTATCTAGGTTGATAGGTCCCATGAATTCATTCAAATAGCCCCTCAATAGCACATTCTTATTTCTCAATGTTATCATCTCTAATTTATCCTTGTACATATGTTGGAATACCTCTTTTAGGGTTGTAGTGATTAAGTACTTTTTTCATGTCCATTGTAGACTTTCCCAATATAACCTCCTTGATTTTTAATCCTTTGGAGTTAGTTATTTAGTGTCAACATGAGGAGGAGGAATGAAAATATGTGCAAGCAGGTCTCGGTCCTAGTTCTTCATTATGAAGGCTAGTGTTCTTGCATTACCCTTAGATGGCTTATGCCACTTTATCACTTTAATCAATTCCTTCATCCCCTTGTCTTCTATCAACTCTTATTGCCTCTTCTGGAAAAACATAACCTTTATCCTCTGCCATGATGGTGTGGTCCCCATAGGTGACATATACATAGTTGAAGAGGTTCATTCTATAGCATGGTCCATTCCCTCATCCCTTCTTTCTAGAGTGTTCTCATGTTGAGGAAAATATTTGGAGGGAGATTCTATTCTCTATTGGGATAATGATCTAGCCTCTTTATCACAAGAATTTTACTGAGTTTCCAGTATTTGTCCCTGCTTAGATACTTTATCAGTACGAAGCTATTGGAATTCTCCTTCATTGATTTTTTTTCTTCTTCTACTTGAATAACCAGAGGAGGTTGAGTAATGGACCCTCTGTCTATAATAGCCATAACATAGAATGGTGGTGGTTGAATGCCTAGAGGTCCTTCAAGCAGAGGGGGAAATTGATTTCAATCCTCTCCTAAAATATTTCTTGTGGGAGTATCTCTCATCTTCTATCCCACCATCTTACTTCCCATTGGCATAAAATCAAAGTCCAAGAGGTTGAAGACATTAGTTCCTTCACTCTCCATCTCTTCTATCCACTTATGTTGTTCATCTTCTAAAGTTGATACTTGGATAGGCTCTCTTGGAGAAGATGGAGATGTCTATGTAGAGATTCTTCTCCTCTCTTCCTCTATGGTTTTGGCCCAGTGTGTTCTTTGGCTTAAGTGGAAAAAGTTTATGTTTTTCTCTTATTCTTCATCATTGGCTTCTAGGATGGTCTGTGGAACCTATGGGGATAGAGTATTTTTCTTCTTAAATTTCCTCCTTTGAGCATCCACCATAGTTATTTTTGTCATCACTCTCTTTGGAGCTGATGGTGAGGCTTCTTCCTTTGTACTTGTTAGCTATGGGAGCCTGTGTTTCTCTATTTGTTCCTCCTTCTATTGTTCTAGATATGCCTACTCTAGAAGTTGATCTATTGGCTCTACTTGAGGCTCACCTAGACCTTGCTTAGGTTGTTCTTGTTCTGGAGGCACTTTGGCCTCATTTTCTTGCTTCTTTTCCCTAGGGACTGCCCTTTTCCTCTTTTTTCCCTTATCTTCCTTGAAGTACTAAACCCCCTACTCATGTTGATGTACTATTTTTGGCCTTATTAGGGATTAAGAGGGGAAGGTTGGCATAGTGATCTTAGCACCTTTACCTTTGATAGGCCTCACTATGGCTTGTAGAAGTATGGTATGGGCAATTGAATCCATCCAAAATGAATTTTGAATCCATTCCCTTTCCATGTCAATAGAATTTCTAGTTTATGATCTATTCCATCATTTTCCTCTCTCCTTATCTCAATGTTCACGATTGGCCTGTCATAGATTTTGTCTCTATTATAGAAAGGATCTATAACTTCTTGGGTATCCTTTTGTATTACCTTGAGAGGAATATTCATTTTAAAAACCTTTTATACTAATTATAGACTCATCCTAGAATAATCCCTTATATAGACATCATAGTCATCCATTGTATTCATCAAGTGGTTTTCTAGGGCTCTGACATGGATAAACTATTTCCCTGCCCAATGTTGAACAATCCCAATATTATCAAAATATGGACAAGGTGAGTTGTATTCTTCTTAGGGATACTGATCCCATTTAGAGTCAAAGGTAGAGATGTATTTCTTTTACTTCACCTCGAATGCACAATTATAATTGGTCATACCCATGTCCTGTTATGCTATTTTCTAACTTTGACATAAGTATAAATGAGTTGGCAGGCTATCTCCAAGAGTATCAACCTTTATGAAGGATATCTTGGAAGTTTCTTGTGGGAAATAAAAGTGCCCACTACCCAAATATATGTAAAAGTCTTGAATTTAATGTATTAGGCTCATATCTCTTTTATTTTGGCTATCGCTTCTACTGATATTCTCTTCAGATAATCTCCTTCAATGAATCTAATGATGGAAAAGATGAACCTATCATTAACTACTCTATATTCCACACTCTATAGTGGGAGCTTATTTTTCACCAATTATGTCTATACCACATAAGTCCAAGCATTATCATCTTGCATACTTCCTTTTTTGTATAGCTCTAGATAGTTTGTGGTTCTAGTTGCTAGCAAGTACACCATGTCATGTAGAAATGAGGATCATTTTTAATGGGGACTAGCTTCTCATTCAATTTATCACTTAGGATGGTGGCCCATTGAATGGGCATCTTGGCAATCCATATGGTTTCAATGAAATGAATGATCCATGTTTGAAGGTGACCCACTGTAGGAAGGTTCATTACTCTATTGAGGAGGACAATCAACTATCTGATGTTCTCTTTCATGTATCTATTGTCACAAAAGTTTTCACCCTTGTCCAAATTTTTTACCTAAGGACAACCTTGTGAAACATGGAAACAACCTCCAAGTTGTGGGACTTGAACTATGAAGTTGAGTCTCTAGAGAAAGTCAACTTCCTTTGCTATTAGAATTCACCTAAGTACTCTTGGAGAGGAAAAGGGAGAAGGAGTACATTGAAGTGAACTACCTAATCTATTCTAAGGAGGTGATGCACTAAAATAGAGTGTTTAGATCAATCTCTTCCCATACATGTACTTTTGAACCATCATGACACCAAAAGATATACACATTTAGACTTGTTTTAATCTAACAATCACATGAAAATTAGAAAACTCAAATAAATGGCACAAGGAAGATGAGGTTCACTTATATATCATTCATAGGTTAAAGAGATACAATCATGCAAAATTGTAGATATCCACAATACACTAATGAGAGGCATATAAGTCTTGCACAATACATCAATGGCTAAATGAGATAAGGCATGATGTCATTAAGTCTAGAGGCAAAGGGAATTTATAGTGAACTTGCAGAGCAATATCAGAGAAAACAGAGAAGAGTCAACCTTAAGAAAGAATTATAACCTTGATTTTATAGTTTAGGAATAACTAGGATATTCCTAACTAAAGTTACTCCACAACCACTACCATTAAGTGCTTAGAGAATAATCAACACAATCCAAATAATATATTTTATTTGGTACACTTGAAGAAGTATGAAAATCATAGAAACCCTATCTAGAATAAGGCTTGCAATGAAGGAAATGATGTCAATGAATGCAAAGTTAGGGTAGATTTATAACTAGGTGTTGAGTATGTGTTCCTTCACATTCACTAGGCATGGAGGATGCTAAAAGCAATCTATAGATGATCAAAAATTTGATCCATCATTAAAGAGTCATTTTCCATTTTTTCTATCCCCATGCCAAGTAAGATGTATCAGTAGGTGAATTATATTCAATGCTCACCTTTTACCTCTCTTGCAATTGTATTGGTTGAACACCCTTTTCTTTTCTAACTTGGATGATTGAATCACCTTTACTATGGTCAACCAAGGTTCAATGATCGTACGATCGTCAACCTATCTTAACATTGGACTCCCTTTGAATTTCCTTTACAATCTTACGATCACTATGATGCTATGATGAATCCATTACTTCCTACTTTAAGAAGACCTTTGCATTTGCACCTATGATCTTATGACAACCATATACCATAAGATCATAATCATTCTCACCATTGCTTCCAACCATATGCTTTTACAATGTTATGATAATTGCATATCGTAACATCAGTGACCTTGGCAATTGACTTCATGATCTTTTTTTGGATCATAAGATCATAACATAGGAACTTGGTCATGTTATTGTAACCCTAACATTTCACCTTTTGTGATCTGAAGAAATGGGGCTTTCTAGGACATGTGTCAAGACCTCTCTATGTTACTATAACTAAAGGTCAATTAGTTTTCCATAGCAACATAATAGAGCTGTTGATCTTCCTCCATTTGATGGCCTAGAAACATGCAATAATTTTATTGATCATGTCAGGTTTCGAACCAATTAGAACCTATCCATAGGCCAACCCATTTGACAATGTTTCTAATTTTGCAGCCCACCAAAGCAATGACATCACCAAGTACATGCATCATAATGTCACTATGTTATATGAATTAAAATATGCACAACTTTCTATAATGACATGGTGAGGATTGTTGATTCCAAGGAGATTAATGGTTGGGAAGATGTACAATGCACTCCATCAAAACTAAGAAAGAGGGTCCACCCTATTACGTGTTGAGCCATCATTATGTCGCATAAAATAACTCCCTTTCATCTATGCATAATGACATAATGACAATCGTAGATCACAAAAAGATCTAGCAATGAGGAAATCATGGGCCTGCACAAATATTAAAGTGCACCATCACTTAGGAAATAAAATATAACTTAAGGTTTTAACACAAAGTATTTTCATGCCCCCATTTAAGCTTTTAAATATGTGAAAATTACTATGTT
Organism: Cupressus sempervirens; assembly: GCA_028749045.1. Taxonomy (NCBI): domain Eukaryota; kingdom Viridiplantae; phylum Streptophyta; class Pinopsida; order Cupressales; family Cupressaceae; genus Cupressus; species Cupressus sempervirens. Next base: position 235,495,889 of record CM053786.1, on the reverse strand, counting down.
TAAATTCAAATATGGCAATTTTGGCAGGAAGGAAAAAATGACCAACAATATCCCTTAGTCATATCCACCTTGCCTACTCTTCATCCCAAAGGTGTCATGTCAATAAAAAATGAGATTTGTACTAGTTCATTTTCCTCTTTCTCATTCTCCCTATACCACTTGTATGATCTATCATATGAGATTTGAAGGTACTAATCTTCCCTTGGAAGGTGAAGTTTTTTCTCTATGTTTTGGGCTTAGAGGTCTAGGACTATCTCTCTTGTGACTCTTTTCACTACTTTCTCCTCAGTCGCATAATGCTCTTCCAATGTTGTTATCAATTCAAAAGATTGAACTGAAGTGGGATGTGATTTTGTATTTAGTAGCCTAGACTAGATCAAAGGAAATACCATCTCTAACCTCTTCTTGGGCTTGTTGCAGATGGTTAGAAAAGCATTCCAGTCAATGTGACCAAACTCAGTATCTCTAATCTCTACATGTCTATCTAAAAACCTTGACTTCTTTGGCACTCCTTGGTAATTGAATGCAATGGATTTTAGTGCCATATTCTTAGCCATGGAAGATGACAATGATTCCATTTGATCTCAATGAAAGAGGTAAATAAAATTCTTATGGATATCAAAAGGCAAAAATAAGACCTAAAAAGACCCTAGATAGACTCTAAAATAGGTCAAAATCAATAAGCATACACTAAAATGTAGTCTTGCCCAAAAATCTTCTTGTGCATTTTAGAGCACCAACCATACCCTTATAGGTTTGTTAGTGTGCTTGTTTAGCTCTCAAAATGGATAAGTGCATAGTTCCACACTTGCATATGTGCACATCTTGGCAAGATGTGTACATGCACATGTGTACAACTATCCACATGCATAATGTCTTGTGCAAGAGGAAAGGTAAGTCTCTTTTTTAAGTTTTAGGTCAAAAGTGCATACTTGCACAACTCTTTTGGGTTTGCTTTGTTATTTTTTATGGTTTTAGGTTGTGCAGAGGTGCACACATGTGCACCTCTTAAGGGTATGGATGTGTTCACTTCTTAGGTGTCTAACCTTGTTTATATGTGTGCAAGGGTGGAGTAGGGTTACAAAGATGCATAGGGCATAGATGTGTTGAGGTGCAGATCAAAGAAGGATTGAGAGTGGAGTGAGACAGTGAGAGGGCTTGGGGTCTATTTCTAGACCCTAACTGTGTGCCCAACATGCATGCCTATAGGTGTGCACCTCCAAAGGTGCACATCCTTGAGCGGTGGTGTAGTGTACATGTACGCACTTAGCACACATGCAGATATGCACACTTGAGGCACATGTAGAATTCAAAAAAAATATGTTTTCTTGTCACTGACTTCATGACTCTTCCCAATCAGAGACCTGGCTATGACCTAAACCTAGAAGAGGGTCCAAAATGAATTGGGCTCTAGATCCATTCCGTTGGTTATGAAATTAAAACTAGGGATTCCCCATTTGGGTAACAAAATGGAGTAGACATTATGAAACCACAACAAATATCCCCAACAAAAGTGGAGAAATGATAAAAGGCATTGCTTCATCAGTAAGCATTCTTCTTAAAGCTGACATGTAACAACTAAAATTTGAACATTACAAGCTGATTTCAAGTCTCTTGGGAGTCAAAACTTCATAATCTTGAATCTTCAAGCTTAATGTGTGCTTAGTATATCAATTTAATTTGACATCACAAGGTGTAGTATATCATAAGTGTCTCAAAATTTTGAGAAAATATTTGGCTCCACTAGTCTATTCATCAGTAATCCTCATAAAAATTATTAATCAATCACTATCTAACCAAATGAGAGAATTTGTTCTGAGGGCTCTTGGCAAGTTATCAATTGTTTTTATTTGAATTGTTGGAAATCCCTTTTGATTTCCTTCACAGATCTCTCTTGTTTCTATTTGAGTCTTCCTTGAAGTGTTTTGTATAGAATAGGATTAGCCATTTTGGAGTGCATATCTCTTTGTCTAATTACCTTTTAGAATTATCTAGAATCTTTAGATATAACACCTCTTGTGATTTTTTTCTTTTTTAAACCTAACCATGCCTAGACTATGTGGCCAAGGAATTTGTATTATTTTCCAAATCTATTCTTTAGTTGATAACTCTTGAATTCCTCTTTTAATGAACTTTCAAGAAACTCTCACGTCAAATAGTGATATTAGAAATTCCTTGAAGAGACCCTTTTTTCTGAACCAACAAGTTTTGAGTTATCCCTTGCTATTATCAACCTAGACTCAATAATCATCGAGATATTCAATTCTTAAATTTGTAAAGTGTTAAGAGCTATGAATCTACAATTATGATTTTAAGACTAGAATTCCTCTACAATTGCAAGTAACACCTATTTTTAGTTGGTAAAATAAACAAAACCATTTGAATTATTTGACAAAGAAATACCTCTTCCTTAAAGTCAAAACCAAATGGAGTGATCTATTTAATGTATCAAGAAAGAGTCTTGATTGCACCTAACCCCTAGACTAACAAGAAAAGATAGAAAAAAATTTAAAGAAAGTACACAACTGAAACTAAACATACTTGCATAAAGTAAACACACTACTTTTATTTTTTGATTTTTTTTCCATTTTTCTAGCTTTGAAATAATGTTTCAAAACTAGCCATTAACTAGAATTCCTCTACAATTGCAAGTAACACCTATTTTTAGTTGGTAAAATAAACAAAACCATCTAAATTTTTTGACAAAGAAATACCTCTTCCCTAAAGTCAAAACCAAATGGAGTGATCTATTGAATGTATCAAGAAAGAGTCTTGATTGCACCTAACCCCTAGACCAGCAAGAAAAGATAGATAAAACTTTAAAGAAAGCACACAACTGAAACTAAACATACTTGGATAAAGTAAACACACTACTTTTTTTTTTTTTTTTTTTTTTCCATTTTTCTAGCTTTGAAATAATGTTTTAGAAACTAGCCATTAACTGGAAATGGGACCAATTATCCTTGTAAATAACTTAGCCTAAAAGTATTTTCTCCCAAAATCTCTCTAGTCTAATAAGGGCCAATCTAGAAGCATTGAAACTTGGTGTGACTGCCTTGTTTTTCTTTAGCCTTGTTCTATAGGAAAAAAGGTCTGAAATTTTGAAAGATTTGATTGGGACTCACTTGTCAAACCAACATTTTATGACAACCTAGTGTTTTATCATGTACTCTAAAGTTGTCCTTTTCTCATCAAACTTCAAAAGAGTCATAAGTTTGATCTAGACTCTATCTACATCCTCAACATACCCTCTCATGAATTTCAACACTAGAATCTTTAGATTCAGTGGGAATACTAGTTCCTCTCTGTAGACAAGTAGATATGGGGATGTTCCCAAAGCATTCTTAATCCTATGTCTGTCTATCCATAATGCATATTTTAGTTGAGTGTGCCAATATTTTGGGTTCTCCTTGAGAAAGTGCTTTATCATTGTGATGAAGTTCTTATTGGTGGATTCAACCACACCGTTCCCTTGGGGATAGTAATTAGATGAGAACTTGAATATAACCTAATTGTCTGATTCCCATTGAGTAAGTAATATTGATGCAAAAGGAAACCCATTATTGCATACTAGGAATAATAACATTACAAACCTAATAACAATATGGTCTTCCAATAAATCACTAATTGCTTTTGTTGTGCAATTTTGAAAAGCTTTAGCTTCTATCTAGCACATTCAATAGTCTATAGTTGTGAGGACAAACATATGTCCTACTAATGATGGTGGGTTGTCCAATAAATTCCAACCCTCACTTGGAAAAAGGGTGTACCTCTAATTTTGGTTGTAGTCATATAGCTAGATGTCTCTCCCTATTGGAACTTGTTTTACAAGTGGGGTAAGAGTGTACATGTTCAAATGTATCCTTGACATTTGTAGGACAAAAGTAACCTGATCTCAAAATCATATGGGATGTAGCCTCTACTAATCCATGTCTTGTGCAATACTTATCATGATATTGTTCCAATACCCCATTTTCTTCTTCACATCCCAAGTACTTCAAATATATTCCATCGTAGTTTCTTTTATAAATTTTCCTATCTTGAATGATATATGATTCACATTTCATATTGAGTCCTCTACATTGAAAACTATTCATCTAGCAGGGTATTAATTCAATAAGAGGTAATAGACGATATCTTGATACCATATATTTTTTATTATTCCTTCATCAATGTCCACTTGAGACACTATGATTTGTTGTCCATTTTCGGTCTTGATCTCTTCATCAAATATGATCTTATTGCTAGTATTGATCTCATTGACATCTACCATCTTGATCAAGCTTTTTCGTCCTACTAGTTTTATTTGTTCAATTTCCAACAGTAGTACCAAAAAATAGGTTAAATGCATAACATACTATGAGAAAATCACAAATTCAATCAACATATGTTAGCACCCACTAATCTAACATGAAAGCCAAACTAATAAAGAAAGCAATAGAAACCCCCTCTTTTATTTGTAGCTCCCATGTCCTTCTTTCTTCTCCAAATGATGTAGCTCCAACTTGCCTATAATTCACACAATATTGAAGCACAAGTCTATGATAATGGTGATAATGCTATGAGAATACTAGAAGTTGTAATTTTATCTTGAGAGAAATGGTATGAAAATGCAAAGAAGCTAAGGACCGGAAATGAGAGAAAGAGTGCTCATTTTATAAGTGGCATGGATGATGAGAGCATTGGATTTGTCACCCTTAGATATGTGATGTGGCAAGAGATTCCTTTGATAATCCATGATGCATATGAAAAAAGATGCCAAATGTAGTATTCTATGATGCATGGAAGTCAAACTTGACTAAATGTAGGCAAGAATCTACGACATGTCATAAAACACCTCAACTCAATTAAAGTCAAGAATCTATGACAAGAAAGCCAAATATGGACATGTGTAAGAGAATAAGAATATTGGATTATGAAATCTCTTAGCCAAATGTCAAAGGAGAATCCATGACGTGTCATACCCAAGTGTCACAATGATGTCAATATTTTGTAGAATATTTGAATTAAAAATCCTTTATTCCACAAAATAGAAATTAGTGAAAAATGGAATTAATGGTGAAAAATGTGACTTAGGAAATTGTGAATTTACATGGTTTTTGGATGATGAATCAATTAATTAATATAATTAATTAATTGAGGATGATAATTAGGAAGAATAATTAAAAAGAATAATAGGACTAAATTATGGGTTATTTAATCCTATAGAGAAAATTAGTAGATGATTGGCCAAAATTGATCAAATAAGTGTGAGAGTATCCTTTGATGAAAATGTGATTATGATAATGGAAATTTACTAGGTAGACCAAATTCATGGTCAAATTTATTGATTGACTGAAATTGATAACATGCCAAGGACACATGACATGAATTGATTGATACATAACATTTAACTGACATTGTAAATGCTATAGGATCAAGATTGATTGATATGGTTGATCATAATAAGATCAAAAAATATTTTGAATATTATTAAAATGGTTGATAATTTCATGATCCAACATTGAAAGCCTCAACAAAATCAAAGATCAGATGACATGAATGATACTTTGACCTAGCACTAAGAGCCACGACAGTACTAAGGTCAGATTGATAAGATTGATAGGTTGATAAGTTTTGATAAATTGATAGGTTTCCAAGGTGCTGAAAGCCACAACAATGTCTAGGATTGGATAGATAATGATTTCTTTTTTTATATTTGATATGTTTTGTGATGATTAGGACTGATTTTGAGTGATTTCTAAGTTGATTTGAAATTGATGTGAAAAAGGGTACAAATGACAAAATATGATCGATTAAACCAAAAGATCAAAGTTAGTAGAATGATAAAATGAGATGAATTAGTATGGAAGAATTGAAAAAACTATAGTTGTGAACCATTTTTGAGCATCTAAATTTTTTCCCTCTTTGATACAATGTTATTTAGAGCGTCATGTCAAAGAATAACTCGTGAGAAAGCCAAAACATGCCCTGCTAGGGATGATATATATGGGTGCCCCCTTGAGAAATTGACTATGATAAGCATATGATAAGTTAATTTTTTTACAACAAGAAGACAAAGCCATTGCAATTGATGGATCACAAATCAGACCTAAAATGTGAAAGTTATGAGGTCTAGAGTGCAGAACGAGGTCAATCGGGAGCCCAAGAGTAATTGCATGGGTTACCACTAAAGAAAGACACAAAATGATGAAAATGATAACTCATTTTGTCAAAAATGAAGATAAAAATCCAATCCAACTAAAAGATTGAAAATCTGAGTTAAAACACAAAAATTATGGGCTCTAGAGTGCAACATAGGGGCTCCAGGAGTAGTTTTGGACATCCTACTACCCCAAGCATGCCCAAAACTCATCCAGGTGTGTCCAATGTGCACTTGGTAGGCCCAAGTGCACCATGACAGTAGCAAGTGTGCCCATGATGCACTTGGGAAGCCCAAGTGAACTTGGAAATAGCAAAATGTGCCCTAGAAGACATGAGGAGCCAAAATCAACATGACGGGGGTCAAGCAAGAGCCTAACAATAGTTGTAAGAATGATCACTCAATACAATGACCCAATAATGAAAATGATAGCTCATTTTTTTCAATGCAAAGACATGAGTCCAACACAACTAATGGTTCATAAATTAAAGTTGAAACACAAAAGTTATGACCTCCAAAGTGCAACATAGGGGCTCTAGGAACAGTTTTAGGCACCTTAGGTCCCCAAGTGCACCAAAAACTCATCCAAGTGCATCTAGTGTGCACTTGGTGAGCTCAAGTGCACCATGATAGTACCAAGTGCACCCAAGATGCACTTGGGAAGTCCAACTATGCTTTAAATGTGTAGACTATGCCCTAGAAGGCTCTAGGGGCTAGAATCAACCCGATTAGACTCAGAATGACCCAAAATTGTGCGTGCATGCCCAAAATGATGGAAAGATTGCCTAACATGAGTGAAATCATCAAAAATAGTTAGATTTGGTCAAAGATGGTGAGACAAATGTTAGACTAAGGTTGAACTAGATGGAAAGCCACATAAAGTTGATTGACAGTGTAGGATTATGCAAGAATGCATGAGTGCAAGATGAAGATGATTTCATGAATTAGAAGACATGATCATGGTGATAGAGAACAAGATGAAGAAGAAAGATGAGATGAGGAGATGTTAGTATGATGGAAAGACTTTTCTTTTGTAAAGTGCACTATATGTCAAATGGAGCTTTATTTTGATATGGTAAATGGAATGCAACACATCATGGCATAAAGGGCCAGAGCACAAATGCAAGCATGATGTAGATAGAGAATGACCTTGCCCTTCTTAAGGAATATTTACATGCCCCAAACTCTCAAAGGTACATTGTAATAGATAGAAATAGAAAAAGATGACCATGAACCATCCCAGCCACTCTCATAGATTAGTTTATATCATCAGGTGGCATAGGAACGTGATCAAAGAAAAACAAAGAAAAAATAAATCACTCACTAACTAGCATAAGCCAATAGCTATTCTTGTCCATTATTACTTTCTTTTGAGTGCTTTTAGGTGTTTAGATGGTGTTTTACATGTTGATAATGTGATATCTCTTTTAGTGGATTCAGTTGATAGGTTCATAGTGATATGTTGGATTGGTTGTTGGTTCATGTTGCTCGGATAGGTGTGATTGTCTTGAAAAGTGCAATGCTTTGAGTTTCAGTATTCAAAGTGCAAGTGTTCATGCAAAAGGGGTGATTATCCACAGTGACTGTTTACAAGGCTTATTAGAGATTTTTGGTGGGTTTTGTGATTTTTAGGGTTTTTGGGGATATTTGATTTTTGTATGACTGGTTTCTTAGGATATTTTACAATTTTTAGGGTTTATTTCAGGACATTTTATGATGTTTAGTGATTTTTCAAGACATTATATGATTTTTAGTGATTTTTTCTGGACATTTTATGATTTTTATGATTTTTTTAGGATCGTATTTGAATTTTTAGGATTTTTTTAGGATCATAAAAGCATATATAAGTGTTACCCGATATGCCCCTAGTTAAAGTTCAAACTCATCCACCGTGTAGGTAATATGCCCCCAGATAAGATGGAAAATATGTATAAAGCCAAATGATAGGATGTGTGCAGACTGGTGATGCTTTAAGTAAGGATAACAATGGATATCAACTAGTTCATGAGCCATGATAAGGGACCAAAGATGTCTTGGAATATGAAGGATATGATCAAGGAATGACAGAGGGGGGAAAACTAGATGTAATCCTGATAGATGGAGGAGCAACAACTGATTACACATGGTGCCTATTTGCCAAGTTTTCACCATGGTACTTGCCCAAAGCACCTGTTTGCCAGGTTTTCACTTGTGGATGGAATTTTTCTCTTAACTCAAATTTTCAGTTGAGATGCTTGTTTGCTAGGTTTTCATGAAATCATCCATTTTTCGTGACTTTTTTCACTTTTTTCTTTGTTTTTATGACTTTTTGCCATTTTTAAAAAATATTTTTTTAGGACTTTAAGATAGAATCACAAATGTTTCTAAAAAATGTTGAGAAGAAATATGTTGTTGGTGTTGCTAGCTGATAATCTTTGGATCCATGACTAACCATAACTATGTAGGAGTCATTCTGTGTCTGTAGCTAAGATCAAACTAGTGGAAAGGCCTCAAGATATACTATTGTGTACCGTATGTAAGACAATGTCTACCTCTTGTGAATCAAGACATGTTAGGATAATTGGGTCAACAGATATGTCATGTGGGATGTCACTGATGATGACATATGCAAAGGCTTGTTGGATAAAGATTTGAGCTTGGGTGTTGGGCAAATTAGGTAGCTGGATTTGGGGATAAACAACTAGATATAAGGGAGGGTTGAGACCAATGACCTTCCACATGAATGCTGATTGAGAGAGCTTTGAAAGACTTTGTGGCATGTTGAATACTAGAACACTAATATTCATGGCATCATATTTTTCATCTTGTATACTTGGGAGCTTCTTAGCTTTTGATTTTTTTATGGTCTACTGGCACCTTTCTGTTTTCACCAAGAGACCTACTTTTGTCAATTTTTTTCTCTTTTTGATTTGTAACTAGAAGGTGGAGTTGGCTCCCCAAAGTATGCCAATGTGTTCTTTTAGAAGAAATTAATTCTTTATGATTGTCAATCATAATGCCTTCATATATTTCAAAGTCTATTATAAGAGTGTAATCATTGTTGAATTGATCAAAAATTGGTGGTCCACATTAGTCCTAGTCCAATAGTTTAGGATAACTTGAGGGGATGTCATTATCAGTGCTAAATGGGCTTTGGTTAACTGTATGGATATGGGCATTAGATTTCATTGTATCATTGGGGTTATGCTCAAAAGCCAGGGGATCATTGCTTTCAATTGGGATATCCTTAGATAGCTTTTCATTGTTCAAAACATCCATAGTCTTACATGTAGGTACCGTAGTACTAGGAGGACCTATTTGTAATGGTTTGAATCCAAGCCCCAAACTAGGAGGGCATCCTTTTGTAGTGATAGGTTCAATTATTCCTTGTTTTTGAGATCCAAGACCACTACATCCATTATAGCCTTGTTTCTACATGGTAGCAAGCCCAAGTCCATACTTGTTAGGAGATATCAAAGTAGTTTTTTTTTTTTCTACTTGTGCTTTCTCCATACAAATGAAAGTATTCTCATTTATAGGAGTGGCATCTTATGTACTAATGGGAGAAAGTGGTGACTCCCTAATGTGGGATATGTGAGATATAAAGTATTCTCCACACCCATTGTCTTCAATTTTCATCTTTTCCTTGGCCTTACTAAGGAGTATATCAACATCCACATACTTAAAGGAATCTATGGGTTGTTCTTCATTGTTTGTTGGGACTTGGTATGTAGTAGCATCTCTTAGATTGGCACAAAACTGGAAAGGATCTAGATCGCTAGGGATGATAACCTCCATGTTTTCATAGGAAAACTTTAGACATTGATGATATGTAAAAGGGATTTCTTTCATAGCATGAAGCCAAGGGCATCCCAGTATCATGTTGTGGTTCATTTCAATATCCAAGACATGGAAAAATGTGTCTTTCGTAGCTACGCCAACTCTAACAGGTAATGTGATGATGCCCTTGAAGAAGTATTCAGGCTCATCATAAGCTTTTATTGTGATTCTTTGAGAGGGATCCACATCATCTTCAGAATAACCCAAACCTTTGACAACCTTAAGAGTACAGATGTTCAGTCCTACTCCTCCATCTATTAAGACATGTATGAATTTGGCATTCTAGATGAAGACTTTGAGATGAATTGGATCATTGTGATTAGATTTTTCCTTAGGAATATACCAAGGGGAAAAGGTAATATGCTATGAGGCCGATAGGTTCCCAACCATGGCTTGAAACTGGGCAACATCCATGTTATCTAGGACTATTGATTCTTTAAGGGCTTGATCCAAGATCTTCTAGTGTTGGGGGGATGCATGTAGTAGGTCCAAGATGGATATTTGCATAGGGGTCTTGTCGAGCTATTCAATAAGGCTATAATCAGATGAAGTAGGAGTCGTAGGTCTACTAGGGGGTGCAAGTCTAGTAGAAGCAGTAGGTCTAGATGAAGCTCTAGGTAGGGTGATCTTGGTATGGCATGTAGTGACAATGCAACAAGGTTCTTCAGCCTTTAAAGTGAATGTGGATATGTGGGAATCTAACTCATTGAAATAGTTGATAGTGTAGTCATATCCCATCTGCATGTAATTCACATTAGCTTGTGAGTTTGATTTTGAACTAGAGCGCTTCTCTTTGTCATGATTACCCAAAGGATCTTTGAAAATAGTGTGATCAAAGTTGGATGCTAACAATGATGGATCAACTATGATTACACCATTGTCAATGAGGTCTTGTATTGCATGCTTTAGTTGGAAGCATGACGAGGTCTTATGGCCTTTGGTGTGGTGGTAATCATAGTATTTGTTGTCATCCCATTAATCTTCTTTGTTTCATGGTTCATCTTTGATTGGGGGTAACTAAAAGAAGTTATTACTTAGTAACTATTGTAATGTAGCCTCAAGAGGTATCCCCAATGGTGTGAATTTCCTGTCCTTGGTTCTAGGATGTCTTCAAGGTTTGTCTTGCATGGAAGTCTCAGTCTTCTGCTATGGGCTTGATGTTTAATTGGGAGTTTGTGAATTCGTGGGGTTTTGTGCCTTTCAAAGTCAATTGAGGTTGTGTTGTGCTAATTGTTCATGTGTCCACAATGCCATCATTAGTCACATTCTTATTTTTGGAGAAAAATTTAGCCTTCTCATTAGAGGAACTGGTGTTTGTGTTTTCCTTATTTGTCTTGAGGATTCCCTTATGGATAAGAGCATCCTCAATGCTAGCCCATTTTTTCATCAGTTTAGAAATGGTACTCAGACTTTTGATTTTGAGTTCATACATTAATTCAGGGACTAGGTTTTCAATGCACAAGTTGAGTTGTTGTTCTTGAGGAATGTCTAGTGAGCATTGAATGACCAAGCTTCTCCACCACAGTAAGAATGTGATAAATGGTTCTTCGGTCTTTTGTTTTGTTGAGAACAAATTAGAAAATATGACCTCATTTGTAATGTTAAAAGAAAAGTGGGAGATGAACTTGTTTGTGAGTTCTAACAAAGATTTGATATTACAAGGAAGTTTGGAGTACCATTCAAGTGTGGGCCCACCTAGAGAATGAGTGAACAATCTCATGAGGTAAGTGGGCTCATCACTGAGTTTGGTACATGAGGCAAAAAATTCTCAAATATGATTGATAGGGTTGCCTTTTCCTCAATATTTTTTGAACCTTAAAGCCTCAAAGTGTTTTAACAATGGAGGCATATAAATACTTTTATCGAATGGGTTAGGACATAAGTCCCTTTTTGTATACAGAGCATATGTCTTTTGGACTCCTAATTACTTGACTTGTTTGGAAAGTTGTTTGAATTTTTTCAAAAGCTCTTCATTAGGGTTTCTTCCTGATAGTCTTTCCTTTAAGTCCTATGTGCCTATGAGTAGACCATTTCTTGTGGTGGGAGCTATGTCTACTCAGTTCTAACATTTTGGTGTCTAATGAGTTTGGTGATGTGTCGCTAGGCGGTGGAGGTATGTTGGTACCTCAAAGATAGAAGGGTGCTTGTGGTTGGCATACTTGTTGGGGTATTTGATGTGGCACTTGTTGTGGTATTGACTGTGATTGATTTATCATGTGTTTTTGTTGTGCCATTTGTTGTGGTTGTTGTTGGGATACCTCTATTGGTTGTATGTGAGGCCATGCATGTGATTGTTGTTGTAGAGGTATCTGTTGAGGTTGTTGTGACACACGTTGTTGTTGCAATAAATGCTGTTGGTATGCAATTTGTTGCTCAAGTCATCTTTGATATTTCAATTGTTGCTTGAGTTGCTCTTTTTTCTTAGCAAAAATGGCTTGTTGTTGTTGGAATTGTTGTTGATACATTACATGTAAGTCAAGTGGGTTTATGTTGGACTGTGTATTAGGGATGTTGGATGTTTGCACCGCTTGATGTTCTTGTTGTTGCGGTTGGTGTTGCTATTGATATGTGGAATGTGTGTTAAGTGGATGTAGACTTGGTTGAGGGTTGGAAGTGTTAAGTCCTTGTACCACTATAGGTTGGTGTTTTTGTGGGAGTTGACTAAGTCCTTGAAAATTGACCATCATGTTGGTATTGTTGCTTTGACACCTTTGTGTGTTAGAGGTTTCTCCTTGGGACATCATATTGACTTGACAAAGAGGTCCATTCCTTTTGGGAATAGGTGGAATGCCAATAATACTTTTCCTTTGTGCATCAATAGGGATTGTTGTAGTTGATGTTTCACATAGTGTACTCGTGGGAGGCTCCATCACATTTGATGTCATAACACTTGGTAGAGTTAGGAGCAAAGGTGCACTTTGTTGATTTGTCTCCAAAGGAGGTATGTCTAGCATCCCTAGTGCACAAGTCCCTTTAGGTGCATCTTTTTGTTGCATCATGTGACTAAAATCAAGTTTTAATGTCCTTTTGGGGTGTTTAGGAATTGGTGTTATTTCATTGAACAAGGGGTTAAAATTGATGTGTCCAAATGTACTTTGGAGGATTTTGATGGTTGATTCTTGAGGGGACCTTACAAGTACCATTATCATGTTTGAAAAATGTAAAGGTTGGTTTCCATTATCTAAGTCCAAATTGATCATGAGTTGCATGTTTTCAATGGTTTTGTTGGTTTGATGTTTGGACTGAGGTCCTTCCACATTTTGGTTGAATTTGAAAATTTCTTGGGGTGCCAAAAGTTTGACGTTTTTACGGAAGTTTTTGTCTTGACATGACCTAGCCATTTTTTTCTTAGTGATGCCATAATTAGTATAAAATTCATAATTGAGGTGTACAGTACCTTGTTGTATGTTTGATGTGTTAGGATGGAAAGTACTTGTGTTAGGTTGGCTAAATTTGAAGGATTGTGATTGTTCATCTTTGGGTGTGGTTGGTACACTTCCTCCTCCTAGCGGTATTGACACAAATATAGGTTTGAAGTTCAAACTCCATTGAACCATCTCATGTGTAGGTGAAGTGTTTGAAGGAAACCTCATATTAGGTGCATTGTTTAAGGTTTGTTGTGTCATAGCTTGATTATGATGATCTTGTGGCTACATGTTTAAGGGGTCTGCAAGTAACGATTGTGATGCCCTGATTTAGTCTTCATCAAATGATTATTGGGTCTTCTTGCTCTTCTTCTATAATGGATGAGGTTTTGGTTGTGCTTGTGCCTCAAAAAACAAAGGTTGATAAAGTTCCTTGGGTCTCTGAGCTGATTTTGTCCTAGTAAGTGTTGGCATGATACCTAAGAATGCAGATGCAAAGGGGGAAAACCTAAATGGACTTTTCTACCTCCCAAGTGCACACCTAAACTACCAACTACACTTAGACAATACCAAGTGTGCCCATGAAATAGTTGGGGGTCTAAAAGTGAGTAGTTGGTAATTAGGAGGCATGTAATGGGTAAAAAGAGGTGTTAGGGTGCCTAAAATGCAAATTTTGAGTGTTTTGAGTGATTTAGAGTGTTTCCTAAGGTCTTGGGATGCAATGCAAGGTGTGGAAGTGTAGATTAGGGTTCTAGAACCTAGAATGAAACACCTAATTACCAAGTGCACTCCAAAACTACCAAGTACATCCTAAAAATGCCAACTTTTCACTTGAAGTATGTAGTTGGTAAAATAGGGTTGTAGTTGGTAAAACAGGCTTGCAATTGGTAAAAGAGGTCAAAACTTGATAACTAAGATGTGGGTATGCAAGATATGAGTTTTTTTGGGATTTTTAAATGCTTAGGGAGTTTATGCAATGTGGATAAATGATAAATGAGCTAGGGCTTTGATGTTGAAAGTGTAAATGTCCTAGGGATGTTATGCAAATGCAAATGCAAGCTGACATTTTGAAGGTATGCAAAATAAAGGTTAGGGTTATGTTTTGGACTTGATAATGATACTAAAGGTTGGTGTATGCAAGGAGTATTATGAAAATTGTGGTTTCCTAGGGTTGATAATGACACTTGGGATATGCCAAATGAAGATAAGTGATCAAGAAGACAATTTGGTTGATGGACAATTTGATAAGGTTTGGTAGTGAAAATGATGCTAGGATTTTGATCAGTGCAAGATGAAGGGGATATACCACTAGGGTAAGTCAAAATTACATTTAAGAATATTATTATGCTAATTATAGAGGTATATGCAAGGTTTTGAACATAGGTGAAATCTTTACAAGCTATTAACCTAAGAGTTTAACATTATGACAATAGACTTTGGATCTTGACCAAAAAAAAGGACAAAAAATGATAAGATCAAAATGAAAAAGACAAATCTACCTTGACACAAGTAGAATTTGACCAAAGAAAATGATAAAATGACCATGGTCAAGATCCATCATCTGTTGACACAATGTAATACTCTAGAGTTCATACTTTTGTTTAGATTTTTGACTAAATTCAAAGGTTTTGGGGTTCAAAATGACATTTAGGGGACTTGAAATGGTGGTGATGCTAAGAGGATATACAATATGCAAAGGTCATAAGGTGAAAAATGAGATTTTGGGTGCAAGATGCAATTTTGGGTCAAGTGCAGAATAAGGAGGTACAAAGGCTCCTAAATGCAGTTTTGGGGTCCTGAAGTGCAGTTTGGAGGCCCAAAATGGTCATGCAGGTGCCCAAGTGTTCCTTGATAGTGAAAAGTGAACTCCAATAGTACAAAATGTGCCTATGACATAGCTGGGGCTAGTTTGGGCACAGTTGGTAGTTTCTGGGCACAATTGGTAAGCTAGGTTAAATGTATGTTGATTCTAAGTGGTGTGGTTGCCAAATTGATATACTAGGAAGCTAAGATGCTAGAGTTGATGTTAGGATGGGTTAGGAGGTGAAAAAAAAGGGTTATGAGCTAAGGAATGATGTCCTAAGTGAAGGAAATGAAGACTAGGAGATGAAAAATGCAAATCAGGGCATGTTAATGCAAGGGGAGCTAACCAGGTACCTAAGGGCAATGTAAAAGCCTCAAAATGTTATTTGGAATCAAAAACTAGGTCCTCAGACCACCAAGTGTACTTAGATAGTACCAACTATGTCCATGATGCAATTGGGTCTAGTTTGGGCATAGTTGGTAGTTTCAAGACACAGTTAGTAAACTGGGTTGAAACTAAGGCAATATTGAGAGATATGTTTTCTAGATTGATGCCACAATGAGGAAAAAAATAGAGGAAAATTTTAAGACTAGAATGGAGGTTCAAAATGATTCTTAAGACACCCAGAATGATGGTTAAAGTGGTCAAGATGAGGATTGGGTATGTAAAGATGCAAGATGGGAGATGCAAAGTGCTAATTTCGAGATAGGAATGCAAAAAACTAAGGGAGGTAAACTAAACCCAGATGGATGCAATATGAAAGGTAATGGATACTCAATGAGGAATAAAAGGTGCAATATTAAGTCTAAATGATGCAAGAATGAGGCCTAGACTAGGGTGAATGCAAGTGGAGTTTATGCAAGAATGAAATCTATGTTTTGCCAAGCACATTTAGGATCACATGTTGCCATGCTTTCTAAGGTTTGAATGTATTTGAGAAAAGTTTTCAAAGATGTGACAAAGGTTATATTGTTTTTTCAATGTGTAATGTTTTGAAAAGGTTCAAGGTGTAAATTTGAATGTTGGCTATTATCTTGATTAATGTTTCACACACACGTGATATACATTAAGACAAGAATACTTATTGTTAAAAGTGAACAATCACACCACAACTTAGGCTTTTAAGACTGTATCCACTAAATTCCCACTTGACCCAAGGTTTAGCTGCACTTATCCAGAGTGAAAAACCTAGGATCTTGGCACCATAGGCTCCCCCTTATAGTGCACTCACCTCTTGGGGATACAAAGATCTACTTCCTAAGGGGCATGACTTCCCAAGGGATTGTTGACTCTACTGAGGACTATGAGGATGTAGGACACCTTCATGGGCATGGGTGACCCCTTGAGCTAGTGGATAAAGGATTTTTGCCACTAAAACATAGTTTTTAGTAAGGGCATTCTATTTGGCAAGTGAATGATAAACTTTCGCTAAAGGTCTCCCAACCCCAAGAACCAAGGTTTGACGCACCACAAGGGTACTCAAGGAGAGCTATCATGCAGTAATACTGCCAACACAACTTTCACCATAATAAAATTTTATATAGTGACTAGAATTTTGACTTGGTATTTTTCTTATTACCACTCTAAGGTCGTCCCCTAGCATACCCAATATCGAGTATCTTGGTCCAAGGAGCGCCTCTAATAGAAGTTACACAAATTTCTCTTACACCCAAGATCCACAAATGGTAAGGGGAGAGGATACATCCAATGTAACTCCTAGGGATTTAAACATTGTAGACACACTAGGTAGAAAAGAAAAAGTTCATTTTAAGCACCAAATGAAGTGTTATCTAATCTAGGAAATCTACACACATGGTTTTGAAAAACACACAATGGTCTTCGAAAACATCCTACAAACAAACATTAGTAGTTTTTCATGATCATGTCTTCATCCACTGATCACCACATGCTACAAGTAGAATATTAGTAACACACAATTGTCTAATCTATGTTCTAGAAGAAAATGGAAACCTTACATGCAGATTCTGATTGATGGGTTTGTTTTCTATGAACTAGGTGCACTCTAAGAGAGAAAAATATAGTCAAAAAGGTCAAAATGGCTCAAAATACCCCCAAGTGCACCCAGACAGTGCAAACTATGTCCATGATGTAGTTGGGGCCTAGTTGGGTACAATTGGTAGTTTTAGGATGTAGTTGGGAGGTCAAGTGCAAATTGTGGGGAAATAATGTCTGAATAAGACCTAGAAACTACAAATTTTGAAACCTATACCCCCAAGTGTGCCCAAATAGTGTAGACTATGTCAATGATGGACTTGGTAACTTTTGGGCGTAGTTGGGAAGTCAAAAATAATAGAAAGGGTTTTGATGGCTTCTAGACTCCTAAAATTACTCCTAGGGGTCCCAAGTGCACACTAGGATAGCAAGCTAAAAAAATACATGAAACAAGAACATAAAAATTTGTTAATGTACCCCCTAATTAATCTAGGTGTGATAAGAAAGTGCAGATAGCAATTATACCCTTCCAAGTGAGCTCCTTCCTTGCACCTGCAAGCACAAAAAAAGAAAACCCAAGTTAGATATGCATGTTCACGTCAAGTTCACCAATTGTAGTATGAAAAAATTGGTTAAATGCATAACATACTATGAGAAAATCACAAACTCAATCAACATATGTTAGCACCCACTAGTCTACCATGAAAGCCAAACTAATAAATAAAGCAATAGAAACCCCCTCTTTTGTTTGTAGCTCCCATGTCCTTCTTTCTTCTCGAAATGATGTAGCTCCAACTTGCCTATAATGCACAAAATATTGAAGAAAATTTCTATGATGATGGTGATAATGCTATGAGAATACTAGAAGTTTTGATTTTAGCTTGAGAGAAATTGTATGAAAATGCAAAGAAGGTAAGGACCGGAAATGAGAGAAAGAGTGCTCATTTTATAAGTGGCATGGAGGATGAGAGCATTGGATTTGTCACCCTTAGATATGTGATGTGGCAAGAGATTCCTTTGAGAATCAATTATGCATATGAAAAATGATGCCAAATGTAGGATTCTATGATGCATGGAAGTCAAACTTGACTAAATATGGGAGAGAATCTATGACGCGTCATAAGACACCTCAACTCACTTAAAGTCAAGAATCTATGACAAGGAATTCAAATATGGACGTGCGTACAAGAATAAGAATATTGGATCATGACATCTCTTAGCCAAATCTCAAAGGAGAATCCACGGGGTGTCATACCCAAGTGTCACAATGATGTCAATATTTTGTAGAATATTTGAATTAAAAATCCTTTATTCCACAAAATAGAAATTAGTGAAAAATGAAATTAATGGTGGAAAATGTGACTTAGGAAATTGTGAATTTCCATGGTTTGCGGATGATGAATCAATTAATTAATATAATTAATTAATTGAGGATGATAATTAGGAAGAATAATAGGATTAAATTATGGGCTATTTAATCCTATAGAGAAAATTGGTATCCTTTAATGAAAATATGATGATGATAATGGAAATTGACTAGGATAATGATAGCTAGACCAAAGCCATGGTCAAATTGATTGATTGATCAAAATTGATAACATGCCAAGGACACATGACATGAATTGATTGATATGTAACATTTAACTGACATTGTAAATGCTATAAGATTGAGATTGATTTATATGTTTGATCATAATAACATCAAAAAATGTTGTCAATATTATTAAAATGGTTGATAATGCCATGATCCAACATTGAAATCCTCAACAATGTCAAAGATCAGATGACATGAATAAGAGTTTGACCTAGCACTGAGAGCCATGACAGTACTAAGGCCAAATGGATAAGATTGTTAGGTTGATAGGTTTTGATAAATTGATAGGTTTCCAAGGCACTAAAATCCACAACAATGCCTAGGATTGGTAGATAATGATTGATTTTTTATATTTGATATGTTTTTTGATGATTAGGACTGATTCTGAGTGATTCTAAGTTGATTTTGTAATGGTTTTGAGTTGATATAAAATTGATGTGAAAATGGGTGCAAATGACAAAATATGATTGATTTGGCCAAAAGATCAAAGTTGGTAGAATGAGAAAATGGGACGAATTAGTATGTAAGAAGTGATGAAACAATAGATGCGAACCATTTTTGAGCATTTAGACCAACTTGAACACTTGTATTGTAGCTATCCATTTTTCTCTTCTTTTGCATAGTTCATTCTGCATTAGTAATGATTTAACAACAAGATTTGATAAAATAGAATATACCTTACTCCTGAGTATGTAATGGCAAAATTTATTGACTGCCTTTATCAGGAAAAAATATTTATTGTCAAGATTGGAATAGTTCAATTTGACATTCTTCTGTGGAAAACTCATGAATGTGATAGGTCTTTCATCTTCTTTTTCTTTCTTTTGTGTGAGAATCCCTACACATGAGTGTTCTGAAGAAAAGGAATAGATTTTGAAAGGAAATTCATAATCTATACTTACAAGTATTGGAGCTATTTAGATAGCTAGTATGATGTTTGAAAATTTCTTTATTTTAGGAACCCATTCAGTTTCCACTTCCTTCATTAGCAAATCATTGAGGGGGCATACTATCTCAGTAAACCCACTAATAAACTTATGAACAAAATTAATATTCCCAAAGAAATATCTAAGTTCTTTATGACTATGAGGAGATGACAACTTCATAATCACTTCTATCCTCTTAGGATCAATAGATATCCCCACTTCAAAAATAATGTAACCGAAAATATTTCCTTTGGTAACTCCAAATTAACATTTCTTAAGATTAAAAGAAATTCCATATCTCTAGAATTGGTTGAAAAATTATCTCAAATGAGCAATATGTGTACTTTGATCTTTTTAAAAGATTTTAATGTTATCCATATAGAAAACTATACATTTATTTATGAACCCCTTGAATGATTCATCCATTTCTCTTTGGAATGTGGTTCCTATATTGATTAATCCAAAGGGAATTCTTGTATATGTAAAGGCTTCCCACTTTGATGTAAATGTTGTCTTTAACTTATCTTCCTCATATACCAACACCTAGTTATATCCTAAATATCCATCTAGAAAAGACATCATTTTGGATTGTTCACAATCTGAAATACTTCATCAAGTGAGGGTAAAGGGTAGTTATCTTTCTAGAATGCTTGGTTTTAATTGTAAAAATCCATGCAAATGAATTTCTAGAATGCTTGGTTTAAATTGTGAAAATCCATTCAAATGATTTTTTTTTGAGTCTTTTTCCTTATTCGCACCAAGTTGGCAACCTAGGTAGAATGTTAGATTACAGAGATAATTGTAGCATCAACCAACTTATGGACCTCTTTCATTATTAATGGTTCAATGATGGGATTAATAGGTCTTTGTCTTTGATGAAAAGGCTTAGCATTAGGCTTCAATGGAATGTCATGAGTGATGATGTCAAGATCATACATCTTTATTTCTTCATAACTCCATGTTATGTCATCTTTGTATTTTGTAAGTAATTGAAGTGTACTTTCTTATTCTTAAGGATTACATGCATTTCCAAATCTCACCAATTTGGGGTCTTCTATTGTGCACAAATTATATAAATCACATCCTTCAACCCCTTTTTCTTCAACAATCCTCTTACTACATGTTGATTCGTCTTGGTCAAAGATACATTTCAACTCTAACATCCCCTTCAGAATAGTATTGGATTTCAAATTTATAATTCCATCTTCATCTTCTAGTTCATTATACTTAGGTTTATCATCGAGAGTATCATAAATTTCTTATCCTTTGAAAAGACATTTTCACATAATGAACTCAAGAATATGTTGCTCATCTTAGAAGAATTAGAAGTTTGTAATGTTATCTAGAATAGACAAGGCAAAAAAAAATTTAAGTGAAAACCTTTTGATCTTTCTTCTTTCGAAGGGCTATAAAGAAATGGCTGAAATTGCAAGGTCACTGACTACCATGTTTCTCCTTCTCAGTATCAACCTTATGTTCAGGTCCTAAAAATCTTTCATCGAGTCACAAACTCTTTTTAGATAAGAAAGTAGTCTTCTATTATTACAAGAGTAGATTGATTTAACCTGTCAAATCACCATTTGAGAATCTCCTTCTATTATGAGAGCTTTTACGTCTTTCTTGAATGCAAAGAGAAACCATGAATCAAGGATTCATATTCTACAACATTATTAGTACATATAGATTGTAAATGATATGGAACATAA
This sequence comes from Cupressus sempervirens, assembly GCA_028749045.1. Taxonomy (NCBI): domain Eukaryota; kingdom Viridiplantae; phylum Streptophyta; class Pinopsida; order Cupressales; family Cupressaceae; genus Cupressus; species Cupressus sempervirens. Next base: position 235,474,580 of record CM053786.1, on the reverse strand, counting down.
AAAGACATACCTTTGGGATTAATTAGTTCAATAGCTACACTAACTCCTAATTTGCATTTAGAACTGTCAAACCTAAGTGTCCAAATTGGTTTTCCTTTCAATTTCCTTGATTTGTGTTTATTTTTTCAAAGCTTTTCTTTCATTTGAACTTTAAAGGATTTTTTTGTTGGGATCCATTGCCTCCTTTCATGTGGTGGGCTCTATGAGTTATCATTGTTTACCTTTGATATGGGGATAACTCCTCTTTTTTGTTCATCTTAAATTTCCCCAATCAATTCTGTGATTTTATCAATTTTTGGCTTAGGGTGAACAACTACTAAGGTCCATCCTTGACCTCTTACAAAGCATCTTCTCCTTAGGACTTTGATCATCCTTGGTGTAGGGTAAGACAAAGCACCACCATCTGAAGAGGTGTCTCTATATGACACATTAAGATCTTATTTTTCCTCTTCATCCTTATTCATGACTTCAAATATGTACATGGGACTAAAATTATTAGTTTGTGTCTCACTTAAAGTTTGACCATTTTTTAAAGTACATTATCTAAGTCAATACCCGATCAATCACTTCTTGGCAATGTAAGCACTCGAATTTAGAATGACTTACTTTGTATAGCCTACAAAATCTTGGAAGGAGGAGAACATTTGGTTCTACTTCTTCACCTAAGTATTGAAAATTCGCAACCATGTTATCTATGAACTAAGTGAAAATCTCTTTTCTAGGGGTAGGGTTCATGGATTCTCCCTCTAGATTGTCTAGTTTCTTGGCTGAAGTTATGTCAAGAGCCATTACTTTGTAAAAGCCTAGATTTTCTTGAAGAAATGCTACTTTATTTGGTGACTTGTATTTTGTGATTATTGTCTTTAGTTTTGGTTCAACATCTATCTTGATTTGATCATTCAATCCTTTCAAAGGTAACCATAGTTGGGTAAAATTAGTTGAGAACCATCCTCTTAGGCACCTTGTCCATTCTCTACATAGAAAAAATCCATATGTTTCTAGAATTTCTAGCACGTGTATGTCTATGATTTCTTGAATTATTAATTTTCTAGTCAACTATATTCAAACATTTTTCAATGCCCTAATAACTTTCACTTTTTTTTTATCAAGTTGAATTACTATTTTATTGGTGGGTTGTGGAGCAACTCCTAACATCTGAGCTATTAAAAGTGACATGACACTACAAGAAGCTCCTTGATCAATGACACAATTATGTAGGTTTTTTTCAAAAATTCTAAGACTAAGCAAGAAAGGAGGCACTTTGGCCTTGTCTTTATACATGGTTAGCATAGCCTCTAAAATGTTAACTTGTTGTGATACTATCTTTTGAGGGCATGTGTTAGGTGTTTCCTTTGTATGATCAAGAGTCTTTAGTAGTGCTTCTCTCTAACCAAAAAAATTTTGTAGTATATTGAAAAAATATATATTGACCTTCATCTTTTTTTAATATTTAATTGCACTATATTTTTTAGTTGCCCAACCAAGATTCTTTAGTATCATTAGTATATTTCCTTGATTCTAATTTTATTGTCCAACATAGGGTGCTCTAGTAGGTGCTGATTTTTTATTTTTTCTTAGATCTAGAGGAGTTTGTTGCAACATGGGAGGAATTCCATCTAACATGGGTGCCCTTTGATTCTACAAGTTGTAAGTATTGTGATTATCATTGTGGAAAGAAAACATCTCTTTTGGTTGAAGATCTAATTCTTGACTTAATGGATAAGTAAAGTCTTCATTGACTTGTTCTTCCATTCGTAAATTCTGTAGAGAATTGTAAGATTCTAGTAGCATAGTATTAAGCTACATTAGGTGCTCATTTTTAGTGCCTTGTGAATCTTGATTGACTTCTTGATTTCCATTGAAATATGAGTTGCCATCATTGGATACATTGTTAGTTCTGTCAAGTTGATTAATGTCCAAAAATTGAGTATTTTTTTGTTTTTTTGTAGGGATGCTTCCATTATTAGGATGGGTATTCCATTGTCAATTATTTCTTTGGAAACCATTGGTGCGATCAAGAGGATTAAAATTGTACCCTACATTGTTATTTCCACTAAAATTCTTCTTATAATTCTGACCATAGTTATTTTTGTAAGGAATTACATTCATTTTTGAAAATTGTTATTCTTCCCTTATGACAACCTCAAATGGGTTAACTCATTGGTAATTTGAGACATGGTCTTCCTCATTTAGCCAATTTTAGTTGTAACATTATTTTCCACTTTATCAATTATTGTTGCCTTTTGTTCAAAGAAGGAAAATTTTGGAGGTCCATATCCTGCATAAGTTATGAATGGGACTTGCACGACGAGTGCATGTTGTAGGGAAATTGGAGTCAACAGAATAAATTGACTAGGCATCACTTGTTCTCTAGAAGGATATGTTGATACTATCCTACTAGCTTGAGTTAGAACCATCAATCCACCTCCATTAGGATTGACTTGTTTTGTGAAGGTAGTTTGTTCTTCGAAGACTTTGTCCAATGTATCTATGTTTGTAGTAGGCAGTCTCCTTAGGAAGATAGAAGTGAGGTGGTCTATAGCATTAAATAGATCAAGGTTGTAGCTTCAAATGGTATAGTGTAGGGTGTTCCCAACTTGTAGTAAGCCATGTGAAAATGATGATTGAAAAATACGCACTAGATCCCTTCTAATTGATATAAACTAATGATGTATCACAGATGGGTTGAAGAATATATTGAATTGATCTAAGAACAATTTTTCAAAGACATCCCAGTTCTAGATAGATCCTAATGGGAAATTCATGTTTCAGTTAAAGGCAACTTCTCCCAATGTGTATGGGAATAAATGTAGGACCACATTATCTTGTTGAATCTATTTTTGATTACATATTTCTTTGAATACCTTGATATGATCCTTAGTTGTCCATGTTTCTCCATAGATGAACCTTGGTAGAATTTCTTAGGATTCTTGGGAAGTTTATTAAGTTATGCTTTGGTTAATCTACTATGTTTGCAAAGAAGGCAATTGGTGGAGGATTAGGTGGAAGAATAGGTGGAGGTAGAACCGAAGAAGATGATGTATTTTGGAATGGAAGTGGTAGAATTCTTGGTAGTTCTTCATCACTACATGACTTGTGAAAATAACCAAGTTCTAAGAACTTGTTTCCACCAAGAGGAGACCTTAAAGATTTTTTAAATAGAGATGGTGGATTAGGATCTTCCAATTTGTGTTGATTCGAGAAAAGTGTACCTGGGTGCCATCTGATAGTGATGAATGGAAAATTTGTTGAATGTCCAAAAAGTGTAAAATTTTCAAACCACAACTTTTTTTCTTATCTAAATGGTTTCAAGCCCTCCTTCCATAACCACTTCTATTGAGATGTCATTTTGAATGATGTTGAATGATAGGGAATGTTTTAAATCCCTCTCTTGAAAAGATGATCAAGGGCCAAATCCAAGGTTCTAAGTGGGTTTTTGAACTGATGGGGTAACTCATTCTAAAGATAAATGTGTATTTTCATGAGGAGACCTTTTTTGGTTTAAACCAATCTAATCAATTTGTTGCTATCTGAAATATAACCAAAAAAGAGGTACATTTTTGTGTTTTCTATTTTATGATGAATGAAATTTATCAATGGAACTATATGAATTCCTATTTTAACCAAGTATTTAAAAAGAAAATACAAAGATAGAGTAATGAGAGATTAAAGAAATAACTTGAAAAGGAAATTCCTAGTAGACATAAACTAAGGTAACAACCCATCTACAAATTAAATTATCAAAAGGATTAGGTAGGAAACTGATGAAATTAAGAGCAGTTCTTCCTCAACTCCACTGATGCAATAATCAATGGAAACAAAAATATAACTAAAATATGTCTCACATTTCATCAAATTGTGAGGCCATGGAAAGTGTGCTTACATGAGACAAGATGTTATGCAAGAAAAAAAATGGTCCTTTCTCCAATTCATCACAACAACAAAATTCATTAGCACAAGGAAAACATTAGAACTAAAAGATCGCACAATCATAACAACACAATAAAAATGTTGGCTCCATTATAATTCATGAAGATGCATTCACAAAGAATAACACACTCTAGCAAGAATAGCTACACTCAGAATGAGAGAACCAATAGCATATATTATTGCATCAAAATAATAACTTGGAGTACATGTTACATCTATGTATTTATAAGAAATCATCTCCTCCCTTTGCATTAGGAGCGAGAGCTCTTAAAATAAAAACTTGTGCTACTAACTAATAAAGAAAATCTAATTATATGGAAACTAACTATCTAAATGGTGCTAAGTAGGTCTCCACCCTTTTTTATATTTATTAATGGGTCCATGAGCCTTTACATGACACAAAAGAATGAAAGAATAAGAAGATAAGAAGAAGTTGTAAGATGATGTAAAAGTCTCTAAAAGCTCTAGAAATGGGATCTTGACCTTCTTTAAGCATTTCTAGGAGTTGAATTGTTGTCAAAACATGTTTTTGGTGCATGGAATGCTCTAAATTAGGAACTTTCAATTAACTATTGGTGCACTTCTTCTTCTTCAAAAATATTAGTGCACCTCTATGAAAAGTGCACCCACATACCTACACACATGGATACCTTGGTGATAGGTTCCAAAAATCCTTCTAAGTGTCAAAATTAAATTTCTAGCATCTAGGTTTTCTTCTTGTTTATACCAAACCAATGTTTAGATGCTGATTCTTGAATTTCTCAATCATCTCTTCTAATTCACTAGTTTCCACTAAATATAAAGCCTCATACTTATTCTTCACTACTTCTCAGTAATTACAGAATTCTAACCTTGTCTCTACAAAATCCTCAAGCTTGGGGTCTAGTTCCAACAATGCTTCTTCAGTTTTGAAAGCTTGTCTGATGTCATCTTCCAATGAAGCTTCTTCAAATGTTACTTTAAACTATTGAACTACTAATTGCACCACAAAAATATTGGTCCTTGACTCATCATAAAAAATCCCAAGGAAAGTAGCATTTAGTACCTCTCCACTTCCAAAAATTGTGCTTGAGCTTAGTGTTTAATTTGTTTGATTTCCTTAGGAAATCCCTCCATTACTCTATTGCATGTTGATATTTTTTATATCCAAACATCAAGATTATCAAGCTCCTCTATAGCATATAGCTCCATAAGTATCCACTACCTTTGACCCTTTATTAATATTAATGCCAATAAGTTCTTGGACCAAGTATCTACTTCATCCATCAGTTCAAAATTTGGTTTCACGATAGAAACCAACTAGTCATCATTTGACTAGATATTGTGTAACAGATTCAAATTTTCCTTATATTATCTATACTCCTCTTTCTCCAAAATTATTTTCCTTTTCTGACATGCCTCCAAAAATGATTCCAACTATGTTCCTCCCCCTTTTCTTCTTAGTGCTAATCCAAGAGAGACCTCTAGATTATCCAGGTCGATAGGTTCGATGACTTCATTCAAATAGCCCCTTAATGGCTCATTCTTCTTTCTTAGCATTATCATCTTTAATTCATCCTAATCCATACATTGGAATACCTCTTTTATGTAGGTAGTGAACAATACTTTAGCCATGTCCACCATGGTCTTTTCCAACATAGCCTCCTTGATTTGGTAATGCTAATCCTTTGGAGTCAAATCTTTGGTGTTAGTGTGACAAGGAAGAATGTCCATATGTGCGAGAAGGTCTTGGTCTTGATTCTTCATTATGAATGCTAGTTTTCTTGCATAACCCTTAGTTTGCTCAAGCCTATTTACCTCTTTAATAAATTCCTTCATTTCCTCCTCTTTTGTCAGCTCTAGCTGCCTCTTCTATCAAAACATAACCTCTCTCTTTAGCCATGATGATGTGGTCCCCATAGGTGACATATACAAATCTAAAGAGGTTGGTTCTATAGCATGCTCCTTTCCCTTATCACTTCTTTCTAGAGTCTTCTAGTGTCAAGGGAGATTTTCATAGGGAACTTTGTTTCTCTATTTGGCCAAGGATCTAGCCTCTATATCTTGAGGAGTTTGTTGAGTTTCTTCTAGTATTTTTCCCTCCTCGAATACTTCATCAGCATAAAGCTATTGGAATTCTCCTTCCTTGGTTTTTTGGTCATATACTTCTACTTGAATGACCAAAGTAGGTGGAGTTATATACCCTTTGTCCAGAATAGCCATATCTTGTGATTTTGGTGGTAGAATGTTGAGAGGTCCTTGAGGTAGAGTGTAATGCCCCCCTTAGTGATCCTTGGATCAAGGATTCAGTACAAGCCAAGATAATTTTTTTTTAAACAAGTGTGGATGTACATGACACTCAATATACAAGGATCACAAGGATCGCAATGGAAGACTTAACCACAATACTAACAATCAACAAATATCCAAATGCCACTACAGAAATGACATGCACAAATACAAAAATGAAGACCAAGACAACAATAGAACAAAGAATCTCAAATCTTCCAAAGCATGGAAAATTAAGAAAACCAAAAGGATACTTAAAACGAAAAAATGAATTAACACTACACCCACACCTTTCAATGAAGAATCTATGCAAACCATGAAATCACCTACATGATTCAACACTGCAAGGACTGGTACACAAGTCAAACACACCTTAGGACAATCAAATTTTGTCTCACACTAGTCTAACCAAACATAATTCTTCCTTTTCCACTGAAGAGAAGTGATGGGATGAGATACTTGTAAAAAAATCCTCACAAAGTGATGGTAGTAGCCCACCAATCCCATATGAAACTATGAACTTTTAAAACATTAGTAGGTACTGGCCAATCCATGATAACTCAAATTTTCTCCAGATCCACCGTAATACCATCACTAGTGATGATATGTGGTGCAAAGAAACCTTGACATTTGAGCAACAAGTAAAATTTTAGTCTAAGGTCATGTATTCATCATGAGAACATTTCAACTTGTGGGAGACCATATATATATTGAAATGATCAAAATTAGCATTAAATTGGTTACAATTAGCAAGTAGCATTAATTTGAGCAACATGCAAAATTTTAGTCTAAGGCCATGTCTTCATCATGAGGACATTTCAACTTGTGGGAGACCATATATATTGTAATGATTAAAATTAGCATTAAATTGGTTACAATTAGCAAGTAGCATTAAATTGGCATTCACGTACCTGTGAAAATAGTGTAAAACATTTTATCACATACCATATGTAATGGGTGTGAATCGGGTAGAGTGGGCAGTTTTATAACTACCCCAAGCATCTCTTAAAAAGATGAGGCATTCTAATAAAAAATGGTAGAGGGGATAGAGGAAAATTAAGTAATAACCATTTTTTTGGCAAGAAAGCAAGGGAGCTCTCTGGCCTTCAGCCAGAGAGCTGCCATGCATGTAGAGATTTTGAATTAAAGAACATGCTAAATGATAGTCTTTTCTTTTATTAATTATCCTCGTGTCTCTATTTGATCATGTTCAGTCTCCACTAGTAATCTGGATTTGAGATGTTAATATGCATTTTATCGGCCAAGTTGATGTAGTGATTTGGATTGGCAAGAAGTGGTTTATTTTGATGCAGAGATTGATGTGATCTCTTAATGATTATTCTCAGATGTATTGGAAAACAAGTTTTTAAATTCTTGCTTAGCTTGGAATGTGTGAGTGTAATGTTTTGGGTGTTCTCGATTTTGTGTTATTTTAGCATGAACTCGATGACAATGAGAGAATTAGAGCTCAGGTTGAACTTGCTATTTTTGTGTGACCATGTCAGCCATTGTGGAAGAAACTCGATTCGTGTGGGTAGGAGAATAACTCGAGTGTGAATGGATGAGAAACCAATTATTCTCAATCTCTGATATTAGTCAAGAAGGTGGTGACATCAATATTTATCAGCTATCTATGGTGTTCATCTGTCAATAGAGCTCGATCAGATTTTTGGGGAGCCTTTTTAAACGATATTGCAGACTTGTTATGATTTGACATTAATTTGGATTAAAATACAGAATGCAGATTTTTTGGGCTGATGTCATTGATTTAGGCATTTAGGAAGTTGATTTATATGAGCATATTTAATTAAGAAAGAAACTGATTCATGGGGTTATCTTGATTATTTAATGGAATAAAAAAAATTAGATTTGGTGTTAGTCAAAAGCCTATTTTTTTATAAGATTTTTGGGTTGAAATAAATACAGATTGAAATGAAAGTGGGATTTGAAAAGCAATGGTTTTTTTTACAAGAATTAATTTTGAATAATTAGTGAAAATACATGCTTCACGAGATCAGTTGAGCATTCAAAATATCAATCGAATGGAGTTTTCATTCTGCTAGGGTTTTCTTGCTTCATGCGAACTTGCAATTTTTTTTTGCGTACGGCCTTCCGCTTGCACTCCCCTTCTGGCGGCACTTGTCATACCGCATTTACTGTGGGAGCTTTAGGTTAGGATATAATGACTCTGGCCAGTGGTGAACCAGTTGTTTCTGGTGTTCACGTTGCTGCTTCAGACTGCCATGGCGCCGCCACTTAACAAATGCCCGCGCAAGTTTGTCCCAAAGGTTTTCCACGAGGTAACCCTGATATTGTCCTTCCTTTGCAAGAATTTGATGCCACATGTGACTGGTTAGAACAACATACCTTGATTGATTATTTTTTCGGTAGGACCCCACCTGAAGCTTTGCTCAGAGAATGGGTTAACAAAAGCTGGACCCCGCATGGCGTCCGCCTTGATGCCATTCGCCTTGACGCTGTGCAAAACCTTACTAAAGGTTTTTTTTTATTTCTCTTCGCTAACCTGTCGCAAACTGACACGGTTTTTACCAACGGCCCTTGGTCTGTGCATTCCTCTCTGCTTGTTTTTCAGAAATGGTCGCGAGACTTCTCTGTCTCGGACGATAAAAAGCTTAGGGTTCCTGTTTGGGTTGAATTCCCAAGTCTACGCTTGCCCTGTTGGCCTTTTATTGAGTCTATTGCCCAAGCCCTTGGCAAATTTGTTACCAAGGAGCCAAAAAAATTTAATGCTCACCCTCAGTGGCGTGTTTGCATTGAAGTTGATCTTTCTAAAGATCTCAAGGATTCAGTGGAAATCTAGATTGGTGCTCAAACCTTTGCACAGAAGGTGCTTTACTTGAACCTACCTAACACCTGTTATAGGTGTCAGTCTGTGAAACACAAGATCAGGGACTGCCCTTTGGCCACGCCTAGGGTCAAACCCCAGCCTAAAGCAACGCATGTCAAGCAAGTCGAAGGAAAAAAAGAAGAATGGGTTACTTTTGGGTGCAAAGGCAAGCCTGCCTTGAATCCTTTGGCCCCCAAACCATCCTATGCGGTCGTAACCGCAATTTCTCCTACTTCCATCGAAGTATCAGCGCCTGCTAGCATGGAGACGCTAGTGGCTTCTGTTGCACCGATTTCAGTTCCGCAAGTTTCAAACCTTGCTGGCTCATAGGGGATTAAGGCAGCCGCCAGGACCTCATCCTTGGCTGGGGCTCATTCTCCTCTTATTGTCTCTTCCATAGTACCACCAGCAACAAGGCATTCTCGCAGTCCTCCTGGACGTGCGAAGATATTAGGGGTCAAATGGTAGGTTGTAAGTCCAGAGGATTTCCTGTCTGACTTTCACTCAGTTTGTACCTTTTTGCAGAATAGTTACTCCTCTCTCAAGGAAAAGGATGATATGGAAGAGTGTTCATGAACTTCCTCTCGTAGAATGTTCGAGGTCTTACAGACCTCCCCAGAAAATTCTATGTCCAGGATACCCGTCATAGACTCGGGAATTTAGATTTTCTTTGCCTGCAAGAAGTTAAGATTTCTTGTTTCATGCTTTTTGTTGCATGCCGAGTCATTTGGCAGGATAGCATCATGTTTTCTTCTCAGCATGAAGCTGGCCGAGGTGGTGTAGTTACTCTCCTGTCACCTCACCTTCATTCTACTATTATTTCACACGGTTCTGACCCCACACACCATATTATTTGGCTTTTGCTTTCCATCAACAACCATTCTTTTGGAGTCATTAATGTTTATGCCTCCAATGATGCTGTGGAAAGGGCACAAATGTGAGTTTGGCTTGCTGACAACCTGCCACATGCTACTTGGGTCCTGTGTGGGGACTTCAATATGGTTGAAGTGGCCTTTGAAAAAGATGGAATTCTACCTTTCCATTGGATAGCTAGGGAAAGACAAGCCTGGTTTCACATGCATCATAAATTGGGCCTCTTTGATCCCAATACTTGCTACCATCATGATAATGGGGCTTGGCACACTTGGTCCAATTTTTGAGCCGGTCCTGATCGCATATTGAAATGTCTTGATCGTGCTATGATCTTGGCGCAATCTTTTTTTTATTTTTCTGAAGATCATGATCTACCTGTCATTCCCCTGACTGATGTGATGTTTTCAGACCACTATCCCATTTATTTTGGCATTTCTTGGCAAACAGCTATCCCCAAAGTGGTTAAGTCTCAATTCTTTCTCAACACATCTGTGGTATTGCATGCGTCCACTATCTCCCACATACAACGTGTCTGGAATTTTGAACCATGTCCTCATTCCCATCGAGGTTGGATTCAATGGTGGAATGATGCCATTACCAGAATGGCTCATTTTTTGTGCATCTACAGGCATCAGCTGGCAATTTTCAGAAAACATTCTTATGAAGCCTACACCCTTGCCCTCAAAAAAGCCTCTAAAGCACTCACCTTCAACCCTTTTGATGTGGATTTGCAACTTCAACTTGCCAAGCTTCGCCATGAAAAGAAAATTACTGATAACTATGCTGCCCGAGGAGCTCAAATCAAAGCCCATCTCCACTGGTTAGAGGTTGGCGACAAATCCTCGAAGGAGTTCTTTCTGGCTCTACGAGCTCGTCATACCAATATTGGGATTAAAAAGATAAAATAGGGAACTAAGGTTCTCTCCAATTTGTCAGACATTTTGCAAGCTTTTGTTTTTCACTATGAGAACACTTATACTTCGCAGGGCCATTCGATTGCTTAGGAGGAGGCTCTCAAAAAGTGTATTTATGTTACTCCAAACTGCCTCGTGGTTGAGCAACGCACTTTTTGTGAGAAACTTCTTTCCCTCTGAGACCTTAAAGAGGCAGCTTACTCCATGGCAGATGACTAATGCCCTGGGTGTGATGGATTTCCCTGTGAATTTTACAAACATCTTTGGGAGCAAATTGGTCCTGATTTGCACAAAGTCTATCTTGAAGCATACCATTCTAAAAGCTTAAGAATGATCATAAATAAAGGCAATATTAAGTTCATACCTAAAGCTAGCGATCCTGAGGACATCTGTAACTGGAGGCCCATCACCCTCCTCAATGTGTCTTATAAGATCATTGCCAATGTGCTCTCTCTCAAAATCTATCATATGCTTCCTTTAATTGGGCGGCCTAAACAAACTGGCTTCATCAAATCCAGGAATATTCTTGACAACATCATTGTTGTCTGGGAAGGTATGGAATGGGCCCATAAGTTCAAGCAGCAGGCTATCTTTTTAAAGATAGATTTTGCTAAAGCCTATGATCGTATTGAATGGCCTTTCATTTTGGCTATGCTTCAGGCTCTGGGTTTTGGTCCCAATTTCCTTTAGTCCATGGAGATGCTCTTTGTTGATGCTAATTCTTGCATCACCATCAATAATTTGCAATCTGAAGCTTTTGGACTTTTTTGTTCCATCAGAAAAGGTTGTCCATTAGCTCCTGCACTTTATGTCCTTGCTACCGAAGGCTTTGGTTATTTACTTGCTCATTCTGTGTCTTCTGGGCTGGTTCGTGGCATTTTTTTGCCTGATTCTTCCTCCTAGTTAGTCAATGGTCATTTTGCTGATGATTCTTTTCTCACTCTTCTTGAGGATGAATAAAACATCAAAAATGCATTAGATTGTCTTGACACTTTTTGTCAAGCCTCTGGATCTATCATTCAATGGCATAAAAAGCTCTGTTACCGACAGTCTTTTTTGCCAACTCCAGCTTGGCTCAACCAAATTCAATGGAAATGGGTTACTCATGGAGAAATTTTCCGCTTTCTTGGCATTCCCTTTGCTTTCCAAGCTTCCCTTGTGGAACTTTGGAATGCTGTGCTTACAAAGATTACCAAAAAGCTTGATTATTGGATCACTAAGCCGCTTTCTCTTGCCGGTAAATTTCAGATTTGTTCTAAGATTTTGGCTGCCACCCATGTGTTTTATTCTTCTTTTTGGGCTCCCTCCAAAGCTTCATACCTCAAATTAGAACGTTTTCTTAGAGATTTTCTTTGGGCCTCTGGTTCTGACCATCATGGTTTTCACAGAATTGCTTGGGATTTCTATTGTCTCCCAAGGGAATCTGGGGGTCTCGACCTACTTTCCACTCGGAAGCAGAGCTTTGCCCTCTATGCTAAATGGATTATCAAAGCTATTTCTGGAGATGAAGCTTGGAAAATTCTTGTCAGACATTGCATCTCTTTAGGCTTACCTGCTAACAGACCGGCCTGGAAGGGAATTGGTTTTTAGACTCTTCTCACTATGCGAGAACCAGTGGTCATATAGGGCTCCTTCATTATTAAGAGCATCTAGAAAGCCTGAAAAGCTGTTAAACCTTGGCTTCATTGGGCTGGTAATGAGTTCCACAATGGGCTATCCTTAAATCAGCAGAACATTTGGTGGTCTCCCCTATTTGCCTTCCAGGGTATTCCTCTTGCCAAGACTCAAGGTGCCAGTGCTCTGTGTTTCTATAAATGAGGCATTCGCACTACTAAGGATATCTTTTCAAGAGTCACCATGAATTTCAGGTCTTGGGAGGATATGCAAGTTCAATACCGCCTTGTTTATGCCGATCGTCAGACTTATGAGCTTCTGTTGTCTTCCATCCCTGTGCACTTACTTCATAAAGTGGGGATTCAGTCTGTTCGACCTTAGTGGTATGATTGGAAGTGGTTTCCTACCACTCCATTTACCAATTATAAGCCCAATATGGGATATATATGGCTTTCGCCCCACCTTCCGATGGTAGACACGCTTAATCAATGGTGGCATTTGCATTCATCACTTTCTCAATGGAGAAAATGGTTCAACACCATTTGGAGTGCCATTACAGAACCTAAGATTGCTCACTTTGCTAGGTGCCTTACTTTCCAAGGTCTTCCCCTGGGGCCTCAACTCAAGCACATTGGGGTTCCTGACCCCAGATGCCCCCTTATGTGGCCAACCTGAGTCCTTTTTGCATATTTTTTGGTTTTGCAAACGTGCTCAGAATTATTGGCACTGGATCCATGCTTTTTTCAAGCCTTTCAAGCCCGAACCTTTTTCATGGCACATGATCCTTCTAGGTGATTCCCCCAAATTTCTTTGAATGTTTTCCCAGATTTGGCATAGCTTGAGGATGGAAATTTTGTTTTCTCTATAGAAAGATAGGAATGCAGTTTTATTCACTCATAGTTTTTTGGATGTTAACATTGCAATGTACACTAAGGCATGCATTTGTAACAATGTCATTATGCAAATATAGGTGCAAGCTAATAAAGTTGCACTAGAGGTTGCCCACTTACAAGAATTGTTAAACCATTGGGGCAATGCTCCTTGTACCGTTGCTAGAGTGCCTCCGGAGGCCTCAACTGATGCTTCCTCATCCCGCGGTCTTCATTCCAGATGCTAGTCCTCTGGCTGCCATTCTCACACGCCGCACTCCCAGGGTCCCCGCCATCGCTCTCCCAGTGGTGGTCATGGCGGTTGGAGGCACCGCTCTGCTTCCCCACTACATGGTGGTGCTGGCTGGTCCCCGGCTCCCCCCTGGGTGAGCTTTTGGCTGGTCTCTAGCTCCTCCCCCTGGACGGGCGCACCCTGGCAAGTTTCCTCGACTAGCCTTGGCAATTTCTCCTCCGCGGCCAGACAAGAAGGATGCGGAGACTGCAACTACTCCAGATCCTGCAGATGCTGCTGACGGCTAGACTGTTCCTAGTCAGCCTTACAATCCCATTGATGCGTGGGGATTTCCAGATAAAGATGATCCTCCTCCCTCTGTTGGTACTGCCTTGGTAGCATGAGGATTATTATTATTTTTTTTTTGATGAATAGTTTATAATTGCTGGCTGCGGTCATGTTGTTTGCTCCGGCTTTGGCCAATTGAACTCATTCGCAGGGTGATCTTGTATCCCCTGGCCCTTTTTTGTGAATTGTAATCTTAGTAAATTTTATTAATTGAAAAGGACTATTCATCAAAAAAATACATGCTTCAAAAGAAATAATATAGGAGGATATATAATTGTGCCTACAATCTTTCAGTGTTTTGATAGTAAATGAAGTTGAGATATACAAATTTGGGTAATTTTTTGAGAAAGTGGATTTGTAGAGGCACCTTGACATTTGAGCAACATGCAAAATTTCAGTCCAAGGCCATATCTTCATCATGAGGACGTTTCAACTTATGGGAGACCATATATATTGTAATGATTAAAATTAGCTTTAAATTGGTTACAATTAGCAAATACATTAATTTGGGCAACATGCAAAATTTGATTCTAAGACTATGTCTTCATCATGAGGACATTTCAACTTGTGGGAGACCATATATATTGCAATGATTAAAATTAGCATTAAATTGGCATTCACATACCTGTAAAAATAGTGTAAAACATTTTATCACATACCATATGTAATGGGTGTGAATCGGGTAGAGTGGGAAGTTTTATAACTACTCCAAGAAGCTCTTAAAAAAAAGAGGCATTGTAATAAAAAATAGTAGAGGGGATAGAGGAAAATTATGAAATAACCATCTTCGTAGTGTACAAGTAAGAAGAAAAAGGTTGGCTCTCTGGTCTTTAGCGAGAGAGCCATGCATGTAGAGATTTGAGTGTATGATTAATGAATAGTATTTTGAGGTTGTAATTTTCTTTATGTCTCTGTTGCTTATATTTGGTATCCAATAATAATCTCAATTTGGGATGTTAATGTTTAGTTTAGTGGCCAAGTTGATGTAGTCATAATTTGAAATGGCAAGAAATAGTATCTTTCTGTCTCAATGTCATCGTTATTCTTTCATACACCTTCCATAGCTATCGGGTTTTAATAGTGGCCTACAAAAGAATGAAGAGTTAGTTACGATAATAGATTCTTGTTTATAATCTCATAATTTAATGATTTCAGTTTTAAAGTATATGGTAGTGGTTTCCTTCATAACCATCTTGACATCAAAATTGGGAGACAAGAGTTTATTCTTGAATCGTTATAAATTTGTTTTCCTTTGTTTGTTGAATACCAACTTGTCCAATGGTATTGATTTGAATGAGAAAAGTTTTTTTTTTTTTTAAATTCTGATTTGAATGTGAGTTATAATAATTCTTTGTATCCATTCTATTGGAGCAGATTTGGTCTTGAAAAATCAGATTTTTGGTGAGGCTTTTTACACCATATTGCAAATTTGTTATGATTTCACATTAGTTTGGATTAAAATTCATAATGCAGATTTTTTTGGGTAGAAACTAGATTATGGTTTGATGTCATTGATTTTGGCATTTAGGAAGTTGATTTATATGAGAAGATTTAATTAAGAAAGACACTGATTCATGGGATTTTGTTGATTATTTAATGGAATAAAAAAAAAAGATTTGGTGTTAGTCAAAAGTCTGATTTTTTATAAGATTTTTGGGTTGAAATAAGTACAAATTGAAGTGAAAGTGGGATCTGAAAAGAAATGGCCTTTGTTACAATAAGTAATTTTAAATAATTATTGAAAATACATGCTTCACAAGGAAGAATGTAGGAGGATATATAATTTTGCATACAATCTTTTAGTGTTTTGATAGTAAATGAAGTTGAGATATAGAGATTTGGGTAAATTTATGAGAAAACAAGTTTTTCTCTGCATCAATATGCCCCAAATACTTCACCTCTGACTAGGGGTATGTGTAGGATCATGGTGTACCAAACTATGGTCTTAAGTGGCAGTAAAAAACTAGCAAATTAGGGTTATGTCAACTTGACACATAATTTTAAAGTGGTTATAGAATTTATATGAAAAAGTTGTAAGAAAATAATCTGTAGGAAATTGAATCTAGTTTCTAAAATACAAGGCCTTATTTGGAGAAAAAATTATTGTATTGGTCAGAAGTTTGGATTTTAATGTAGTACTACAAAAATTTCAGGGCGAAAATAAAAAGTAGGTTTATGTCTGACCACCTTAATCATAATCAAATGATAATATTTTTAAATATAATTTTAGATATAAAAAGTAGATTCATGCCTAGATGTGACGCATATTTTTGAGAATTTTTATTCCAAATAAATAATTAATTATGAATTTTCTACTATATTGCTTTCAGAATTAAAAAACTCCCATGTCTGACCACCTTAACTAGTTCAAAAAAAATTGAAATTAAGTTTTATTTTTCTTTTTCTTATACTAGTTGAAGCATAGAATGTGACACATCTTTTGGATTTCACAAATCTTATACGGTTTGAAAGTTATAGCTATTTTTCAACCAATATGTCAATCAACACTTTGTAGCTTACTCCATTAGAAAATAAGTAATAACTATTTACTGAACTCGTAATTTGACAAACCTTACATTTATGAAAAGCTAAGAACATTCTTAAGAAACCCTTTTCATTAAATCAAATTTTGGTTTAAAAAAGTTGTTAACTACATGCTTGATGTAAAAAACACATAAGAACATGCCAAAAACACATTTTCGAGATGTTTTAAAGATGAACATATAAGGTTGGTATCGAAAGATATAGTAGGAATTATAAAGGTATTAATTTTTTTCATTTAGTATCAGGTTGGGTGGGAAAAAAGTTGGAATAGATTTTGAAATTCTTTGAGGCATTTCAAAACTACATATTTTTTAGATTGCCACTTTTTGGCACACGATGATCCTGCACATACCCCTAGAAGAACCCACATTTACTCAAGTTTCCACACAATTGATGGTCTCAAGCATTGGAACACCTAACGTAAATGTGTATCATGCTCCTCCATAGTCTTTGAATAGATCAATATATCATCTAGGAATGCAATGAGACAATAATTGAGGTAAGTGTGAAATACTCCATTCATCAAACTCATGAACACCAATAGTGCATTAGTTAACTCAAAGGGTACAACCATGAACTCATAATGACTGTATCATGTACAATTTTTTTTTTTATGAATGTCGAACTCTTGGATACAAAGCAGATGGTATCCCAAATTTAGATCAATCATTGAGAACACTCATGCTCCCTTCATCTAATCAAACAAGTCATCTATCCTTGGCAAAGGATATTGGTTCTTCACTATCACCTTATTCAACTATCAGTAGTCAATGGAAAAATGGAAAGATCCATCCTTCTTCTTTACAAAGATGATTGTTGCACCCCATGGGGATACACTAGGAAAAATATAGCCCTTGGCCAACAATTCCTACAACTAAAATTTGAGTTCGCTCAACTAAGTAGTAATCATGTAGTAAGGAGCTCATGAAATTGGCTCTGCTCCTAGTACAAGATTTATCCAAAAATTAATATCACACTATAGTGGCATACTTAGTATCTCATTAGGAAACACATTTACATATTCACAAAGGAGTGGGTGATCATAAAGTATCATCGTATGAATCTTAGCTTGCTCAAGATCACTAATAGAAATAAGAAACATCTAATAACCCTTCTAAACACTTTGCTTTAGCTAATTAGCCAAGATCATTTGAAGTGAGACTAGTCTCTAAACTTCTAAAAGTTCCACCTATCCACCTATGTCATCAACATGTTATACCGACTTATGGTAGCAATATATATTTTCTTGATACATGGCTAACCAATCCATGTCCAACATAATATCATATGATCCTTGAGGTAGGATATGAAGATCTGATGTGGTGTTGAAGGTACCCAAATTCAATCTACAACCATTACCAATTATCAACTTGACGTACTGCCACTAGCCCATATCACTGAACAACAAGAGATGGTCACATAAATGAATTTAAAGAACTTTAGTCAAATAACATTGAAGATAAAATACCATGCAATGTACCTATATCCTTGACTACTATACCTTGGTGCTCAGCTTTACAATTATCAATCATCACAAAGACTCAATGATTCCTACTAGCATCTCCCATAGTAGGCTCTAATCTAGTTGCACCTTTGGTAGGTCCTGTAGATGGTTTAGTAGGACATCCCAAAGCTTTATGGTTGGGTTGGATACATGAATAATAGTTTCCCAAAAAGTTAGGACTAGATTCATGACCACCCTAAGTAGTACCAAAATATGGTGCATTATCCCTGCCATAATTATGCTAACTATTTTAAGGAGGTTGATCCTTCTGGGACTTTTGACCCTGACTATGGTACTCTTCCTTCTTTCTTGAGTCACCCACATTCTATCCACCTTTAGGCCATTTTCTCCTCTATCAAAAATGATGACCACTACCACCTTGTGAGGGGGATGATTGGACTTGTCCCTTTCCTAAGAACTAGGTAAATTATGCATCCTATCTTGGATTCCATGCACTATGGTTCTGAGAACCTAATTTACCACTGAAACCTCTAGCCAAATTATTCTCTATAATGTGTGCATTCTCAAAAACATGAATAAGAGTACTAGGATAATGCATATAAACTTCTCTAATAATGGAATCCTTAAGGCCTTAGATGAAATGATGAGTCGGGAGTAAATCATGTTGGTTGTAGCATGAGTACTGCCTAAGCTCAAAGAACCAGATCTCATCTTGGTCCACTATTATGTTCCCTTGTTTGATCTTGTGGAACTCATTAGTACGAGCCTCCCTAAAGTAAAGAGATAAGAATATTTGTCAGAACAAGACACTAATCTAGAGCTTTTGCCCCTTAATATTCCACCAAATGGATGCTTGGTCCTTCAACTGCATAATTGCACAACAGTCCCTCAAATTTGTTGCATATGGGTACATGGTAAAGCAACACTCTATGTCCAACAACCAAGTTTCTACCTTGAGGCCACCTTTCTTGCCATCGTAAAATGGTAGTTTGGATTGTTAAAGAGATTTCATGATATCCAAATAGATGAAATCTTCATTGTTGTGGTCCCTAGCACCTTGATGGTGCATTTGGCCACATGGTGGAGTATAGGAATATTCACTCTCTTCCTCTCTATGCTCAAAAATGTGGGAATCTCCATGATGAGACTCCTTTTCCCTACCTTCCCCCTATTGTTTTCCCTCTACACAAGGTCCCAACTAGGCAAGAATCTCTTGTAGCACTAGCATCAATACCCCAATGCCAGCCTAATTGTTATTTCCTTGTTATCCCTCCCCTTCCTTTCATTCCTCTTCATGGTGTTCTTTTTTTTAAACCACTTGCCAGTTACCACCTCGACTACCAAGTCTACACATAGAAAAAATTAATATGGAGTCCCAAGATAAGGGTCAAAAAAATGCCACTCAACATAAGAGTCAAAGAAAGAACAAGAAAGATATCAATATATACATCATAAGATATCAATACATAAACGAAATACAACTAGTGGAAGCATAGCATAGAGATTCCAATGTTACAACATTGGCTTTGATACTAGATGTAATGCCCCACTTGGAGATCCTTAGAACAAGGATTCAATACAAGCCAAGATTTTTTTTTAAAGAAGTATGGATGTACATGACACTCAACATATGAGGATCACAAGGATCAAAATGGAAGATTTAACCACAATCTTGACAACCAATGAATCTCCAAATGTCACTACCAAAATAATACACACAAAAAAATAAAAATCAAGACAAAGACAATAGTGGAACAAAGAATCTCAAATCTATCAAAGCATGGAAAAGTAAGAAAACCCAAAGGGTACTTAAACCACAAAAATGTATTCCCCAAAAGCTAGTGGAGATGCACCCTATTTTTTTCCCAAGGATAATAGGAAAAAGAAATTTCACATGAGGACTTACAAGACACCACACAAGAAACTACTTTCACATGAGGAAATGCACCAAATATTGTGAGGAAGTAATTTTCATAGTAGAAAAAATACCCAAACTGGTGTGGGGTTTTGCATGAGGAAGTACCAAGAGTTATGCAAGAAAACCCAACACACCATGCAAACTTTTAAACTCTCACGCAAGGATTCAAAATAGCAAGCTAGAAAACATAAAATTAAAAAGATAAAAATTGAAGTTTGTCCACATCGAGGACAACTAGATCCACAAATCAAGGTGTAGACACTTGAACACTAAACTGCAAGATGGAAAATACAACCACCATCTGAACAAAGTAGTACAAGAAATTATTGAAAGTAACATCGTAGTGAACTAAAACAACCAAACTAAGTGCATGATTCATCCCAATCATAATAGCATCATGAAACTTTGAAGGTCTTAGCCATCCCCCATGTGTAACATCCAAAACTTCCAACTATGTAGTCAAAGTTTTCTTATAAGGTTGTTGCTACTAAAGAGAAATAACATCATAAGAAAATGAAATCTAACATGCTAAACCAAAAGCAATAGATACTCCAACTAGGTAGATAACATCATCTAATCATATGCTAAAAATTAAAATAAGGAAATGCATTAATAAACTAACATCATCTAAACATGATATCCAAGCATTCCAATGAAAGTATAAATCACAAGAAAGCATACTTTGGAACCTAAAGTACCAAGTGAAAACATAAAGCAATGATCACACTAGGATAATAGACCATCATTGTACACTGGTCCCCAGTAGTGGTATAGGTGGCTATGCCTCCCAACCACATGAATCCTATAGGTCCACTCCCATCATGCTAATGGAGGTGATGATCCAACCACAAACATAAATAAAGAATATATCCATGGCTAACACTCATGCAATACTATAATGATGACTGAAACTAAGATCATGACATAATGCAAGTACTACAAGTCCTAGGTAGACATTCAATGGGCTACTATGTCAGGGCTAATGCCATGGAGAGTCGCTTGGCATCAAAAAGCCTAAGCTAGTATTGGTAGCTACACTCTCCAATGGAAGGTGCACACTCCAGGAAACAACACTTCCAAATAGAAGGTGCACACTCCCAAAATTTTAATTATCTTAAATTTATTATCACCCAATATTTTTATTTAGTTATCACTTATATAAGACTTCCTCTGCCATCCCATGAGAAATAGTCACCAGGCTATGAGATAGAATCCCCTCCATGTGCTACCTTACCCTACCCATGCTTATCCAACCATGAGTGCTTGTAGGCATGCATATTCCCAATCCAATCCCAAATAATTATAACACCACTGAAGTAAAAATGGGAGATCGGGCCTTGCAAATCACTCGAAAATGTATGCATATGTACTCATGTGTGGAATAGCACCATCACAAAAAGCATAACATAAGGACTGGATGAGAACACAAGAAAAATATTACTCAACCAAAAATAAGCTCAAGAGGATGGATGTGACATGCATCCCAATGCAACATAAAAGTGAAACAATGATCTGACTAACATCCAAATGGATGATCCAAGTCCATGACCAAAATCATGCCAAGAAAACTTGAGAAAATAGGGTGACATGCAAAATGAGGTAAAAACCCCAAAACTAGAAAACTTTGAAATAAAAACCCATTTGGTCTTAGGGCACAAAATCCTCAAAAATCCAACAAAATCTAGGTTCAAACACCATATGCAAAAATGACCAACATAAAGATGCAAAACCCCAAACCCTCATTTCAAAAATTGGGAAAATGTTCATACTAGACCAACCGAATAGAACTAGAAAATAGAAATGGAGGGGAACACTATTTCTCAGCCTCCAAACAAATAGCTACTAGAAACAAAACCAAAAATGGAGCTAAAACATGAAAATAGGAAATCCCTACCTGACAACCAAAAGGGCTAAAACAAAAAATAGCCAAGTAAAATAGCTAATCCATGGATACAACTAAAAATGATGGCAAAACAAGGTCTCCCTGAGCTAGATCCAATGATACTATCCTCATGAAGATCACATGCCTGTAGCTCTCACAAGGAACATAAATGTGATCCTTTAGAAAAAGATTTCAGAAAAAGTTCTCAATTTTCCAAATTGTAAAAGTGAGAAGTGATGAATTAAATTCATCTTTCAATAATTATTTAATTTTTGAGTGAATAATAAATTAGGGTAAATAGCTAGTTAGACTAGCTAGACTTTGAATTGACCCAAAAAAAAATAGGCTATTACTAATAATACAATTTCATCTATGGAAAAGTTGTTTGAAATTAAAAATCAATTAAATAAAGCTTGAAAACCTTGAAACCAAAATTAAAGAAGTCCTTAAAAACTTCATGACAATGTGAAACTCTAATGCATAGATACACTCACTAGTCTAATCATATAATGCAAATGAGTTTGGATTTAACAAATCACTGGAGGGTTTAATGTAAACATTTAAATAAGATTTGTTGACCATAGACGGACAACAATGGTAAAATATGAATAGTTGAATCACTAACTCCATGTGCCACTACCAGGGATATAAATCATGCACACCAAAATGCATGATCAATTGCAATTGCATATAATATCATAGCCAAAGCAATAACTACATTAAATACCTAATTTAACCATTTATTCAATTATACTGAAATAATCCATTTACATAACTCACGTTCACATAAAACATAATGAAACAAGAATGAAGTAAATCACCATAGCATAAAACCACATATAACCAAATCAAAGATATGTCCAAAATACCAGATAACCAAATATCATTAGAACACATACTATCATCTCAAAATGGCATCAACATGCAAATATGATAAACTGAATAACATAGTAGTATAGCATCTATGATACTGAAATCAAAGTATAACATTTGACCCTCAAGTCATCTCAAAAGTAACATAACCATAGTATCAAGTTTCTCTTGGACCAAAATAAATAAGGTATAGACTATAAACATAAGAGGCATTACATCCTCCCCCACTAGCATAGGCTTACTCCCAAAATATGACAAAAAAATTGGGGTACAATCCTCTCAATCATGTAGCATCTTCCCAAGTCGTAGAGGTCGCATCACTCAGGTCCCATTGGACCCTTACCTAGTCTATGTCCCAACCTCTTAAAATTAGCCTTTTATGCTAAAGGATATGTATGGGCTCCAAAGAAAGCTTCTCATCCACTACTTGCAAAGCATCCCAATAAAGAACATGGGTCACATCAGCAATATCTTGTCTCAAAATAGAAACATGGAAAACATCATGGATGCACAATAGGCTACGTGGGAACACTAGTCGATAAGAAATAGGATAAATCCTCTCAAAGATCTCAAATGGTCGAATAAATTATGGTGCCAACTTAGAGCTTTTTCCATAATAAATGAGGCTCTTCCTCGATCGCATTCTCAAAAACACCCTGTCACCAATAGAAAAGTGACGATCCAACCTATGGGCATCTACATACTTCTTCTGCCTATCCTAAGTAGTAACCAAATGCTCCCTAATACAAAAAACCTACTATTCTATATCTTGAAGCATCTTTGAACCCAAAATAATTTGGTCCTATAAATTATCCCAACTCAAAGGGGTATGACATGGTCTACCGTACAACGCCTAAAAATGTGACATTCCAAGAGAACTATGAAACCCATTATTGTATGCAAATTCAAAAAGCTATAAATAATCTTCCCACTTCATCTACCTATCCATCACATACATGTGAAGCATATCCTCCAAAACCCAATTGACTCTCTTACTCTGACAATTAGTCTCTAGGTGATAAGCCAAACTAAAATTGAGTTGCACGCCAAAAGTATGTTGGAGAGACATCCACAATTCTGAAGTAAACATTGGATCTCTATCTCAAATAATCTAATGAGGGATCCCATGTAAATGAACAATATCCTCCATAAAAACATGCACTATAGAAGAAGGTGTGTAGGATACTCTTATGGGTGAGAAATGTGCTACCTTGGACAACTTGTCCACCATCACCATAATACAATCATTTTACTGTGATGACATAGGAACCCTATGATAAAATCAATAGATATCATATGCCATTTCCACTTTGGAATGAAATGCGGCTACAAAAAACCTGTTGAATGTTGATGCTCTACATTCACTCTCTAGTACTTGAGACATCAAGCAAAAAAATCAACAAGACTACACCTCATCCCTACCCAAAAGTACAACTATTAAGATTAGCATGCATCTTCTTGATGTTGGGATGTATGGACTATGGTGCATGATTCTGTTTTGACAAAACTAAGGTACAAAAATCCCTTCATACTGGCACATAGATATGTTCCAAGTGTCATAGTAGTCCATTAGACTCAAGAAAATAACCTAAAAATCTCCCCTCAAGGGTACGTCTAGACTCGATCTCTACCCTCACCTCCTGATACCAAGTGTCACTAGGAAAAGCCTCCAGGATATAACTTCACAAATCCACTCCCAATGACAACACTAATATTTCTTGTCACCACCTACTCAATGAATCCAAAATGACATTCTCCTTCCCTTTAATGTAGTGAACATCAAAATCATTTTCACACAAGAACTTCATCCAATGATACCATCGTGTATTTAGGTTTGACTAAGTAAAGATATACTACAATATCCTATGATCTCTGTGAAACTCAAACCTATGTCTGAAAAGAAAATTTCTCCAAAGAATAAGAGCATGCATTATGGCCGTGAATTCCAAATCATGAGTGGGGTAGTTAAGTTCATAGTCCTTGAGTTTTCTAGACTCATAGGCAATCACTCAACCATCCTACATCAACACTGCATCCACACCTTCCGATGAAGCATCTCTACAAACCATGAAATCACCTACAAGATTTAGCACTACAAGGACTAGTGCATTGGTCAAACACTCCTTAAGATCATTAAATGTTGTCTCACACTAGTTTAACCAAACATACTTCTTCCCTTTCCACTAAAGAGAAGGGACGAAATGAGCTACTTGTGAGAAATTCCTCACAAAGTGATAGTAGTAGCCTACCAATCCCATGAAAGTATGAACTTCTAAAATATTAGTGGGTACCAACCAATTCATGATAGCTCAAATTTTTTCTAGTTCCACTAAAATACCATCACCAATGATGATATTTTCCAAATACTTCACCTTTGACTAGAAGAACTCACATTTACTCAAGTTTCCATACAATTGATGATCTCTCAAGCACTGCAATGCCTAACATAAATGGGTCTCATGCTCCTCCATAGTTTTTGAATAGATCAATATATCATCCATGACTACAATGACACACTAATAGAGGTAAGTAAAAAATACTCCATTCCTCAAACTCATTGATACTGATGGAACATTGGTTAATCCAAAGGGTATAACCATGAACTCACAATGCTTGTATCATGTACAAAAAGATGTTTGATGAATGTTAGCCTCCTAGATACAAAGTTGATGGTATCCAAAATTCATATCAATCTTTGAGAACACTGGTTCTCCCTTCATCTGATTAAACAAGTCATCTACCCTCGACAAAGGATTTTATTTCTTCGTGATCACCTTATTCAACTATTGGTAGTCAATGCACAAATTCAAAGATCTATCCTTCTTCACAAAGATGACCGGTGCACCCTACAGGGATACACTAGGATATATGGCCCTTGGCCTAGAATTCCTTTAACTAAAATTTGATTTCACTCAACTCCTGAGTAGTCATGCAGTAAGGAGCTTGTGAAATCACTTTTTCTCCTGGTATGAGATCAATCCAAAAATAAATTTTACACTACAGTGGCATACTTGGTATCTCATTAGGAAAGATATTTGCATACTCATGAAGAAGTGGGTGATCATTGAGTGCCACTGTATGACTCTTGGCTTCCTCAAGATCACTGACAGAAATGAGAAACATTTGACAAACCTTCCAAAAACTCCACTTCAACTAATTAGCTAAGATAATTCAAAGTGAGACTCATCTTTGAACCTTTAAAAATTCCACCTACCCACTCGTGTCATCAACAGATTGAACCAACTTACTATAAAAATCTATATTTTCCTAATGGGCAAGTAACCAACCCATGCCCAACACAATGCCATATGATCCTAGAGGTAGGGTATGAAGATCCACTATGGTGGTGAAGGTAGCCAAATTCAATCTACAACTACTAACCAAATAATTTTTAGTCACTTTGGAACTTGTGGCTACACTAGTACATTTGCACTCAAATTTTGAACAAGATTTTTGACCATGCCCTAAATGGGATTCTTCAATACTTTTTTTCAATTTTTTTCTCAAGTTGGTCAAAATTTTGACCAAATTGGCCCATAATAAAAAATGATATGTGAAATTACTTTGTTATTTGAGTGTTGTGTATTTTTGGTAGCGGTTTGTAGTAACATGGGAGCCAGTTTTATGTTTGTGTAAGATAATCATGTATAAGAAAGGCTTGAGGCATCCACGTTTCTTGTTTGAATGTCTTTTTTAAATCTCTTACTTTGAAACTTCACGTTTCCTACACATTCAAATGTGTTAAAACATTGTGGTTCATTTCTTGGACATTCAAATTTGTTAAAACATTATGGTTCAAGACTAGTCATGTAAATTCTTTAGCATTGACCAATCTCTAGAGGAAAGTTCCCATTGATATAGTCAATTAAACCAAGAATAGATGAGGGACTAGAGTGGAGGAGCAACTCTTCTCATATCAATGCACATCATGATCACACAATCCTTGCATATCACTAGATGCATCCCTAATACGAATCCAATGAAGGCTTACAGAATACCAAATATATCCTATTTTTATCATCGCCACTCATTTCTTTGCTTTTTCCTTTTCTTTAAAAAAAATATCCATTGAATCTAGATTTTCAAACCCTTTGGCTTGCTCAATGAAGATGTGACACCCTAAAATGTTGAGCTAGGCTCTTATATATAAATTGAGCACCATCATGGCCCACATGGCACATGCAGTCCCTGTAAAAATTATAATTTTGAACCTTTCCCACAATTGAAACTTCTCTGTAGATCTACAAAAAATACCCAAACTTTCCAAACCTAATGCTAGGGAAGTTGAATCGGACATGTCTTAGATATTTTTGAAATGTTCTTGCAACTAGTTTTCATCAAGCCTATCTACTTCATGTTGAGCTTAATCTTCCCTTCCCAATGCCAACA
The DNA here is from genome assembly GCA_028749045.1 of Cupressus sempervirens. Classification (NCBI taxonomy): domain Eukaryota; kingdom Viridiplantae; phylum Streptophyta; class Pinopsida; order Cupressales; family Cupressaceae; genus Cupressus; species Cupressus sempervirens. Next base: position 235,447,613 of record CM053786.1, on the reverse strand, counting down.
TTCTCTTCATCCAATATCCTCAACACTATTCCCTAAGAATCTTCCCTATCATTGGTCCCAATCATGCACACATGTGCTCCAAATAAACAATGTTCCTTCTAGATTTAAAAGTTCAAGGCTTCCCAAATTTTTGAGTTATAATGCTATGAGATTCATGTATAAATCTACTTGAATTGTAGTTTCTCAATAGTTCATAAAACAAAAATTTAGGACTACTATAAATGTTAAGTAAGTAAAACCTCCTAATGCGATCAGATTTCCACAATCCATCATAGTTATGTAAATCAGTTTCTAGCTTAGATTGTGTGGAGATTTTTACCATCATTGTTTCGAATCACACTACATGATCCATCATCAAGATGAGAGAGCAAGAGATGTCAAACAAAGTAAGTAGCAAAGAAAAACCTCCACTGACACTTGCATTCATGTATTTAATTTATCAGTTAAACAAACCCCCTTGAATATTGAACTTTAGATTAAAATAGAGAACAAAGTACAAAATTCAAGTATTTTCTATCTAGTTTCTATGAAATAACAACATCTTACAACCATCCATTACTAAGAATGAACTAGGAATGTATTAAATATCATAGGAAAGTCTAATATTTTGCATATATATCAATTTAAGAAAATGGAGAACAAAGCTCAAAATTCCTATATATTATAGTTCTACAAAATTATAGTACATACTAATATAACCACTTACTCAAATTTTAGAATAGAAAATATTAAAATATAAACAATATCGAAAGTAATAAGATAGTAGATAAAAAATGAATAACTAGATCTGTAAGAGCATAACCAAATGCAAAATGTAAATAAAAAATAATAGCTCTAGCTAAACAAATAACCTAATAAAAAACTTAAATTTGATCAAGCATAGGCATGTGATTAAAGTGCATACATTTTGTCAAGCCTTCAAAAAAAAAAAAAAAAATAGAGAAATGCCCATTTGAAGGTCTAAACATTGCTCTGATTCTAAGGGCAATGGAGATTTCATTAGGTTCTCCACATCAATACTAGAATTAACACAATTGAATTTCTATATATTTTATGCTCCCATTCATAGCCCATTTTCCTCTTCTTATAATTATTGTCTTCTTCAAAATCTTTGAACATCGGCTCCCCTATATTGGACCCTGAACCTCCTCTTCTCTTCTCTATATAGAGGCTAGCTATTGAAGGAGAGGATGAAGGTGATAGTGAGGAAGGAGGAGCAAGAAATATATGTGCATCCATCAATGAGTCTATCTTGTTAGACCAATTTTGCTACAATAACCCACTTCTTATTGACATCACAACTTAACATTAACTACCAATTAGTCCTTGTAGAAATAAGTAATTGCAACCTTGAATAACATGATGCCTATTGGAGTTCAATCCAATTTTCCTCTACCAAACATGTAGCATTCCACATGCGTCAAAGGGGAAAAGAGTTTCCTCTCTCCTCCAATCGCCTCCACTGTCACACAAGAATAGTTCAAGAATAGAGGTGAACATTACTAAACACCTACACCATTCTCTATATCATCCCTCTATTGACCTTCCCTCTCCTGTAAGACTACATTAATGTCACTAGAAGAAGACTTGTATCAGTAAATTAAAAATAGATTGTTCCTAAAAGGATTGAATCATTTATGACTAGTTGTTGCACTATAGATTTTAGCATTGATTGTTGAAGGGTCAGCAAGATGGCTTTTTTTGTTTGCAAGCATGAGTTTTTTTAGGGATTTTATTATTGATTTTCTTGTTTGCAAGATGGATTTTCTATTGCATTGGAAAATTTGATAGTAGGAGTGGGTCATCTTTTCAGCATTCATCTTTGAGGAGCTTACCCATTCTTAAAGTAACTACTACATAATCACCTCTTATAGAACTATCCTTTCCATAATTACCAAAAAACCCTATGGGTTTAGATCATTAAGTATGCAAGTTGAAAAGATGATGATTTGATCATAATTTTAACAAGGTGGGAATGATTGCAATGGGAGGTTGTGGAAAAACAACTTTGGTAGCTGCTCTTTATAGAGATCACCAAGTCAAGGAATACTTTGGAAACAAGATAATATTTTAAAAAGTTTCAAAGTCTATAGATATTTAGAATATTCTTAAGAGCATATCATTGGAAGATGACAATGATAAAATTTGATAACTATTATGTTTTTGATATGGAGATATATGATTACAAAGATTAAAAGGTCTGACATTAAGGATAGTAATAATTTACTATGACAAAAGAAATGAAAATTTGAAGTGGTGTGTATAGAGAAGGGAAACAATGATGAATAGTCATAAATCATTACTCCAAATACACCACACAAGAAGATGCTAGAAATAACTTCAATTGAGAGGAGGTTCATTGTGAAGGATTTATAAAACTTTAAATGTAGATTGCAAATGTCACAATCCCAAACACCTTATTGTTATAGAAAAGCATACACAATATTAAAAATAAGGAAAATAATAAGTAAATTTTCTGTACAAGCAGGTTCCTCTATAATTGGGAGGGAACATAATTCCTTTGATTAAATAAGCACAATCTAAACAAAGAGGAAATCTAATCTTTGGCTCTTTGAGCACAAAATTGGAAAACCCCACCATGTTATTCAATCTCATTATTGCATGACCTTTTACAACCTAATACCCTACCATAATATCCACAATAATCTCTATAGAATTTTGTAGCCTAACAATTGACCTCCCATTTTGATGTCAATAAAGCCTACCTTGCTAAGACTATTTAGTTACTTGAAATTGCCACTTGTCGCTGGGCTAATAAAATGACTATATATATTATTGTAATTGGCAACCCAAATTTTGTAGTGTATCTTGGAGATGTTATCACAACAAGCAATATTCTCATCAAGATTGGAACAAAATACTAGGAGCAACCCATCTTCCATGCATCTAAAGATTTGAATACAACCAAATACTCCCAAAGCAACCCCTCGAGATTTTTTCTTCTATCAAATCTTGCAATGGAAGTAAACATCTTCATGACTACCTCTTTCTTCAAATCTTTCATGCCTCTTCTAAATCTTGATTCCTTCTTCTCTGTCCTGCATGTATAGCTATAAATGATCCAAGAGTGGCAATAGAATCTGGCATTAATCCTAACACAATATAGATCCATATATTGGGTTCTACCATAAATTTTGAAACCTTATAAAAAAAAACATACACAAACATCAGAGAAACCTTGCAAAAAATGATGGGAAAAAAGGCAGGAGTTAAATTGTCAAAAATGAATGCCATATACTATGCTAATCTATGGTTGCTAGGTGTGAAAGCAATTCACCCATCCTTTTTTGAATTTCTCTAAACTTATATAATTATTTCATCATGGCATTTGACTGCTTCCTCACTACTGGGACTCAAAATTGTAGCCTTGATTTTGAGTACCATTGAGAAAATTAAGTCCCATAAGCGCTTTTTGATGCATATGTACCTGACTTCCCTTTTGAGGCCTAAGAGGTGTTTAATGCTTCTAACACAATGCATTCAATATGTCTATATGTTTCATGAAGTTAAATTGCCATTTTGAGCCATTCAGAGAAGTCCCATTTTGAGTAACCTCCAATTCTGCATTTTTGCTCGAGTGTTAAACAATGATAGGAGGTTGTGTTTGTAATTGAATATCTTGCACCCAATAATGTTTCATGACTCACCACTTTGGGAGTATTTAGTTTCCATACTAGAGAGCCTATGTTTCATATTTAGAGTCATTTCAAGTTTTTTTGACTAGGTTTTGAATCCCTCAAAGTTGATCATTTATTGATGTCATGCTGATGCAATTTTTTCTGAATTTTGGGAAGCCCCATTTGACTTATAATTTTTACCCAGTTGACCAAAATAGTGAAATTACTTTTTTATTTCATTTTGAAGGTCAAAGAATTTCTATGTTTAAATTTTGAGCTTATGACAAACCATTTGATCAATTTTTGAACATGATTCCAAATGCAATTTGTAGCTTTTTGTTGGTGTCAAGAAGTACAGATTTGTTAGAACCCTTGTTCGTGATGTTATAACTCTAAATCTGTGATAAATGAGATTGAATGGATTGTATCATTGTGATTTACCCTAAAAATACATTAAGTGTGCCAATTTTCAAATCTTGATGAACCCATCTGCACACTTTCCCAAGTCAATTCCATTTGTAGAAAATCACTTTTTTGACATTGATTTCAATTTGCAAATTTGAGTAGCCTACTTTGACCGTTTGCCATTTTTTCCTATTTATTCATCATGATCCCTAATTGTAGATTCATATTCTCCTCATGATAGTGAATGAGCACCCCAATTTTTGTTCCACTAAGTGTCAGTATGCCTAGTTTTTGAAGTTGATTCCAAATGCATTTTGTTGTTTCCTGACTTGTTTTCTTGTAGGTAATTTAGAGAGGGAAAATTTGTCAATCAATATCTTTTGACAAAATTTCTTTCATGAGATGATATTTGATAGGGTAGAAGTATGAAAAATAGAGAATCAATGTGTTCAATTTATGAGCCCAATCAAGGTTTTTTTATCAGTTTTTAAAGCCAGTCAAAGGACCTCCTAACATAAAATTGACAAGTTACAATAAAGTGATAAAATGAGTTTTTAGTGACAAATCAGTGGTCAATTTTGTTTCGAATCAGTGCTAAAGGATTATGAATGAGTCAATTTTGTAGTTCAATTATTTAGAAACAAATGTTTTTTAGCTGGACCCACTTGGGGCATGACTGATTGCATCAAAAAAATCTTTTTCTAGAGTTGAATAGAAGTGCATGATAGAGGGCCATCTCACCATTTTAGGGACAACATCCATAGAATGGTAGAGCCATTGAAGTGTGATAGATATGGAGAGAAAAGAGTGATGATAGATGCCATTATAGGTACTGTGGTTTGTGAGTTGTATGGGGTGCAGGAAGATGGTTTGAAATTCTAATTGGTGCTTGTATCTATGTGATCATTAGAAAAAGTCATCTTTCTTTGACAATAATAAAATTTGCAAACATTATTAACTGTAATTTCAGTGAATTGGGGTGAATGTATAATAGAGTGCTGAAGTTTTTAGATGTCAAATTTCCAGGTGTCAATTTATTCATTTTCTTGGAGCGAGTAATTACTTCCTTCCCATTATTTTCTGATGTTGGTTCTAAAAAGGCAAGTTAAATGTTGAAACATGGGTGATTCCTATTGCGGTGTGCTTTTTAGTGGTTTTTAACAATAGGACGTCACTCACTTTTGATTGTGGTTGTTATATTGGCATTTATTATTGAGATTGATAGTCAATGTTGGATTTGAAGACATTTCTAAACAGTTAATTGTCCCAATGCACACTTGCAAGCTACAATAAAAAGAAATTTAGGAGTGCTTAGTTCAAGTTGGGCAGAGCTTACCTTAGGGGAAGGATATAAAAACAAAAACTATTGTAAGGCATGCATCCTTTATGTTGTAGTATATGGAGATAAAGTCAAATGAAGGCACATTGAAGAACACAAAAATACATGCCAGATAGTAGGAAGGCATCATGACAAGGAGGCGTCTTAGTGTAAAGAGCAGGCAGCTACATAAAGAATGTAAAGATGTGAAGGAAGCCCACTATGGGCATGATTTTGAGCTACAAAAGTTGCACATTACATATCCAAGAGGATGAAACCTACAGAAACAAGGTGTAAATGCCAAAGCATAGGACATATAGAAACATGTGAAAGTCACATCAACAAAAGGAAGCCCCCATGCATGTTAAAGGCATCCCATGTCAAAAGGGGAAGAGATTCAAACTTAGACTAAAAGTTAGAATGTGTTTCCCAAAGAATGAGATGCAGGAAAAAGGGAGGTGTGAGGATCAAGAGGGAAGACTTGGGTGGACATATCATGAAGAAGATTCTTCATGATGGATTGACAGAAATTACTATGGTCTCTAAAGTAGGGCCTAATTTTAAAAAGGTTTTTTAAGGAGGTCATAGATGTTGTGACTAGTACTCCCAAGTAGGTTGACTTTAGCCTGCCTATCTCCATAGTGAACAAGACAAGGAACATCTATGGTATGAGAAAAGGTAGCAACAGATTAGGAGAAAGTCATAGAGATGTGTAGGAGGGCACAAGTTGAAGTGTCTAAATGTGGAAACTATCATCCAATAGTTTAAAAGAAAGATGCCAACAGAGGAGCTAGTTGAACATAGCTACTCATGTGCAAAGGAAAATGTGTGTAGATTCATAAGCAAGAGGAGCAACTCACAGAACATGATAGAGTAAGAAGGTGTCCATGCAATGAAGAGGCAAGCCCAAGACATTGGAGGCAAGAAGGAAAACAACAACATGATAGGGGATGCCCACGTGAGGTAAGGGAATGTGATATTAAGGGAGAACATGCTAAAATGGAGGGGGGTACCAATTAAATCCATGAACAACTCAAAGAAGGGGCAGAAAAGCCCTACCAGGTGAGAGAAACAATGAGAAAGGTGTTTTTTCCTTTTGTCCCACATTGTTTGTACATGGAACTTTGAAGAATTGAAATATGCAAGCACACAATGATTAAGTGTCTTTAAGACACAATATTTTTGAATTTTGAACCATGCATGTGGGTCCCAATTGGCCAGAGGAAAAAGGTAATAAATTTTGACCTAGTCACCAGGAGATTTGAAAGTCACCAAGAAAGTTGAAAGTCACCAGAAAAGTGAAGGATTCTAGTGGTCACCTTGTTGCCACCAGAAAATGGGATGGTTTCACCCGTAACAATATGGAAACCTCCCAAAAAATAAAAAATCTATCCCAAAAAATCAAAAATCTGGTAGGGAGTTGTGGGTAATTTGGCAGTGATGTGGTGATGTGGGTCCTGCCTGTAATTTTGACAAATCATATTCTCCCATGTTGAATTGGTTGATTGGGGGCAAATGGAAAGGGATAAAATAAAGTTTTAAATCAGATTTTTTTTATCTAAACACAACAGAATTTCAAAAATTGAAACATTAAAATGAATTTAAGTTTTTTATATAGTTTCAACTATATAATCTTTTAAATTTTATTTTAGCTCTGTTCATGACTTAGGAGCCAAATTTTCAGATTGATCTTAAGGGTTAAATTTTTATCCAAAATATGTAGTATAATACACCATTGGAACCAAGAGGAAATGAATGTTTTGAATATGAAGTCAAATTTTGCACAAGAATTCAGTGGTTTAGTCTATAAGTGAATTTGTATTCTCCGGGGCATTCTCAATAGAATGGGTAGTTTTCACCATTGAGTATCAAAAATGGTTAGGAGGTAGATATAAAAGACTATTGAAGCTTGAATGTGGAGAAAAGTAATCTTGATAAGTTTCATTTCCTTTAAAGGTCATTTTAACTAATTTTTTTCCTATGTTTCAATCTAACATCAAAAATTAGTTATTCTTTCCGATCAAATATCTAAATCACTTTATGATTTTGGGAGGCAAAATGGTTAAGGATTTGATATCTAGTTACATAGAGAGATTAGAGAGATTCTTTCAACTTCTTGAGAAGGTTTTTCAAGGGGACAAATGTCAGACATATAGCATATCTAAGAATTCTTTCCTCTATATCATTCTCTTTCTTTCTCATTGTATTGGTTCCAATTTTTTTTGAGAAAAATTTCTCACTGCCATGATACCATTTGGGGTTCTAGTTGTACACTGTGAGAACATTGGTTCTAATTTTTGATATGTTTTCTTGACTATGACACCAGTTTCCTTCAGCATAATTCTCTTACATGAATAGTAGTAGTGAAGATTATAGAGAAAGTTCAGATCTATTAGGTGTTTTATGTTTTGATTTCATGCATTTGAATGTATTATTTCAAAGAAATGAATACAAATGAGCAAGAATTTCATTAGTTTCATTCTAATTCACATATCCTATCTTAGTAATCTACAGTCTTATGTAGTTTAAGAAAAAAGAACTGAGACTCATTTGTATCCCTTTAAGGTTGTATGTCAAATATGTTTTGCTATTGAAACAAAGGGCCAAGTATATGCTTGATGTTTTTGATAGGATTACTAATTGTTTGAGAAGGATATTTCATAATAATGAGCATTTTATTAACATTGATGTCTAATTCACAAAGTGATAGGATAGATCTGATGTCTAGGTGTATGAAATATGACCTTGATATTGTAGATGTATGTATTTAATTCATGGAATTGCCTAATAGATAAGGCACTAATTAGCTATACTATCATTGGTTCTTACTGCTACATATTTGAGGTCTTTATGAAATCAACATCATTAATCAAATGTTTTCCCCCTTTCATGTTGAAGAGCTGAAAAGGATGCCCTCACTCAGCTTGTGAATTTCATATATTTGCTTCTAGCTATTGCAGATCTATGTTATTTCATGAGTCAATAGGAAATTAAGGATTTTATGTGCTTTGTTAGATTCAATAATATTTTTTAGCATTGGTATCATATAGATTGAATCTAAGGTCCACCTACCTAGGTTTTGCAGAGCCTGAAGTAGAAGAAGTGTTTAGCCTTATAGTTGGCCCAGTGTTTGAAATAGTATGTTGAAGATGGTAGTTAGTTGTCCCTAGATGTACCTTGTTCTCATCAGGGTAATTTGAAAATTGAAGCATTTCAAAACACCAACACTCACAATAGTCATGTTTTTTAACTAAAGTTTCAAACTATAGCTGAAACTTACACAATAGGTTGGCAGGAAAAACCTCCTTAAAATAAACTAACATGCAATCACAAGTAATAAGGTGAAAAAAATGATACCACACATGCCACCACTAAGAATAATCATTCTTAAATGACTCCCAACACATAATAATCATTAGAAGGCTATGGTGTGAGCTTTTATGACCTTTTTCATAATTGTAACAACAAATGTAATATTTTGAACAATGATTAGAATCATAGGTTGTTGGTCTATCTTTGTTCTTTTGTATGCTTGGGATATTTTATAAGAACAAGGATAGTGATTTTACATGTTGAAGAACTAAAATATATACTTTAATTTAAAACTCATATCAAATTAACAGAATTCTGTACAAAGCTATATGAGAAGAATAAGTCTATTGTGGTTTGAATCATGAAAAAAAAAGACAAAACCCTAAGAAATCTCACAAGAGGATGTCACATAGCCAAAGTTTAGAGGTCCCAAAGCTATATAAGAAAGTACCTTGGAAAAGCAGAGATGAATCTATTTATCCATGATCAAGAATCATCTTGGGGATATCAAATCTTATCCATGTGCAAATATAATCAAGATTCTACCAAAGTCACTTGGGAGTGTTAGTCTTGTCAATAATATGAAGAAACAATCATATGATATTGCAATGCCAAAATGCTTCCTAGAATGTATAACTTGGGTAGAAGATTAAAGGTAGGTGATATGGATGACTCTAACCTTGATGATCCTCTATAAGTTGTTATCTAATTACTAAAGTATGAATACATTATGAAGAAACTTGCTGATATCCTTCATTCCATGTTATGAGTATCTTGTCTATATTATGTCAGTCAATGGGACTTTCTGATTGGTTTTTTGCATGCTTAGACTAGTTTGGTTGAGTTCTTGGCATTTTGACACCTTTCTTTCCTAATAAATTGTCTCTCTAGTAACACATATAACACAGGTACGCTCCTTGGATATTATTACATCTCAAGTGAGCTACTAGATCCTATTGATTTAGGTGATAATATAGAGTAGAAAATCTTTATTTTTGGAAAGTAATGATCTACATAGGACCTGAAGGTGACAAGAAACTAGTCCCAAGGATCAAATATCCTACCAAAAGATCTATGGAATTCCATATGTAGGAATCTATCCATTGCAAGCTGGTTATACAAGTAACCTATGGAATCTAGATATTTCCAAGTGTATATCAATAAAGATGGCTTTTCTCTCTCCAAAATGTACTTTTCCATGCAATGAGTACATATCCTATACTTTGGGATGTTGAAAGTAATCCTCATAACATTTATTGTAAGTAGAACACCAATGCTTACCTTTCATGTGAAAACTTGTCTAGTAGTTGGATTGTAGTTTCTTGCCTTCTCCAAGAGTAATTATGTCCATTGATGTGTAGGTGGTAAGACTAATGCTCACACAATACCATTCTTAATTACCTTCTTGACTTCTCTAGATTTGAGGACTCCATACATTTCATCCTTGGTGCAAGGGCCCTATGTCTTGATTAAGGTAGTCAAACACTGAGGAGAAGAGTGTGAAGGTCAATAAGTGTCCAAGTTGATACAATTTAGTTTAGATTTTCTTTTTATCCACTTTTGACATTTGGATTGCATGATTACTAAGGTTACAAGAAAAGTCAAAGGGTGGTTCACAAGTAGTCAAACATGGGGTTGACCAAAAAACTCATCAATATTATGTTGTATAATAATTATTCATATTTTGGTATAGTTAGGTGACCTCAGTGAAATTCTTATGTTTTGTTTTTGGTAAAAATGTAAAATTTGCAAAAATTGTAAAAAAAAATTTCATGCAACTTTTTTTGCAACTTTTCTTGCCAAATGTGGAAGCCCAATAGTTAGCTTTATTTTGGTTTGATTTAGGTAGTTGAAGTTGTAAGGTTAAGATAGGGGTTCAATATATATTGTTTTACCTTCCTCTTTGTAAGAAAAAAAAGATACCATGTACGGATTGGGAATAAATAAACAAACTTATCTTTGATAGAAAATCTATGCATAGTCAACATTTTTTTTCCTTATTTGAGCACTTGGGTGACAGTAAGTGTTCAAGTTATTTTAGAAAATTTTAATCTTTATTTTCTAAATGAAAGGAGGAATGGATTGATTTGAGGCTAATAAAGAAACTATTAATTATAATTTTTCATTGCTTGTTGTTTACCATAGACTGTGATAGGGTTTAAATGCTAAATATTATATTTCTCTCAAATCTCATGGTGAGAACTCCTAGTGTTTGGTGGAAAGAAAGGTTTTGAGACTTGGAAAACTCCCATGGTACTATTTTGGTGGTTTTTGGTGTTGAGTCCAACAACTTTTGGTGTATGTATTCCCTATGATTACGTGTTGATAGACTCTGAAATTGAGTTTGGAAACCATATTTTAGGTGTTGGAAGAGTGGGAATCAATGGAAAGTGAAGTATAATGTTTCCAATAGATCATTTAAAGGAAAATCTAAATAGTGTTATGAGTGAAGCAACCAAAATGACAAAATAGTGCTATTAAGGAGAAAAGCCTAGAAACCAGGGCTCAGTAGGATAGGGTTGTAAACATGTGATCTTAACCCATTATTGGAGATTTAATATGGTTTTATACATGCTAAGAGATTATTACATTATTAATTTTGGTGGTTTTGTAGAATTTTATGAAGTTTAGTGTAAAGTTGGCAAAATAGAGCTACTAGGAATGAGCCCCTTTTAGGCCTCCTAGTGTAGCTTTTCAAGTTGGGATATTGGAAGTGCTAGACCTATTAGTTGGCCAATAAACCTTGTAGAAGGTTGGAGAATGATATATTAGGGTATATGGTAGCTCAAGATCCTAGAGGGTGTAGGTGAAGAGAGTTGTAAGGGTGTGTTGGTCTGACTTTTTGTTTGATAGAAGTCTTTTGTCCAATTGTAGGAAAGTCAGATTTTTATTCTAGTGGATAGTAGGGTTTCTAGGAAATTCATCCATTTATTAGCCTTTGAAAAAAAATTGTGAAAACCCTACACTTCTTGCTATTCGTAAACTATCAGGCACGAAATATTTGAATTTTCAAATAAAGGCAAATATTCTATTGTCTTTTATCTCCTGTGCCCCCGAGATACCTTTCCTCTCATATTTCCCAACTGTCCAATCTAAGTAGATCCACCATTGTCGTTACCTCGCTTTACAAACATGGGCACTTTTTATGTATGGCGAGGTAGCGAGTGCTGAAAAGTTTATAAAATGAGATGACAAAATGAAGATACGGCAGCTGAAACTTTGTTTTTTAGCTGATTTATTAGTCAAGTACACATTGCAATTACCATCAAAATAGGAAAGGGGACCCAACAAAAACAGTCTAAAGTTGGAGCCGGAATGATGATTTTTTTGATGTTTCACTACCTCGCTATCAAAAAAATTTGACATCTTGTCGTTAGCGAAGTAGCAAGGGCCCGTGAAATTGAAGAGTCGGTAACGTTGAAATTCATCAGTACCATGACTAATCTAGGTGACATGATAAGTAATAACTGCCTTTGTCAGAAGCAGTTAATAACAGCAGTAGTAATCTGATGGACCCTTGTATTTTACGGTATCAAAATTTATTAAAGTGCCAGAGCTCACTACCTCACTATTGGAAAAATTTGACATCTCGCTGTTAGCGAAGTAGTGAGGACCTATGAAATCAAGAGCTAGTGGGACCTTTAGTAATGTGGAAAAATGACTAGGACTAAAGTAAGATCTTAAAGGGTGCCAACTATGCAGAGTTTTGTACTTCATCAATGCCCTTCTGATCAAATGTACAAGAGATCCTAAGCGTCAGATTAGAATAGAATCAACAGTCCTCACTACCTCACATTGAAAAGTTGCATGTTTTCTAAGCTATGTGATGTAGCGAGTATAAGTCAGGAAAACTACGTGCAGTTTCCCCACCTTTGATTAGGTCTATGATCAACGGCTGTCGTCTTCTCGCTATGAAGAGTTGCTAGGGAGATATGTATAGTGACATTGCAAATAAGGGCCCACCGCCATTTTCTAAGCAAGCCCAGTAACATATGGTTTGTCGAATTCAGATCAGATCAATGGTTGTTGCTGCTTTGCTATGGTAAGATGCTTGTTTTTTATGCATAACGAAGTAGCAACCTGTTGACACGTGTCCTCAATTGCCAGTGGGTTCAGACATAAGTGCCATCAAGGAAAGAGCTATGTACGTGGTAAATTTTCATTGGATTAGTTGACCAACATGTCAAGTGCAACACCTAGTTTTTTTCTCTGTATCACATGATCGTAGGATTTTTGAAGATCGATGGTGTAGCTTTAAACATAGAATGTGGTGCCACTCTCTATATTAATTAGACATGAAAGCATCATTTGTGAGAAAAAAAGAGTATAATACAGAAAGATTTCATCAGTTTCATCTTATGCGAGCAAAGATTTTGAGTCATTCCTATGTAGAACTAATTACTGAAGGAAAGTGTGTTGAAGTCTGGCAAAATTTGTGAAATTGTTTGTTCATGGAAAGTTTGCAAAAATATAGAGGAAAACAAAGATAGAATTCAAGTAAGTAGTACTACCATAATCTCTGTAGGCTTTTCAGTTCTGTAAAAAAAATAATCCAAGATGCCTCCGAAGAAGGGATTTTTAGGTAAAATAAACTATTTGGATAGAAATGCACATGATGACTTGCTTGAGTTGCTCCCAGAGTCTACTGTAGAGACAATGCAAGTTAAAAGGTTAACCTCATTGAAACCTAGGGTAAGGATAGCTAATGGATTGTATGATAAGGTTAATTGGGTCCAGGATACTCAAACTTCTCAAACTGGTTTGAGTTTGTTCAAGAAATGGTTTGCAGAAAGGAAATTATATACCCCTCATGCCAATATATGGAATTTTGATCTGGGAAAGCTAGTTGTTCCCAGTGTGTTTATGGATTATGACCTTCTTGAGGCCATGGAAAAAAGTAACGATCAAGACACTAGGGTCGTGAGAAGAATGGATGGTGCAGTTTTAATTACCATTAGTCCAAAAGAGATTAGGGAAGTTTTCAGTTTGGGACCTCTCACTAGGTATCATGTGCCCATTGATTTGATAGAGTTAGAAAAAGAATATATGTCAAAAAGGGATGTAGTTAGACAAGGTGCACTAAAGGCCCACATAGGCAGAATTGGAAACCTACCAGCAATAACATCATCTTCTAAAGAACCTTTCAAGAAATCATGCTTTAATGCCAGGGCAGTAGAGATATATAGGACCCTGTGCAAAGTCTTCAGAGAGGGTGAAGAAGATTTTATTCCTGTAAGGTTCATGTATATGATCACCCAAATATCCTCTTTCAGTGTAGAAATAATTTTTGATTTTGCATCTTACCTGGCTAATGAGATTCATAGTGGATTGGTGGGGATTGCAAAGGGCAAGGTGGAGAAGGTTTGGGGTCAATACTCCCTATTGATGCATATTTTTCTATTTAAAGGGGTTACATATTTTGGTAAAGAAATGGTTTTAAATAGGGAAAAAGAAGGGGAAGCAGTACTAGTTCAGTTATGGAGTGCAAACATGTCTGGGAAAGTAGAAAATGCTAGTTTTGTTAGATTTGATAGGCACTTTGCTTCTAAAATAAGGTGCCTCATATTGAGTGACAATCCCAGAATTCCTAAGGCACTAATGCACCTTGTTAGGCCTATGGACAAACCCCATAGTCTAAAAGTTTCACATAATTGGGGGGATATCATCCCATATCAAGTCTCAACTATCATTAGAGTTTATGGATTCAAAGGGACACCCCATGTACTACCCTATCAGGTGCCTTTAAAGGTAGGAGTAGCTAAATTTTTATGGAAGCTGGGAGGAGTGGAGGAGACCTTTTTGCACAAAAGGGGATCAAAATCAATTTATCCTACTTGCACTGTAGCTTGCCAGTTTGTAATAACTAAGAAACGTTGGATCTTCAACTACAATTTTTTGGATCAGTATAAGATCGCAGTATCTAACTCTCATTTTTGTGATGCAGAAGATTTCTTTAATTCTACTGTTAAACTTAGGATCAAGCTTCATCCAATTCAATATGAATTCTATTTCCCTAAAGTTGTAATAAGGAATGAATTTTCTCCCCAAGAGCAAGAAACCAAGAATGAGAAATGGAGAGTCTATTCAAAAGTTTTGGAGTTTATCAATTGTTTTGACAAAGATTGCAGTCCTCTTAGTAATTCTGCAACTAATGCAGATCGAATAAATAAGCTCATGAGTATATTCCCTGAAATAATGGAGGTAATGAATGAGAAGAAACAACATTTTATTGATTCTTTTCCAGATAAAGAAAGGGAAGTAATGAGGAAATTGGGTTTCACCACTAACATAGGTGCCAGTCCATTGGTTGTGCAAAAGAGGAAAAGATATAGTATCATTTGGGATCAGATGCCCCCTGTAAACAAAGGAAAGCAGATAATTGAATCTACTAGTACTATTTTTGAAGAAAGACCCCCTAAACCCTCTCCCAAAAGAAGAAGAATAATTAGGGAAGAGGAATCACATGATGAAGGTTACTCACCTTCCCAAACTCCTATAAGAATTGAAGAGAAGTAGCTCACCAATGAGCAAATTGAACAATTGGGATCACAAGGAGGAGTTTTTGTCACTTAGGTAGAAATTGATGAAGGGAACCCCTATGAGCCTCCTATGCCAAGTATTGAATTAACTATAGCAGATTTCAAGGGAAGGGAACTAGACCCTATTTTAGAACAAGCTAGTCAGAAATTTTTGTCTGTTAACAGTTTTGTACAATCTAGGGCTTTCCATCAATTCGCATGGAGGGAAAACATGCACATTTTTGAGAAAAGGTGTAGGAACATGAAAATAGAGCATCAAGAAATGGATGAAGCCTCTATTCAAAATCAAATAAAATAACAAATGATACAAGAGTTCCAAAATATAACCCTTGAAGAGGGTAGACAGATGATGAAAGATGCAAATATTTTATTATGTCCCAATTGGGATATTGTTGATGCCTTAATTTTTAATTCAATGTCAAATAATTTAGGATTACAGGAGCTAGATAAAGAGGAATTCTTGGGAACATCATTCAGTAATGACCAAGCTGCTCTTGTTATGTGGTCATTAAGAAGAGGATCCAGGACTACTCCATCACAGCCTAATGATTCAGGACTAACAGGGAATATCATTGTGAGGAGGGTCGCTGATACTTCACATGTACAGGCAGCCCACATGAATGTGGACTATTCTAAATTTACCTTGGCCACTGGAGAAAAAGAAGAAAAGGAAATGACTGATCTGCAGAGTAAGAATGAAATAGTGTTGGATGCCTATAATAAAGAAGTAAAAAAGAGAATTGAGCTTGAGAACAAGCTATTGGGAAAAACCACTGGGCCAAAAATAACATACCCTCATGGCCTAGTTGAACCTTTTAAATCCAACACTCTCATAGAAATACTAGATACACCCCAAAGGCCACAATAGTAGACTATTGAGGACTTTGAAGAAGAAAAAGGTAAGCTGTGGGCTTCACATGTAGAATTGGAATCTAGATATGAAGATAAATTGAGAAAAGCTCTCACATATTTGGGGGACAAGATTGAATGGCTGCTAATTTATGATTAGCATGCCATGGTGATCAGTATCTAGGAGGATTTGAAATCTAATGATGAGGCTCTTATGCCTATTTTGAATAAATGGGTGACAAGGGAGAAAGAAATAACACTTTTGTGTTTCTCTGTCATAGATAATTCTTTTGATCAAATTAAAGAGACATTTGATATTATTTTTGATCTCACTAATTTTAGTAATAAAAGTATCTATTTACAAAAAGTAGTACTAAGCATTTTGTTGCTTACTAGTTTTAGTGCATTTTAAAACACCAACAAAATGGTGACTTTGCTAGAGAGTTGTCCAACACATTTGTGAGAGAGTACTGTAGTTTCTTTGGTACTGCTGTGTATGTGTGTGTCATGTGATCTAAGTTTTGCCTATGGTTATAAGGGAATCTTTTAGTGACAAACCTTGAGAATTTAAAGAAGATAGAGCCCAAGTACCATTGCTACACACTAACGTAATCAGCTTATCCAAGTGTCTTATCTAACAAGCAAGAGTTGTAGTCTTATGACATCAGTGATTGGTCTGTCTATGCAAGATATTTTTGTTTCTTCTTGTGTATTTTTTTCTTTGAGTCATAAATAAGTGTCATTACATTTTTCTCGAAATAGGGTGGCGACTCAGTCAAGGTTTTGAAGCTAGTTCTTGTTGTAACAGAAGGTGAATATGGCTAACAAGAGAAAAAACACAAGAGCTTACATGAGAGCCAATCTTGCTGTATCAATGTATACTGATCTACCCCAAGGTGGTGGAAAGAATCAAAATAAGAAGAAGACAGATTGGAATCCCACTTGGAAACCTAGAGGCAATCCATCTATTAATTTCTAGTATCAACCAGTATTAGGGAGAGAGTCTTCTTCACTTAGTTCTGAATCCGAAACTACAAGACTCTTAGGAGGCATTTTCAGTACCCCATTACCTGATGAGAGAGTTTTCAAGGATAAGGA
This sequence comes from Cupressus sempervirens, assembly GCA_028749045.1. Taxonomy (NCBI): domain Eukaryota; kingdom Viridiplantae; phylum Streptophyta; class Pinopsida; order Cupressales; family Cupressaceae; genus Cupressus; species Cupressus sempervirens. The sequence goes on along the minus strand of CM053786.1, from coordinate 235,430,454 downwards.
TGTGTCCACTATAGGAGTTGCTTCATCAAGGCCAGATCATATAGTAGACATGAATTATAGGCTAGGATTTAGGAGTTCATTTGATAATCCTTGTAATCCTAGAGCAGCCCTATACGTGGAACCGAATCTTATAGATTTGGATGACCCTATTGATTCAGAGGCAACTTCTGCAGATCCTAAAGAAGTGCACTCTGAAATAGGATTTTTGAAGAAATGGATTGCTGAGGAAGAAGCTAAATGCATTCATCTTGAAAAAGAGGAGGAGCAAGCCACCTTGGATGCCATAATAGAAAGGGATTCTTTGCTAAGAAGGATGGATGCTTTGAAAGAGAAAAATAAAAAGTTAGAAGAGAATACCACAACTCTCCATAAGGATGTTTTTTGAGATGTTGATAATCTGAGAGCTAAATTTCAGGAACAAGAAAAGTGCCTAAGTCAGAGGCAAGAACCAGTTATTGCTCAAGTCCAAGCCTATAAACCTGTTCAAGTGGATCTTGTAGAGCCCACTACAAAAGCTCTAGATAAAGGGAAAGGCAAGGCTATAGGAATCCAAATAACTGAGCCTCAAGCTATAACAAGAAAATCTATACAACCCACCATGTCAAAATTACATCTAGATCTTGAGAAGGCTCAAAAAGAGAGGGAAGATCTTGCAAAAGAACTTGAGAAGGTTGAGAATGAAGCTCAAGCTATAAAAACTAGGAGAAAAATCCAATTCATAAAATCTAATTTTGCATTGGCTTCATGGCCCAATTTGTCTATCCCACCTGCAACTCCTGCACCAGTTAGTGGTCCAATAATCTCAACACAGGGAGTACCCCAATCTGCTCCTCCCTCATCTTCCACTATTGGCACCCAAGTCCCATTTGTCCCACGTCAACAATTCCAAGCTGCTCCTCTGAGTCAAGCTAATATAGCTAGCACCTCAAATGTTCCTGGTTTCCAAAAGAAACCTGTATATCTGGAAAAGTATAAACAAATATCATTTGCTGGTACTCCTGGTGCTCCACATCCCATATCATTTGATTTAAGAGATAAAGTGGTTAAGTTCTCTGGGAATAATGTTGTTACTGGTGAAGAACATTTGAGAATTTTCATTGACATGTTGAATGATTATGAAGTTGAACATGAAGATATGGTAATGAAATTGTTTGTGCATTGACTAATAGAGGATGCAAGGGATTGGTTTAGGAGGTTGCCTGATGATAGTATTACCTCATGGAGTGATTTGGAGAAATTTTTCAAGGAGCAATATTGAGACAACACTAATGTAGGATTCATGTTGAATGCATTCAAAAACATCAAGAAGAATCCAAATGAGTCTACATTTGATTTCAATATAAGATTCCAAAAAGGTATGTACAGACTATTTCAAGTTATGGGGTTAAATGAAGATGTCTATCTCACAACATATTTCAATGCCTTTGATAGAAAAATGGCTTATCAATTGAGGGATAAGGATCCTAACACTTTAAGGGATACCTATAAAATTGCAGTAAATATAGAGAATAATAGGAAGGCATCTGGTAAACTAGGTAGGAGGGATGATCCTAAGCTTTTTAATCCTAAGAACAATAATAAAAGGGAGGGTGACAAAACTCCTATAGGAAAGAGGCCCGAAGAACCTACTATAGGCCAAGTTTTGGAATTGCTCAAGAAGATGAATTCCAATAATTTCAATAAGCCAAATGTTACTAAAAGACCCCTTGTGAATAACAACAATTTGAATAGGCAGCCTAGAATGCAAAATTAACCTTACACCACTCAGTGGAAAGATGATAAGCCAGTTCCCAACCAGACCCACAATGTGAAGGATAAGGGTACTCCAGGTCACCTGCAAAGAAACACTATAAATATGAATGATGATGTACCATGGTGCATTATATGCCAATCACCTCATTCTACCAATTATTGTGATGTTGCTCAATCATTTGCCCAAAGTCAAGGAGTGCAACCTGAAGAAGAAACTGAAGAGAAAAGCCATGATGCCATAAGTTGCAATATGGTAAGCATGTGTGATGATTTGGTAGATTCTGATTCAAAAGAGCCTAAAGATGATATTACTAGCCAGAGAATTTCTTAATAGCTACATCATCAGCAAGTTCTTTCAGATGATTAAGGGTATGATACAGATAAGGTATGCAGTACATTTTCTAATGTAGATCTCACAAGCTTAAGAATGCCCTCCAAAGAGGAGATTGATAGAATTATAGCGGAAATGATTTCACAAGTCCACAGTAATTACAATTTGAGAAATATAATAGTAAATAATGATGCAAGAAAGCCATCTAGTGTATTTATCAAAGATGTCACTCATAAGATGAATGATCAAAACAAGAAAGTAAATCTAGATGTGCCTAAGATCAAGGAAAATAAGGTTAAGAAATGGGAACCAAAGAAGAAGGTTCAATTTTAGATAAGTGAAGCAACAAAACCAATTATGCAACCAAAGAAATTAGAACCCAATGTTATCAAGCAAAATGTGGTGCCTACTGCTCAAAAGATTCCTACTCCAGGTACTATTATAAAATCCACTGTTGTTGAACCTGTTGATATGATATCCATGTTATCTCAAATTACTGTAAAAGTGCCCTTGTCTGAACTTTTTAGAATTCAAGAGCATAAGAATAAGGCTTCATCATGGTTGGGTGGAATAGGGAACAATAATATTATTGTAGAGAAAATTGTGTCACAACAAACCCCATTAGTAATAGAGGATAGTGGTATCATATCCCAGATTCCTCAAATGTTTTTAGATGATTCCTCAGTGGCATTTATAGAAGATATTGATCCTTTTTTCCTTAGTCTAATCATAAAAGGGAAGACCTTAAAAAATTACATGATAGACTCAGGAGCCTCCAACACCATAATGCCTTTCAAAGTAATGGAAGCCATAGGTTTGAAGGTGGATACCAAGCAGGGTAGATGCAAAGGAATGGATGCTAGGGAAGTCCTAGTCATAGGTACCATAAATGCCTTACTATTAAAATTGGTTGCATATCCTAAAGTACAATTAACCATGTCTGTCCTTGTGGTAGATATACCTCCCCACTATGGAATGTTACTCTCCAGAAAATAGAGTGTTGCCATGGCGGGAAGCTTGCAATGTGATCTCACTTATGCCACTTTTCATATAAGGGACAAAGCTATCAGGGTAAATAGGGAGCCAAGGGTTAACCACATTTTAGGAGAAGAAATTAACAAAGATACTACTTGTTTCCTAGTTACTGGGATTAATGCTTTTAGGGCTGAATTAATTATTTAGGAAGTTGAAAACTTACCTGCTATCATTGAACATGAAGTTGAATGTTGCATGAATTCACCAAAATTATGGACAATGTTCTTTGATGGGGCTAGTTCTAAAGAGGGTACGGGGGTAGGTGTAGTTTTTGTGTCCCCTAAAAATAACACTTTTAGGTATTCATTTACTTTGAAGTTTTCCTGCACTAATAATATTGCAGAATATTGCTGATAGGTCTCAAAGTTTCCATACATCATAGAATTAAGAAATTATGTGTCATAGGGGATTTTGAACTAATTATCTCTCAGATCAAAGGAACCTACTCTTCCAAGAATAAGAGATTGAAACAATATAGAAATGCAATCTAGGATCAGAGAGAATTCTTTGATGTATTTGGGATCTCATGGAGAGATAGGAGTCAAAATAAGATGGCTGATCTATTAGCAAATATAGCAATCAAGCGAAAAGAGATATCATTTGTAGGAATCTCTCAGATTGAGGTGCAAAATAGACCTTCCATACCTGATAACATTGAAAATTGGCAGGTCTTTGAAGATGACAAAGATATTAAAATTTTTTTGTTAAATGAAGACAAATACCATGGTCAGGAAATGGATTGCAGTGGATTGATTGAAACCATAAATGGGAAGGAAATGATTTTTGGTCAAGAGATTATGCAATTGAAAGCAAATAAGATGCCGAAGCGGTTAGTGATCTTGGAAAATATTTTTGATAACCAAGACAGAGTGAAATCAAGATTTAATGACCCTAAACCTCAGAAGTTAGAAGAAATAAACTTGGGTATTGATGAAGTTCCTAAAAGGGTTTATATTGGCCAAAATCTGCCTGTTAGAATCAGGAAAACATTGATTGACCTACTTAGAAAATATAGACATGATTTTGCTTGGTCATATGATGACCTTAAGGCTTATAGGGAGGATATGTTCTAGCATGTCATACCATTGAAGGAAAATGTAAGACCTTTCAGGCAAAAACATAGACCAATCAATCCTACCCTTGCCCCAAAAATGCAAGAAGAATTGACAAAACTAAGTGACATTGGGATAATCAAACCAATCAGGCATTACACCTGGGTTTGAAACTTGGTTCCTGTCAGGAAGAAGAATGGAGACATTAGGCTATGTGTGGATTTTAGGAATTTAAACATTGCATCTCTCAAAGACAATTATGGGCTACCAAATATGGAAGCCATCTTGTAGCAAGTGACTGGCTCTAAATTAATGTCAATGATGGATGGTTTCTCTAGATATAATCAAGTTCTAGTAAAGGAAAGTGAAGAGTTCAAGACAACCTTCACAACCCCATGGGGAACATATGTATATGTGAGGATGCCTTTTGGCCTGATTAATGCAGGAGCTACCTTCCAAAGAGCCATGGATGTAGCATTTCATGATTATATTGATAAATTTATGCTTGTGTACCAGGATGATCTTACAGCATACTCTAATAAGGCTGAAGATCACTGCAAACATTTGGAAATTTTTTCTATCAAATCTCTGGAGTATGGAGTTTCTTTAAACCCAAAGAAATGTGCATTTGGGGTCACAGAAGGAAAACTACTAGGACATATAATGTCTAAGGATGGGGTGAAAATAGACCCTGAGAGAGTAGCGGCTATTGACAAAGTCCCCAAGACAAAAAATGTAAAAGGCATTCAATCTTTCTTTGGCCAAGTTAATTTCCTTAGGAGATTTGTTACAAATTTTGCCGAGATCAGTAGGCCTATCTCAAAGATGCTCAAAAAGGGAGCCAGTATAGATTGGAATGGCGAGCCTTCATAAGCATTCCAAGATATTAAAATTGCAATAAAAAATGCTCCAGTATTAAGAACCCCAGATTATTCAAAACTCATGCATATTTTTTCTTTTGCATCCTTCCACACTATGGTTGTAGTCTTATTGCAAAAAAATCAAGAAGGATATGAGTAGCCTATTGCCTTTTTCAATAAGTCACTACAGCCTACTGAACTTAAGTATGAAATAAATGAAAAGAAAGTATATGCTTTAGTAAAGGCTATAAAAGCTTTCAAATTTTACCCGATAGGTGCTATTGTTATCACTTTTGTACCTAGTGCTATAGTTAAGGATATATTTTCTCAGTAGGAAGTATCAAGCAGGAGATGTAGATGGATCAATAGAATCCAGGAATTCAACATTGATATACAGATAACAAAGTTAGTAAGGGGTCAAGGTTTGGCCAAACTCATGGTTGAAGCTAATCTAGAGGCTAATCAGATAAATCTGGTAAATGATGATCTCATAGCTGACTTATGTGACATGGACTAGTGTGATTGGTACACCAATGTCATATATTACTTGCAACACATGGAAGCTCCTCCCCATTTGCCTAAAAATGAAAAGAGGAATACTAAATTGCAAGTCATCAGGTATGTAATTGTCCAAAGCAACCTATGGTGGAGAAATTTTGAGGGAGTATTATTGTTATGTGTTAATAAGGAAAAGGCAAAAGAGGTTTTGAAAGAAATGCATGCTAGAGTGTGTGGGGGGCACTATATGGCCAAAACCACTGCACATAAGATAATGAGGGCTAGATTCTAGTGGCCTTCCCTTTTCAAGGATGTTGAAGTTATGGTTAGGAAATGTGATCCTAGTCAGAGGTTTGCTGGAAAGCTAAAATTCTTAGGAAATACCCCATTAAAGCCAGTGGAGATTCAAGCACCTTTTCAATAATGGGCTCTGGATTTCATAGGAGAGATTTTCCCCAAGTCTAGCACTAGCTATTCTTGGATTCTGGTTGCTACTAATTAGTTTACAAAATGGGTAGAGGCTATCCCCACAAGAAATGCAACAAGGAAAGTTGTCAATAATTTCCTACTAAATAATATTATTTCTAGATTTGGTTGTCCACAGAAAATTGTAACAGATAATGCTATGTGCTTCAGGTTTGAGGAATTCATCAAGTTTTGTGACAAATATGGAATGACAAGGTCATCATCTGCTCCATATCATCCACAAGAGAATGGACAAGCTGAGTCCACAAATAAGAGCCTGTTGAAGGTCATTAAGAGAACCTTGGATGATAATAAAAAGGCATGGGATTCTAAGTTACAGTTGGCAATTTGGGCTGACAGAGTAACTATAAAGAAAGCAATTGGTGTAGCTCCATTTGATTTAGTGTATGGGATTCAAGCCAGAATGCCTCAGAAGAACTTGATGGGACTCTAAAATCACATCCAGGTGTATGATGAAGATACTATAGATGAAATGTAAGAAAGAATGGATTAATTGGTAGGACTAACAGAAATTAGAAGAGAAGCATCTCTAAAAAACCAAAAGTTTCAATTGCAAGTCAAGACACTCTATGATAAAATAACTATAAGCAGAAAGTTTGAAGATGGAGATTTAGTCTTAATGTGGAATGCCGGAATTGAGGATAAAGGAAAACATCAAAAATTTGATCCAATTTGGTTAGGCCCATATCTAATTGAAAATACTTGAGGTGAAGATTCTTATATACTCAAAGATGCATTTGACAATATTCTTGAATTGCTAGTTCATGGACAGTTCTTGAAGAGGTATTTTTCTTTAAAAATACTTATTTTCTTCCATGAACAGTAGTTTTAGGGTTTCTTGTTGTTTTTTACATTTTGTATATTCTGTAAGTCTTTGTGAATATCCCTGTGTAATCTTGCTTCTGTGTGTTGCTCAGTGCTCTCTGAAGAAGTTGTCTTTTTTACGAAGTATGTGGTCTGCTCTCCCATAGATTCTGAAATCTTGTATAGACTCAAGTAGTTTATCATCCCTAGATAGAGCCACTATTGGTTTGAATTTTTGTTTGATACAAGTCTTTTATCCAATTGTAGGAAAGTCATATTTTCATTATAGTGGATAGTAGGGTTTCTAGGAAATTCATCCATTTATTAGCCTTTGAAAAAACTTTGTGAAAACCCTATGCTTCTTGCTATTTGTAAATTGTCAGGTATGAAATATTTGAATTTTTAAATAAAGGTGAATATTATGTTGTCTTTTATCTCTTGTGCCCCCAAGATACCTTTCCTCTGATATTTCCCAACTGTCTGATCTAAGTAGATACACCATTGTCGTTACCTTGCTTTGCAAACATGGGCACTTTTTATGTATGGCGAGGTAGCAAGTGCTGAAAAGTTTATAAAATGGGACCACAAAATGAAGATACGGTGGTCAAAACTTGGTTTTCTGGCTTATTTATTAGTCAAGTACACACTGCAATTACCATCAACACAAGAAAGGGGACCCAACAGAAATAGTATGAAGTCAGAGCTAGAATGATGATATTTTCGATGTTCCGCTAGCTCGCTATCGAAAAAATTTGACATCTCGTCATTAGTGAAGTAGAAAGGGCCCGTGAAATTGAAGAGTCGGTATCATTGAAATTCATCAGTACTATAAGTAATCCAGGCAGCATGATAAGTAATAACTGCCTTTGTCAGAAGAAGTCAATAGCAGTAGTAGTAATTTGATGGACCCTTTTATTTCACGGTATCAAAATTTATTAAAGTGTCGGAGCTCGCTACCTCGCTATCAAAAAAATTTGACATCTCATCATTAGCAAAGTAGCGAGGCCCAATGAAATCAAGAGCCAGTGGGACCTTTAGTAACATGGAATGATGACTAGGACTAAACTAAGATCTTAAAGGGTGCCAACTGTGCAGAATTATGTACTTCATCAATGCCCTTCTGATAAAATGTGCAAGAGATCCTAAGCGTCAGATTAGAATAGAATCAACAGTCCTCGCTACCTCATGTTGAAATGTTGCATGTTTTTTAAACTATGCGACGTAGCAAGTATAACTCAAAAAATTGTGTGCAGTTTCCCCACCTTTGATTAGGTCTATGATCAACGGCTGTCATCTTCTCGATATGAAGAGTTGCTAGGGAGATATGTATAGTGACATATCAAATAAGGGCCCACTTCCATTTTTTGAGCAAGCCCAGTAACATATCGTCTACCGAATTCAGATTAGATCAATGGCTGTCACCGCTTCACTATGGCAAGGTGCTCAATCTTTATGCATAATGAAGTAGCGACCTACTGACATGTGTCCTCAATGGCCAGTGGGTCTGGACATAAGCGCCATCAAGGAAAGAGTTATGTACATGGTAAATTTTCATTGGATGAATTGACCAACATGTCAAGTGCAACACCTAGTTGTTTTCTCTGTATCACATGATTGTAGGATTTTTGAAGATCAACAAGGCAGCTTTAAACATAGAATGTGGTGCCACTCTCTGTATTAATTAGACATAAAAGAATCGTTCATGAGAAAAATAGAGTATAATACAAAAAGATTTCATCAGTTTCATCTTAAACGAGAAAAGATTTTGAGTCATTCCTGTGCAGAAGTAATTACTGAAGGAAAGAATGTTGAAGTCTGGCAGAATTTGAGAAATTTTCTATTCGCGAAAAGCTTGCAAGAATATAGAGGACAAAAAGACAGAATTCAAGTAAGTAGTACTACCATAATTTTTTTAGGCTTTTCAATTCTGTAAAAAAATAATCCAAGATGCCTCCGAAGAAGGGATTTTCAGGTCAATTAAACTATTTGGATAGAAATGTGCATGATGACTTGCTTAAGTTGCTCCTAGAGTCTACTGTATAGACAGTGCAAGTTAAAAGGTTAACCTCATTGAACTCTAGGCTAAGGCTACCTGATGGATTGTATGATAAGGGTAATTGGGTCCAGGATGCTCAAACTTCTCAAACTGGTTTGAGTTTGTTCAAGAAATGGTTTGCAGAAAGGAAATTATATGCCCCTCATGCCAATATATGGAATTTTGATCTGGGAAAGCTAGTTGGTCCTAGTGTGTTTATGGATTATGATCTTCTTGAGGCTGTGGCAAAAAGTTATGATCAACCCACTAGGGTAGTGAGAAGATTGGATGGTGAGGTTTTAATTACCATTAGTCCAGAAGATATTAGGGAAGTTTTCAGTCTGGGACCTCTCACTAGGTATCATGTGCCCATTGATTTGATAGAGTTAGAAAAAGAATATATGTAGAAAAGGGATGTAGTTGGACAAGGTGCACTGAAGTCCCACATAGGCAGAATTGGAAACCTACCAGCAATAACATCATCTTTTAAAGAACCTTTCAAGAAATCATGCTTTAATGCCAGGGCAGTAGAGATATATAGGACCCTATGCAGAGTCTTCGGAGAGGGTGAAGAAGATTTTATTCCTCTAAGCTTCATGTATATGATCACCCAAATCTCCTCTTTTGGTGTGGAAATAATTTTTGATTTTGCATCTTACCTAGCTAATGAGATTCATAGTGGATTGGTGGGGATTGCAAAGGGCAAGGTGGAGAAGGTTTGGGGTTAGTACTCCCTATTGATGCATATTTTTCTATTTAAAGGGGTTATATATTTTAGTAAAGAAATGGTTTTAAATATGGAACAAGAAGGGGAAGCATTACCAGTTCAGTTATGGAGTGCAGACATGATTGGGGAAGCATAAAACACTAGTTTTGTTAGATTTGATAGGCACTTTGCTTCTAAACTAAGGTGCCTCATATTGAGTGACAATCCCAGAATTCATAAGGCATTAATGCACCTTGTTATGCTTATGGATAGACCCCATAGTCTAAAAGTTTCACATAATTGGGGGGATATCATCCCATATCTAGTCTCAACTGTCATTAGAGTTTATGGATTCAAAGGGACACCCCATGTACTACCCTATCAGGTGCCTTTAAAGGTAGGAGTAGCTGAATATTTATGGCAGTTGGGAGGAGTGGAGGAGACCTTTTTGCACAAAAGGGGAACAGGATCAATTTTTCCTACTTGCATTGTAGCTCACCAGTTTGTAATAACTAAGGAAGGGTGGATCTTCCTCTACAAATTTTTGGATCAGTATAAGATGCCAATATCTCACTCTCATTTTTGTGATGCAGAAGATTTCTTTAATTCTGCTCTTAGACCTAGGATCAAGCTTCATCCAATTCAGCATGAATTCTATTTCCCTAAAGATGTAATAAGGAATGAATTTTCTCTCCAGGAGAGAGAAACAAAGAAAGAGAAATGGAGAGTCTATTCAAAAGTGTCGAAGTTTATCAATTGTTTTGACAAAGATTACAGTCCTCTTAGTAATGTTGCAACTAATGTAGATAGAATAAATAAGCTCATGAGTACATTCCCTAAAATAATGGAGGTAATGAATGAGAAGAAACCACATTTTGTTGATTCATTTCCAGATAAAGCAAGGGAAGTAATGAGGAAATTGGGTTTCACCCCTAACATCGGTGCAGGTCCATTGGTTGTGCAAAAGAGGACATGATATACTGTCATTCGAGATTAGATGCCCCCTGTAAACAAAGGAAAGCAGATAATTGAATCTACTAGTACTATTTTTGAAGAAATAACCCCTGAACCCTCTCCCAAAAGAAGAAGAATAATTAGGGAAGAGGAACACATGATGAAGGTTACTCACCTTCCCAAACTCCTATGAGAATTGAGGAGGAGCAGCTCACCAATGAGGAAATTGAACAATTGGGATCACAAGGAGGAGTTTTTGTTACTCAGGTAGAAATTGATGAAGGGAACCCCTAGGAGCCTCCTGTGTCGATTTTTGAATTAACTATAGCAAATTTTAGGGGAAGGGAATTAGACCCTATTTTAGAACAAGCTAGTCAACAATTTTTGTTTGATAACAGTTTTGTACAATCTAGGGCTTTCCATCAATTCGCATGGAGGAAAAACATGCACATTTTTGAGAAAAGGTGTAAGAACATGAAAATAGAGCATCCAAAAATAGATGAAGCCTCTATTCAGAATCAAATAAAAGAAAAAATGATACAAGAGTTCCAGAATATAACCCCTGAATAGGGTAGCCAGATGGTGAAAGATGTAAATATTTTATTATTGCCCAATTGGGATATTGCTGATGCCTTAATTTTTAATTCAGTATCAAATAATTTAGGATTACAAGATCCAGATAAATAAGAATTCTTGGGAATAGCATTTACTAATGACCAAGCTGCTCTTGTTATGTGGTCATTAAGAAGAGGATCCAAAACTACTCCATCACAGCTTGATGATTCAGGACTAACAGGGAATATCATTGTGAGGAGGGTCGCTGATATTTCACATGTACAGGTAGCCCACATGAATGTGGACTATTCTATATTTTCCTTGGCCACTGCAAAAAAAGAAGAAAAGGAAATGACTAATCTGCAGAGTAAGTATGAAACCGTGGTGGATGCCTACAATAAAGAAGTAAAAAAGAGAATTGAACTTGACAACAAGCTATTGGGAAAAACCACTAGGCCAAAAATAACATACCCTCACCCCACAGTTGAACCTTTTAAATCCACCCCTCTCATAGAAATACCAGATACACCTCAACGACCATAATACAACACTATTGAGGACTTTGAAGAAGAAAAAGGCAAACTATGGGCTTTACATGTAGAATTGGAATCTAGATATGAAGATAAATTGAGAAAAGATCTCACATATTTGTGGGACAAGATTGAATGGCCGCAAATTTATGATCAGTTGGCTAGGGTGATCAGTATCTTGGAGGATTTGAAATCTAATGATGAGGCTCTAATGCCTATTTTGAATAAATGGGTGACAAGGGAGAAAGAAATGATAGTTTTGTGTTTCTCTATCATAGAAAATTCTTTTGATCAAATTGAAAAGACATTTGATATTTTTTCTGATCTCGCTGATTTTAGTAATAAAAGGATCCATTTACAAAAAGTAGTAATAGGATACTTTGAAAAGTACAAAAGCCAGAAATTGAATTTGTTTCCTCATGCCTTAGATAAAGAGAATAATTTGAAAAGCAAAGATGAATAGGCAAAGCAACTTGATGATTTATTCTGTTTAAGAATGAATCAAGTCATTAATGAATCAAGGCATGCATGGTGGGTCGCCACAATAGAAGAAATGGTGAAGGCCCAAATATTCTTTGATTCTTTAAAATAAGAATTTGTTACCATTAACAAGGATGCTGAATATGTGCTAAAAAGATAGAGGGATATTTTATAGTTCAATTGGCTAGATGACACATTATTTAATAAATGGATGGCAGATATGCCTTCCATTCAGCAATTTAATGAAGATGAAGATGATAGTGATGAAATGCAAGGTGACGAGATCCAAATCATTGACCCTATCACTACTCAGACCCAACCAGAAGAAGAAGACAAGGATAATCCATTACCTTTAGTTACAGACTCGAGACCACATGATGCTAATACAACTAAAGAAAGGGAAAAGGTATAAGTTATTTTCCCCATACAAGATAAAGATGGTGAAAGCCCACAGGTGGATGCTAACGTGCCATCATCAAAACAAACTTCATCTTTGGATAATTTGGCTACTGCATATGAGGAAGGATCAGAATAACAACCAACTTAGCACATAAGAGCATGTAACAAGAGGGCCCACAAAAGGAATGTCTAATGTAAAACTTTTGTTGTTACTCGCATTTTTGTCATCTTGTTACATGTATATGTAAGTGTCTTTTAGAGGACACCTATCATTTTGTCTTTAGCCTGAATCTTGTTGCATCTCACACTATTTAGTTGAGATCCCAAGGCTAAAGAATGGTCTGGATTCTATTTTTCTAAGTAATATGCTTAGTCTATTTTTGGTCCAAATTTTGAAAGCAAGTTTATGATGTATTTTCTCTGTCAATTATCTGAGAATACATGAATATAGAATGAGCTCCATTTCTTTCTGAAGGTCATTCTGAGTCTATTGTAAAGGATATAACATTTTCAAAGAAAATGAATACAAATTGTGAACTGTCCCCATATCAGTTCTTTCTGAATCTTGTCTCCTTTCAATTACTTGGTTGTCTTGATATTGTATAAGTAAAGGCTTGTGCAATCAAATGCAATTTATTTAGGTTGTATATCTATTTATCACTGCTATTAATTCAATGGATTAAATAAAAGCTTTGATGAATGTGATAAGGTTTCTTCAGTAGTGGAAAGGATTTTGAATGATCAATTCTGTCTAGAATTGCTGATAGAATTTGTTATAAGGTAACAAACCAGATTTGAGAAGTTGCTATAAACTCTGAATCCCAATGGATTAGGCACTAATCAAGTTGATACAGCTGAAGGAGAAATATATTATAAATGATTATCAAAATGCAGCATTAAATCAATATTTAGTTTTATTTCCTATCGATCTTCAAAGTTTGCCAGCACTTGTCTGCCTGGAATGTTTTAGCTTCAGTTAGCCACTATTGTCTAGAACATCTACATATCTATAAAAGAATTCTTGGCCATATCTATTTAATGGGATGTATTTATCAATTTAGTAAAGAATTATGTATATGTCTGAGGAGTTTGAAATGAGAATCAAAATAAAACTAAGAATAATCCTCATATAGTTGTTACAATTTTGAATCATCCCTAGGTACACCCACCTTGGTTTTGAGAGCCAAAAGAGTAGAAACTTGTCTATGGTTTTGTTGAAGTTGGGTCCAAATACTTTGCATATGCAATTGTTAATAAGAATTGGCTAGTCTTTAGATTGTGTATGTACTGTCATTCTGGTATTAAGCATTTTTTTGCTTAGTAGTTTTAGTGCATTTTAAAACACCAACAAAATGGTGACTCTACTGGGGAGTTGTCCAACACATTTGTGACAAAGTACTATAGTTTCTTTGGTCCTACTGTGTACGTGTGTGTCATGTGATCTAAGTTTTTCTTGTGGTTATAGGGGAATCTTTTAGTGGAAAACCTTGAGAATTTAAAGAAGATAGAGCCCAAGTACCATTGCTACACACTGACGTAATCAGCTTATCCAAGTGTCTTATCTAACAAGCAAGAGTTGTAGTCTTACGACATCAGTGATTGGTGTGTCTATGCCAGATATTTTTGTTTCTTCTTGTGTATTATTTTCCTTCACTCAGAAATAAGTGTCATTATATTTTTCTCAAAATAGGGTGGTGACTCAGTCAAGGTTTTGAAGCTAGTGCTTGTTGTAATAGAAGGTGAATATGGCTGACAAGAGAAAAAACACAAGAGCTTACATGAGAGCCAATCCCGCTGTATCAATGTATATTGATCTACCCCAAGGTGGTAGAAATAATTAAAATAAGAAGAAGAAAGATCCAAATCCCACTTGGAAACCTAGAGCCAATCCATCTATTAATTCCCAGTATCAACCAGTATTAGGGAGAGAGTCTTCTTCACTTAGTTCTGAATCTGAAACTACAAGACTCTTAGGAGGCATTTTTAGTACCTGATTACCTGATGAGAGAGTTTTCCATTATAAGGATGTTTCCACTATAGGAGTTGCTTCATCAAGGCTAGATCTTGTAGCAGACATGAATTATAGGCTAGGATTTAGGAGTTCATTTGATAATCCTTATAATCCTAGAGCAACCCTATACGTGGAACCAAATCTTATAGATTTGGATGACCCTGCTGATTCAGAGGCAACTTCTGCAGATCATAAAGAAGTGCACTCTGAAATAGGATTTTTGAAGAAATCGATTGTTGAGGAAGAAGCTAAATGCATTCATCTTGAAAAAGAGGAGCAAGCCACCTTGGATGCCATAATAGAAAGGGATGCTTTGCTAAGAAGGATGGTTTCTTTGAAAGAGCAAAATAAAATGTTAGAAGAGAATACCACAACTCTCCATAAGGATGTTTTTGGAGATGTTGATAATCTAAGAGCTAAAGTTTAGGAACAGGAAAAACACCTAAGTCAGAGACAAGAACCAGTTATTGCTCAAGTCCAAGCCTATAAACTTCTTCAAGTGGATCCTGTAGAGCCCACTGCAAAAGCTCCCAATAAAGGGAAAGGCAAGGCTATAAGAATCCAAATAAATGAGCCTCAAGCTATACCAAGTAAACCTATACAACCCTCCATGTAAAAATTAAATCTAGATCTTGAGAAGGCTCAAAAAGAGAGGGAAGATCTTGCAAAAGAACTTGAGAAGGTTGAGAATGAAGCTCAAGCTGCAAAAACTAGGAGAAAAATCCAATTCATAAAATCTAATTTTGCATTGGCTTCATGGTCCAATTTGTCTATCCCACCTGCAATTCTTGCAGCAATTAGTGGTCCAATAATCTCAACTCAGGGAGTACCCTAATCTGCTCCTACCTCATCTTCCACTATTGGCACCCAAGTCCCATTTGTCCCACATCAACAATCCCAAGCAACTCCTCTGAGTCAAGCTAATATATCTAGTACCTCAAATGTTCCTGGTTTCCAGAAGAAACTTGTATATTTGGAAACATATAGACAAGTATCATTTGCTGGTATTCCTGGTGCTCCACATCCCATATCGTTTGATTTAAGAGATAAAGTGGTTAAGTTCTCTGGGAAATAATGTTTTTATTGGTGAAGAACATTTGAGAATTTTCATTGACATGTTGAATGATTATGAAGTTGAACATGAAGATATGGTAATAAAATAGTTTGTGCATTTGCTAACAGAGGATGCAAGGGATTGGTTTAGGAGATTGCTTAATGACAGTATTACCTCATGGAGTGATTTGGAGACATTGTTCAAGGAGCAATATAGAGACAACACTAATCCAAGATTCATGTTGAATGAGTTCAACAACATCAAGAAGAATCCAAATGAGTCTACATTTGATTTCAATGTAAGATTCCAGAAAGGTATGTACAGACTATTTCAAGTTATGAGGTTAAATGAAGATGTCTGTCTCACAACATATTTCAATGCCTTTGATAGCAAAATGGCTTATAAATTGAGGGATAAGGATCCTAAGACTTTAAAGGATGCCTATAAAATTGTAGTAAATATAGAGAATAATAGGAAGGCATCTAGTAAACTGGGTAGGAGGGATGATTCAAAGCTTTTTAATCCTAAGAACAATAATAAAAGGGAGGGTGACAAAACTCCTATAGGAAAGAAGCCTGAAGAACCTACTGTAGGCCAGGTTTTGGAATTGCTCAAGAAGATGAATCACACTAATTTAAATAAGCCAAATGTTTCTGAAAGACCCCCTATGATTAACAACAATTTCAATAGGCAGCCTAGAATGCAAAATTACCCTTACACCACTCAGTGGAAAGATGGTAAGCCAGTTCCCAACTAGACCCATAATGTGAGGGATAAGGGTATTCCAGATTGCCTGCAAAGGAACACTGTAAATATGAATGATGATGTAACATGGTGCATTATATGCCAATCACCTTATTCTCCTAATTATTGTGTTGTTTCTCAGTCATTTTCCCAAGGTCAAGGAGTGCAACCTGAAGAAGAAACTGAAGAGAAAAGCCATGATGACATAAGTTGCAATATGGTAAGCATGTGTGATGATTTGATAGATTTTGATTCAGAAGAGCCTGAAGATGATATTACTAGCTAGACAATTGCTTACTAGCTACATCATCAGCAAGTGCTTTCAGACGATGAAGGGTATGATACAGATAAGGTATGCAGTACATTTTCTGATGTAGGTCTCACAAGCTTAAGAATGTCCTCCAAAGAGGAGATTGACAGAATTACAATAGAAATGATTTCACAAGTCCATAGTAATTACAATTTGAGAAATAGAATAGTAAATAATGATGCAGGAAAGCCATCTAGTGTATTCATCAAAGATATCACTCATAAGATGAATGATCAAAATAAGAAAGTAAATGTAGATGTGCCTAAGATCAAGGAAAATAAGGTTAAGGAATGGGAACCAAAGAAGAAGGTTCAATTTCAGATAAGTGAAGCAAAAAAACTAGTTGTGCAACCAAAGAAATAAGAACCTGATGTTATCAAGCAAAATGTGGTGCCTACTGCTCAAAAGATTCTTACTCCAAGTACTATTATAAAACCCATTGTTGTTGAACTTGTTTATACGATATCCATGTTATCTCTAATTACTATAAAAGTTCCCTTGTCTAAAATTTTTAGAATTGAAGAGCATACGAATAAGGCTTGCTCATGGTTGGGTGGAATAGGGAACAATAATATTATTGTAGAGCAAACTGTGTCCCAAAAAACCCCATTAGTAATAGAGGATAGTGGTATCATATCCCAGATTCCTCAATTTTTTTAAGATGATTCCTCAGTGGAATTTATAGAAGATATTGATCCTTTTTTCCTTAGTCTAATCATAAAAGGGAGGACCTTAAAAAATTGCATGATAGACTCAGGAGCCTCCAACACTATAATGCCTTTCAAAGTAATGGAAGCCTTAGGTTTTAAGGTGGATACCAAGCAAGGTAGATGCAGAGGAATGTATGCTAGGTAAGTCCTAGTCATAGGTACAATAAATGCCTTACCATTCAAATTGGCTACATATCCTAAAGTACAATTAACCATGTCTTTCCTTGTGGTAGATAAACCTCCCCACTATGGAATGTTACTCTCCAAAAAATGGAGTGCTACCATGGGGGGAAGCCTACAATGTGATCTCACTTATGCCACTTTTCATATAAGGGACAAAGCTGTCAGGGTAAATAGGGAGCCAAGGGTTAACCACATTTTAGGAGAAAAAATTGACAAATATACCACTTGTTTCCTAGATACTGGGATTAATGCTTTCAGGGCTGAATTAATTATTTATGAAGTTGAAAAATTACCTGCTATCATTGAACATGAAGTTGAATGTTGCATGAATTCACCAAAATTATGGACAATGTTCTTTGATGGGGCTAGTTCTAAAGAGGGTGCAGGGATAGGTGTAGTTTTTGTGTCCCCTGAAAATAACACTTTTAGGTATTCATTCACTTTGAAGTTTTCCTACACTAATAATATTGCAAAATATGAAGCATTGCTGCTAGGACTCAAAGTTTCCATACATCATAGAATTAATAAATTATGTGTCATAGGGGATTCTGAACTAATTATCTCTCTGATCAAAGGAACCTACTCATCCAAGAATAAGATATTTAAACAATATAGAAATGTAGTCTAGGATCAGATAGAATTCTTTGATGCATTTGGGATCTCATGGAGAGATAGGACTCAAAGTAAGATGGTTGATCTATTAGGAAATGTAGCAATCAAGCCAAAAGAGATATCATTTGCAGGAATCTCTCAGATTGAGGTGCAAAATAGACCTTCCATACTTGATAAAATTGAAAATTGGCAGGTCTTTGAAGATGACAAAGATATTACTAATTTTTTGTTAAATGAAAACAAATACCATGGTAAAGAAATGGATTGCAGTGGACTGATTGAAACCATAAATGGGAAGGAAACCATTTTTGTTCAAGAGATTATGCAATTGAAAACAAATAAGATGCCGAAGGTTTTAGTGGTCTTGGAAAATATTTTTGATAACCAAGACAGCATAAAATAAGGAGTTAATGACCCCAAACCTCAGGAGTTAGAAGAAATAAACTTGGGTACTCATGAAGTTCCTAAAAGGGTTTATATTGGCCAAAATCTGCGTGTTAAAATTAGGAAAACATTGATTGACCTACTCAGAAAATACAAACATGTTTTTGCTTGTTCATATGATGACCATAAGGCTTACAGGGAGGATCTATTCTAGCATGTCATACCATTGAAGGAAAATGTAAGACCTTTTAGGAAAAAATAGAGACCAATCAATCCTACCCTTTCCCCAAAAATGCAAGAAGAACTGGCAAAACTAAGTGACACTAGGATAATCAAACCAATCAAGCATTCCACCTGGGTTTCAAACTTGGTTCCTGTTAGGAAGAAGAATGGAGATATTATGCTATGCATGGATTTTAGGAATTTAAACATTGCATCTCTCAAAGATAATTATGGGCTACCAAATATGGAAGCCATGTTGTAGCAAGTGACTGGCTCTGAATTAATGTCAATGATGGAAGGTTTCTCTGGATATAATCAAGTTCTAGTAAAGGAAAGTGAAGAGTTCAAGAAAGCCATCACAACCCCATGGGGAACATATGTATATGTGAGGATGGCTTTTGGCCTGATTAATGTAGGAGCTACCTTCCAAAGAGCCATGGATGTAGCATTTTATGATTATATTGATAAATTTATGGTTGTGTACCAGTATGATCTTACAAAATATTATAATAAGGCTAAAGATCACTGCAAACATTTAGAAAAAATCTTTATCAAAGCTCTGGAGTATGGAGTTTCTTTAAACCCAAAGAAATGAGCATTTGGGGTCAGAGAAGGCAAACTACTAGGACATATAGTGTTTAAGGATGGGGTGAAAATAGATCTTGAGAGAGTAGCGGCTATTGAAAAAGTCTCCAAGCCAAAAAAATGTAAAAGGCATTCAATCTTTCTTTGGCCAAGTTAATTTCCTTAGGAGATTTGTTACAAATTTTGCTGAGATCAGTAGGCCTATCTCAAAGATGCTCAAAAGGGGAGCCAGTATAGATTGGAATGGCGAGCCTTCACAAGAATTTCAGGATATTAAAATTGCAATAAAAAATGCTCCAGTATTAAGAACACCAGATTATTCAAAACCCATGCATATTTTTTCTTTTGCATCCGTCCACATTGTGGCTGCAGTCTTATTGCAAAAAAATCAAGAAGGATGTGAGCAGCCTATTGCCTTTTTCAGTAAGTCACTACAGCCTTCTAAACTTAAGTATGAAAGAAATGAAAAGCAAGCATATGCTTTAGTAAAGGTTGTAAAAGCTTTCAGATGTTACCTAGTAGGTGCTACTGTTATCGCTTTTGTACCTATTGCTGTACTCAAGCATATATTTTCTCAGCAGGAAGTATCAGGTAGGAGATGTAGATGGATCAATAGAATCCAGGAATTCAACATCGATATATAGATAATAAAGTTAGTAAGGGGTCAAGGTTTGGCCAAACTCATGCCTGAAGCTAATCAAGAGGCTAATAAGATAAATCTTGTAAATGATGATCTCAAAGCTGACTTATGTGACATGGACTAGTGTGATTGGTACACCAATGTCATATATTACTTGCAACACATCGAAGCTTCTCCCCATTTTCTTGAAAATGAAAAGAGGAATACTAAATTGCAAGCCATCAGGTATGTAATTGTCCAAAGCAACCTATGGTGGAGAAATTTTGAGGAAGTATTATTGAAATGTGTTGATAAGATAAAGGCAAAAGAGGTTTTGAAAGAAATGCATGCTGGAGTATGTAGGGGGCACTATATGGCCACAACCATTGCACATAAGATAATGAGGGTTGGATTATGGTGGCCTTCCCTTTTCAAGGATGCTCAAGTTATTGTTACGAAATGTGATCCTTGTCAGAGGTTTGCTAGAAAGCTAAAATTCTTAGGAAATACCCCATTAAAGCTAGTGGAGATTCAATCACCTTTTCAACAATGGGGTCTAGGTTTCATAGGAGATATTTTCCCCAAGTCTAGCACTAGCTATTCTTGGATTCTGGTTGCTTTTGATTACTTTACAAAATGGGTAAAGCCTATCCCCACAAGAAATGCAACAAGAAAACTTGTCAATAATTTCCTACTGAATAATATTATTTCTAGATTTGGCTGTCCATAGAAAAATGTAACGGATAATGCTATGTGCTTTAGGTCTGAGGAATTCATCAAGTTTTGTGACAAATATGGAATGACAAGGTCATCATCTACTCCATATCATCTGCAAGGGAATGGACAAGCTGAGACCAAAAATAAGAGCTTGTTGAAGGTCATTAAGAGAACATTAGATGATAATAAAAAGGCATGAGATTCCAAGTTACAGTTGGCAATTTGGGCTGACAGAGTAACTGTAAAGAAAGCAATTGGTGTAGCTCCATTTGAGTTAGTGTATGGGATTCAAGCCAGAATGCCTCAAAACAACTTGATGGGACTCTATAATTACATCCAGGTGTATGATGAAGATACTATAGATGAAATGCAAGAAAGAATGGATGAATTGGTAGGACTAATAGAAACCAAAAGGCAAGCATCTCTAAAGAACCAAAAGTTGCAATTGCAAGTCAAGACACTCTATGATAAAAGAACTGTAACTAGAAAGTTTGAAGATGGAGATTTAGTCTTAATGTGGAATGCTAGAATTGAGGATAAAGGAAAACATGGCAAATTTGATCAAATTTGGTTAGGTCCATATCTAATTGAAAATACTTGGGGTGAAGATATTTATATACTCAAAGATGTATTTGACAATATTCTTGAATTGCCAATTCATGGACAGTTCTTGAAGAGGTATTTTTCTTAAAAAATACTTATTTTCTTACATGAATAGTAGTTTTAGGGTTTCATGTTGTTTTGTACTTTTTGTATATTCTATAAGTCTTTGTGAATATCGCTATGCAATCTTGTTCCTTTCTTTTGTGTTGCTCAGTGCTCTTTGAAGAAGTTGTCTTTTTAACGAAGTATGTGGTTTGCTCTCCCATAGATTCTAAAATCTTGTATAGACTCAAGTAGTCTATCATCCCCAGATAGAGCCACTGTTGGTCTGACTTTTTGTTTAATAGAAGTCTTTTGTCCAATTGTAGGAAAGTCAAATTTTCATTCTAGTGGATAATAGGGTTTCTAGGAAATTCATCCATTTATTAGCCTTTGAAAAAACTTTGTGAAAACCCTATGCTTCTTGCTATTCATAAATTGTCAAGCATGAAATATTTGAATTTTCAAATAAAGGCAAATATTCTGTTATCTTTTATCTCTCGTGCCACCTTTCCTGTCATATTTCCCAACTGTCCGATCTAAGTAGATCCACCATTGTCATTACCTCACTTTGCAAACATTGGCACTTTTTATGTATGGCGAGGTAGCGAGTGCTGAAAAGTTTATAAAATAGGACTGCAAAATGAAGATACGACAGTCAAAAGTTTTTTTTCTGGCTGATTTATTAGTCAAGTACACACTGCAATTACCATCAAAAAAGGAAATGGGACCCAATAGAAACAGTCTGAAGTTGGAGCCAAAATGATGATTTTTTCGATGTTTTGCTACCTCGCTATCAGAAAAATTTGACATCTTGCCATTAGCGAAGTAGCGAGGGCCCATGAAATTGAAGAGTCGATAACATTGAAATTAATTAGTACCATGACTAATCTAGGTGGCATGATAAGTAATAACTGCCTTTGTCAGAAGCAGTTAATAGTAGCAGTAGTAATCTGATGGACCCTTGTATTTCATGGTATCAAAATTTATTAAAGTGTCGAAGCTCACTACCTCGCTATCAAAAAAATTTGACATCTTGCCGTTAGTGAAGTAGTGAGGCCCCATGAAATCAAGAGCTAGTGGGACCTTTAGTAATGTGGAATGATGACAAGGACTAAAGTAAGATCTTAAAGGGCACCAACTACGTAGAGTTCCATACTTCATCAATGCCCTTCTGATCAAATGTGCAAGAGATCCTAAGCGTCAGATTAGAACAGAATCAATAGTCCTCACTAACTCGCATTGAAAAGTTGCATGTTTTTTAAGCTATCCGACATAGCGAGTATAAGTCAAAAAATTGCATGTAGTTTTCCCACCTTTGATTAGGTCTATGATCAACAGTTATCATCTTCTGGCTATAAAGATTTGTTAGGGAGATATGTATAGCAACATAGCAAATAAGGGCCCACCACCATTTTTTGAGTAAGCCCAGTAACATATCATCTGTCGAATTCAGATCAAATTAATGGTTGTCGCTACTTCGCTATGGCAAGGTGCTCGTTCTTTATACATAACGATATAGCGACCTACTGACACATGTCCTCAATTTCCAATGGGTTCAGAGATATGCACCATCAAGGAAAGAGTTATGTACATGGTAAATTTTCTTTGGATTAATTGACCAACATGTCAAGTGCAACGCCTAGTTGTTTTCTCCGTATCACATGATCGTAAGATTTTTGAAGATTGATGGTGCAGCTTTAAACATAGAATGTGGTGCCACTCTCTATATTAATTAGACATGAAAGCATCATTCATGAGAAAAATAGAGTATAATACAGAAAGGTTTCATCTTACGAGAGCAAAGATTTTGAGTCATTCCTGTGCAGAAGTAATTACTGAAGGAAAGCGTGTTGAAGTCTGGTAGAATTTGTGAAATTGTCTGTTCGCAAAAAGTTTGCAAGAATATAGAGGAAAACAAAGATAGAATTCAAGTAGTACTACCATAATCTCTGTAGGCTTTTCAGTTCTGTAAAAAAATAATCCAAGATTCCTCCGAAGAAGGAATTTTTAGGTCAAATAAACTATTTGGATAGAAATGTGCATGATGACTTGCTTGAGTTTCTCCCAGAGTCTACTATAGAGATAGTGCAAGTTAAAAGGTTAACCTCATTGAACCTTAGGCTAAGGATAGCTGATGGATTGTATGATAAGGGTAATTGGGTCCAGGATGCTCAAACTTCTCAAACTAGTTTGAGTTTGTTCAAGAAATGGTTTGCAGAAAGGAAATTATATGCCCCTCATGCCAATATATGGAATTTTGATCTGGGAAAGCTAGTTGTTCCCAATGAGTTTATGGATTATGACCTTCTTGAGGCTATGGCAAAAATTTATGATCAAGCCACTACGGTAGTGAGAAGAATGGATGGTGAGGTTTTAATTACCATTAGTCCATAAGAGATTAGGGAAGTTTTCAATCTAGGACCTCTCACTAGGCATCATGTGCCCATTGATTTGATAGAGTTAGAAAAAGAATATATGTCAAAAAGGGATGTAGTTAGACAAGGTCCACTGAAGGCCCACATAGGTAGAATTGGAAACCTACCAGCAATAGCATCATCTTCTAAAGAACCTTTCAAGAAATCATGCATTAATGCTAGGGTAGTAGAGATATGCAGGACCCTGTGCAGAGTCTTTGGAGTGCATGAAGAAGATTTTATTCTTGTAAGCTTCATGTATATGATCACCCAAATCTCCTCTTTCAGTGTAGAAATAATTTTTGATTTTGCATCTTACTAGGCTAATGAGATTCATAGTGGATTGGTGGGGATTCCAAAGGGAAAGGTGGAGAAGCTTTGGGGTCTGTACTCCCTATTGATGCATATTTTTCTATTTAAAGGGGTTACATATTTTGGTAAAGAAATGGTTTTAAATAGGGAACAAGAAGGGGAAGCACTACCAGTTCGGTTATGGAGTGCAGACATGACTGGGGAAGTAGAAAATGCTAGTTTTGTTAGATTTGATAGGTACTTTGCTTCTAAACTAAGGTGCCTCATATTGAGTGACAATCCCAAAATTCGTAAGGCATTAATGCACCTAGTTAGGCCTATGGACATACCACATAGTCTAAAAGTTTCACATAATTGGCAGGATATCATCCCATATCCGATCTCAACTATCATTAGAGTTTATGGATTCAAAGGGACACCCCATGTACTACCCTATCAGGTGCCTTTAAAGTTAGGAGTGGAGGAGACCTTTTTGCACAAAAGGGGAATAGGATCAAATTTTCCTACTTGCACTATAGCTCACCAATTTGTAATAACTAAGGAATGGTGGATCTTCCTCTATGAATTTTTGGATCAGTTTAAGATGGCAATATCTCACTCTCATTTTTGTAATGCAGAAGATTTCTTTAATTTTGTTCTTAGACTTCGGATCAAGCTTCACCCAATTCAGCATAAATTCTATTTCCCTAAAGATGTAATAAGGAATGAATTTTTTCTCTAGGAGCAAGAAAAAAAGAAAGATATATGGAGAGTCTATTCAAAGGTTTTGGAGTTTATCAATTGTTTTGACAAAGATTACAGTCCTCTTAGTAATGCTGCAACTGATGCAGATAGAATAAATAAGCTCATGAGTGCATTCCCCGAAATAATGGAGGTAATGAATGAGAAGAAACAACATTTTACTAATTCTTTTCCAGATAAAGTCAGGGAAGTAATGAGGAAATTGGGTTTGACCCCTAACATAGGTGTAGGTCCATTGGTTGTGCAAAAGAGGACAAGATATAGTGTCATTCGGGATAAGATGCCCCCTATAAACAAAAGGAAGTAGATAATTGAATCTACTAGTACTATTTTTGAAAAAAGACCCCCTAAATCCTCTCCCAAAAGAAGAAGAATAATTAGGGAAGAGGAATCAAATGATGAAGGTTACTCACCTTCCCAAACTCCTATGAGAATTGAGGAGTGGCTCACCAATGAGAAAATTGAACAATTGGGATCACAAGGAGGAGTTTTTGTTACTCGGGCAGAAATTGATGAAGGGAACCCCTAGGAGCCTCCTTTGCCAAATTTTGAATTAACTATAGCAAATTTTAGGGGAAGGGAATTAAACCCAGTTTTAGGACAAGCTAGTAAGCAATTTTTGTTTGATAACAGTTTTGTACAATCTAGAGCTTTCCATCAATTCGCATGGAGGAAAAACATGCACATTTTTGAGAAAAGGTGTAGGAACATAAAAATAGAGCATCTAGAAATGGATGAAGCCTCTATTCAAAATGAAATAAAAGAACAAATGATACAAGAGTTCCAGAATATAACCCCTAAAGAGGGTAAAGAGATGGTGAAAGATGCAAATATTTTATTATTGCCCAATTGGGATATTGTTGATGCCTTAAATTTTAATTCAGTGTCAAATAATTTAGGATTACAGGATCTAGATAAAGAGGAATTCTTGGGAACATCATTCAGTAATGACCAAGCTGCTCTTGTTATGTGGTCATTAAGAAGAGGATCCAGGACTACTGCATCACAGCCTGATGATTTAGGACTAACAAGGAATATCATTGTGAGGAGGGTCGCTGATACTTCACATGTACAGGCAGCCCACATGAATGTGGACTATTCTAAATTTGCCTTGGCCACTGTAGAAAAAGAAGAAAAGGAAATGACTGATCTATACAGTAAGTATGAAACAGTGGTGGATGCCTACAATAAAGAAGTAAAAAAGAGAATTGAGCTTTAGAACAAGCTATTGGGAAAACCCACTAGGCCAAAAATAACATACCCTCGCCCCCCAGTCAAACATTTTAAATCCACCCCTCTCATAGAAATACTAGATACACCCCAAAGGCCACAATACTACACTTCTGATGACTTTGAAGAAGAAAAAGGAAAACTGTGGGCTTTACATGTAGAATTGGAATCCAGATATGAAGATAAATTGAGAAAAGCTCTCACATATTTGGGGGACAAGATTGAATGGCTGCTAATTTATGATCAATTGGCCAGGGTGATCAGTATTTGGGAGGATTTGAAATCTAATGATGAGGCTCTAATGCCTATTTTGAATAAATGGGTGACAAGCGAGAAAGAAATAACACTTTTGCATTTCTTTCTCATAGATAATTCTTTTGATCAAATTGAAAAGACATTTGATATTGTTTCTGATCTCACTAATTTTAGTAATAAAAGGATCCATTTACAAAAAGTAGTAATAGGCTACTTTGAAAAGTACAAAACCAAAAATTCAATTTGTTTCCTCATGCCTTAGATAAAGAGAATAATGTGAAAAGCAAAGATGAATGGGCAAAGGAACTTGATGATTTATTTTGTTTAAGAATGAATCAAGTCATTAATGAATCACAGCATGCATGGTGGGCTACCACAACAAAAGAAATGGTGAAGGCCCAAATATTTTTTTATTCTTTAAAACAAGAATTTGTTACCATTAACAAGGATGTTGAATATGTGCTAAAAAAATAGAGGGATATTTTATAGTTCAATTGGTCAGATGATACATTATTTAATAAATGGATGGTAGATATGGCTCCCGTTTAGCAGTTTGATGAAGATGAAGATGATAGTGATGAAATGCAAGGTGAGGAGATCCAAATCACTGACTCTATCACTACTCAGACCCAACCAAAAGAAGAAGACAAAGATAATCTGTTACCTTCAGTTACAGACTTAGGACCACAGGATGCTGATACAACTAAAGAAAGGGAAAATGTAGAAATTATTTTCCCCATATAGGATAAAGATGGTGAAAGCCCATAGGTGGATGCTGACGTGCCATCATTAGAACAAACTTCATCATTGGATAATTTGGCTGCTACATACGAGGAAGGATCAGAATAACAACCAACTTAGCACATAGGAGCTTGTAATAAGAGGGCCCACAAAAGGAATGTCTAATGTAAAACTTTTGCTATTACTTGCATTTTTGTCATCTTGTTACATGTATATGTAAGTGTCTTTTTGAGGACACCTGTCATTTTGTCTTTAGCCTGAAGCTTGTTGCATCTCACACTATTTAAGTGAGATCCCAAGGCTAAAGAATGGTCCAAATTCTATTTTTCTAAGTAATATGCTTAGTCAGTTTTTGGTCCAAATTTTGAAAGCAAGTTTATGATGTATTTTCTCTGTCAATTATCTGAGAATACATGAATATAGAATGAGCTCTATTTCTTTCGGAAGGTTATTTTGAGTCTATTGTAAAGGATATACCATTTTCAAAGAAAATGAATACAAATTGTGAACTGTCCCCATATTAGTTCTTTCCGAATCTTGTCTCCTTTCAATTACTTGGTTGTCTTGATATTGTATAAGTAAAGGCTTGTGCAATCGAATGCAATTTAGTTATGTTGTATATCTATTTATCACTACTGTTAATTCAATGGATTAAATAAAAGCTTTGATGAATGTGATAAGGTTTCTTTAGTAGTGGAAAGGATTTTGAAAGATGAATTCTGATTAGAATTGCTAATAGAATTTGTTGTAAGGCAAAAAACTAGATCTGAGAACTTGGTATAGACTCTGAATCCCAATGGATTAGGCACTGATCAAGTTGATACAGCTGAAGGAGAAATATATCATAAATGATTATCAAAATACAACATTAAATCAAACTTTACTTTTATTTCTTGTAGATCTTCAAAGTTGGCCAGCACTTGTCTGCATGAAATGTTTTAGCTTCAGTTAGCCACTATTGTCTAGAACATCTGCAGATCTATAGAAGAATTCTTGGCCATATCTATTTTATGGGATGTATTTATCAAGTTATTAAAGAATTATGTATATGTCTGAGGAGTTTGAAATGAGAATCAGAATGAAACTAAGAATAATCCTCATATAGTTGTTACAGTTTTGAATCATCCCTGGCTACACCCACCCTAGTTTTGTAGAGCCAAAAGAGTAGAAAACCGTCTGTAGTTTTGTCGAAGTTGGGTCCAAATACTTTGCATATGCAATTGTTAACAAGAATTGGCTAGTCTTTAGATTGTGTGTGTAATGTCATTTTGGTATTAAGCATTTTGTCACTTAGTAGTTTTAGTGCATTTTAAAACACTTACAGGGTGATTGTTATTGGGTGTATGTTCTAAACCACTTGGAAGATAGGGTTGTTGAATAATCAAGACTAGCTAGGTTACTAAGAGGGGAGGGGTGAATTAGTAACCTCAAAAAATTTAAATTTATTCAACACTTAAGCATATAAATCATTCACCATTCATTCATCTAGTCTACTACATACATGAGAAAAGATAAACATTCATAACACATGAACACAGTAATTTGGTGACCTAGAAACCTTCCAAATAGAAAGTAAAACTAGGGTGGGGATGATACCCACACAACTTCACTACTGTAGTATAAAGTTGGCCTGTTAGGGCTTACATTGAAGACTTTTGATGATCTACCCTACTAAGAGAAATTTGGACTGCTAGGTCCACCTTGTTAGAGGTTTCACAAACATATAGTGAAGTATGCATTATGTTAAGAGATTTACACAAAGACTACTAAGTCTACCCTATTAAAGGGTTTAGAAAACTGATTCATCTATTAGGATGAAATAGTAGATTTAACTTACAACTTGATTGCTGAATAGATCTTGAAGTACAGATCACCTCTTGTGACTGATATGTCTTTGCTACTCCTTAATGGCCTCGCTAAATACTTTGCTCTATTGCTAAATCACATTCAGTCTTCTCAAAACATTACATGCCCAGTCCATTAACATTCAATTATAAAAAATACATTGAAAATGGTACAATAAATTACATATATACACCATTTCAATATTTACAATTGCAAGGTTAGCTAAAACACAAGTGAACAAAATATTACTGAGTCAGCCAAACAATAGAAAAATTGGGCTCTTCAAGCTAACTTGGTGACCTTCTGATACTTATCATCTACTACATTACTCAGCATCATCATGCACTTGGTAGAAGTAGAGGCTTGGTCCATACTAATCACACAACATATCTTGGAACTTAGTAACCATTGGAGACTTGGTAGATATAGCGTCACTCGGTAGATACGAAATCCTTTGTTTACCTTGTTGTCAGTTGGTAAACACTACACATCCATCACTCGGTAGAAACTGGCTTCACATCACACAAGCTAATAACTCAGTAGACACTATGAAGCTCGGTGACCATTACATGTTCGATAAACATTGTTGAATTGCACATTCACTTGGTAGCTTTAGGAATGCTAGGTGTGAACTACTTAACTATTGAACTTACAAGGTAACCACTGAATGCTCATTATAAACTATAGATTGAGTGATGAGCTTGGTAACCTTTTAGAATTGAATAAGTGTTGTCACTAATGATAAATATAACATAATGCCAACAATATCCCCCTTTGGCATTAGTGAAAAAAATATTTATAAGCCAAAACTTATGTACATTGACATTCTAATTTTGATTTTTCAAAATTGATCTTTGTAAAGCTATTGTACATACATATCTTACATATCTACCCCATACATATGGCATAATATATACATAGTTTTATCCATACATATATCAATTTATTTTCTCCCTTGATTTCTCCACAAGTCTCTTACTATCTCTTTACTCCTCCTATTCTTATTATCTCATACTCCCTCTTTTTGACAATAATACCAAAGAGACATGAAAAATATTCAAATAGAAACATCAAAATGTGAGAGAAATTTGGAGTGTACCTTGAGAATAAGAACCAATTTCTTATCCCAATTATCTTGCAAAATTTTGCAGGTGGAGAGGGCCACTTGAACTTCTACAAAAAGTTCAATCATATGATCTACTATTGAAAAATTGTTATCTTGGACCAATGTTTTTGAATATATGCAATAATTTTTAGCATTGGGTCCATAACTAGAAGGATCATATTTTGGTTATCAATCAATGTAGACCTAATCCTGGCTTCCTCTCTAAGTAACTTTGCCTAAATTTCTAACAAAAATTTCACCTTCATGTGATGTGTTGAGCTTGAAATTGGGTCAAGCTATAACCTTTGGGCACTACCCTTCATATCCACATTAATCTTATTCAATTTTTCCTTTATATCCTTGGTATACTCGGTAACATCTCAAAGCTTGCCCAAAAGTGATGTTAAATTTGTGAAGGATTGTTTGAGGTTGCTCAAAATTATGGATAACTCTACCTAATTTATTGCAATGTGTTGTGCAATCTGCTCAAGTACCTTATTATCAAAATTTTTCCCTGCCTTCTCAATAAGCTTCTCTTAGCTAGAAGTGTCCTCATTGAACTTATTGAAAGCCTCTTCTAATTATAACAAAATGTGTTGAGATGAATCAACTTCAACACCTATAGCCTCAGTAATTATGTTTTTGGCATTCTCAATTATTGTAAATTCTGTATCTCAATTATTGTAAATTCTCTATCTCTATCATCTCTAAGCTATTTTTGCCTTGCTTTTTGCTCTAAAAGATGACTGACCAATATCATTTCATTAGCTATGGCAGTATCCATATCTATCTTGGGAATAAAAGTTTCTTTGTCTAAGTCTATGTCTTCATCAATTGCTTTGCTAGTAAGCAGAAGTTTTAGAGGAGTCTTTGGTTTTACTTCTATGCTTACTTGGACTTAGAAATGGAAACAATAGTAGGAGTAGTTGGACTAGTAGAAAAAACTTGAATTGGTCCAACTAAAGGAAAACAGAAAGAAGTACCAACTATATCCAAAATTGATGTGCTTCCCAAAAATGAAGTACCAATAGGTAATCTACAAACTAGAATATTTACAACTAAAGAGCTAACTGGAACAAAAGCTGGTGCAATTAAAGTTGTAGTAGAGAAAATTGTAGAAAATGTTGGAAAACTTATTGTGCATGGTGCAAAAGAAGTTGGCACAATTTGAGAACTAGCAGCTATGCATACTACTAAAGCAGATTTCTCGGGAGCTAATGAAGAGGGTTACAACTCGGTGGATGAAGTGGTAGACACTTCCACTGTAGATACCTAGAGCTATAAGGTAGAAAGTGTAGATGATATTTCTAAGGTAGTTGCAATCATTCCTACTGAATCTAACTCCATCCTTAATGATGTTGCTAGCTTAGGTTGAGAGTGAGGAAGGGAAGTAATGACTTCTGCTGCAATTTTCATTGGATCATCTTCTTCATTTTCTTCCCTATCTTCCTTTTTAGCTTCTTCCTCTTTCTCTTCATCATCAACCCTTAATGCCTGATAGTCTTCAGTATCAAAAGTAACACATGGAGTGTTGTTATCTTCTTCATCATCAATGTGTCCATTATCATCTTTGATCTCTACTAGACCATCACTAGGATTTTGCAGATGATAGATGTTCTTCCACGTGTTTGTTGCATCTCTTACAACATGCTCAATATCTTTGATTAAAATCAAACATGTGTCGAATCTAATCATCATTTTACCTTCATTATTTTTCATGGCTTCCTTCACTTCCACATCTATAAGATTAGGCAATAGTTTCTTCAAGGATTGTTCATAAATATCTTTGGCTATTTGTGTAGCTCACTCTCACCTTGGCTGCAATCTTACCAATAATTCCTTTGAAATTTGTCGAGAAATCTAGTCTAGGGAATACTTCCATTTTCCCATTTTGGTGAGTACAAACTCTTTAATTTTCATCTTCTCAGCATCAATACTTGTTTCAAACTTTAGAGCCTTGAAGTTTGTGATGCTAGCTCCTTCTTCCATTTGTTTCAACCTTTCCTAGAAGGTAAGTGGGGGCTTGTTGAGCACAACTTCACCTTTGCCTTTTCCTTTTGATCTCCTAGTGAAAATAGTTGTGGAGGCCTTTGAAGGTTTTGTAATGATTACCATCCCTTTCTTCTTGGTTGGCTCTACCTCCTTCTCTGATTCTTTCTCTCCTCCTTCTCCTCCTTCTTCTTGATCCTCTCCTTTTCCTTCGATAAGCATTAAAGGGCCAGTGGTAGTTTTCATCTTTTCTATTGTCCTCTTGCCTTCGCTAATTACTTGAGGTAGCTTGATTTCAAGTTCAATTCTAGCTTTTTCCTTATCATATGTACCAAAAATTGGTTGCTTACGGTTTACAAGCTCATTTACCAATGCTTCAATAATGTCCTTGGTTTTATCAATATTGACCTCATAAGGGAGAGGTTTCAACCATGCAACTTGGGGCTTGACTACCTGAATGTATACTCTATCATAGTCAAACATGAAACACACATCATCTTTATAATCCTCAACAAGTTTAGGAGGAATTCTAAACCTATTGTTCATCCTTTCCTTGAAATATTCAAAATAATTATCCACAATACTATCAAAATTTATGCCCATTTATGTAATAAACTCATTTATCTGGTATAAAATAAGAACATCCTTTCTCCATACAATAGAATCTTTATATGGAAATAATTTTTGCACATAAAATAATAGACACATCAATAGAGAACCAAATTTACAAAGGTTGTTCTTTGATGTTAAGATGTTGTCTGTATTCTTGTTTAATTGCTTCAGTAGTAACTTTGATAAGTCAAATTCCATGTTTTTCTCCACAACTTTAAATGCTAAATAAACTACCTCACATGGCACACTGTTTAAACAAATAGAACTATAAATATTGTGGGAAATTACATGAATACTAAACATTAAATCCACATCAAAAATAGTGCATATTTTCAAACCTCTACCATCCTACTTGGCTAGGGTTTTCTTTTGGAGTTCATCTTGACCTAGGGTTTTGGTAGATTTTTCTTTACTCAACATGGGAAGGCCAATAATATTGTGAATCATCTTCTTTTTTATTAATATGGGCTTCTCTAACCATAATTGACTATTATGTATGTGATTAACAATATACCTAATCCATTTTATTTGGAAACTCCTTGGTAGGTGTGCGATATGTGTCAACCCTTTTGTTTCAAGATGCTCAAGTTTATGTGAACAATCAACATGAATTTACTCTAAAGAACTATCCATTGCTAGGGTTCCTATCTCCTAAATAAAACACTTAAAATGAGTGTGAATGTTGTTAATTAGGAGTACCTTGGGTGGAATTTGAGATTGTGCACAATTAGGGTCAAGTGCCTCCACAACTGCTAGAACTGGCTTGAAATTTGGCACTTTCCATTCCACACCCTTAACAAAAATTTCTAAACCCCTTTACACCTTGCTCTTACTAGTGCTTGTAGATGCCATCACTACTCGATAAATGATGGAAATTTTTGAACAAATTCTTTGCTGGAAATTCACTCAAAATTGCTTGGAATTGCTTGTGTGTACTTGGAAATCACTTAGCTCTGTGAATACTAAATATGCGATGAAAAATGGAGTCAAAATTTTCCCTTTTTGATGAAAATTCACCATTAATTCTAGGTACCATACTAACATAATGTGTGATAGACTATCATCCACTCACTAGCTTAGTAAAAACTTTGTGACTCAGTGATCAAACAAAACTTTACTTCTCCTGACCTAGCTTGATTGAGTCTGTGACTAAACTTTCTCAGCATGAACTAAACTCATGTGATCCTTTTGTATCTGATATACTAATTAGGATTTTCTACTTTCTTCCATTTGGATCTACTTGAGATTTAGCTTGAAGATATAGTTCTAGTTCCTCCTTTGAAGAATCTAACTGGGAATGGTGGAGTCACCCAATTCTTGAGTGATTTTCCATCATTTGAATTATTCTGCTTGGTAGATTTAGGAATCCATTGTTGTCTCATCTACTTCTTGATGTTATCAACTTTAGCTTTCTTTTCATCTTCAAATATTCCTATGTTCATGTAGTTTTTAGCTATGTGACCAATTGTAGTGCATGTGTAACATCTTATTGTTGAATCTCTCTTTCTCAAGTGATGCCTTGTGTAGTCTATGGCAATGTATCCATATTCTCCATAATAGTGACATCTGCACCAAGTATTGTAATCCCAACCAAATATTGCTTTGACAAAATTTTCAGCTGGATTGAATGGTTTGGATTTACATTCAGACGCCTTGTGACCTTACTTCTTGCATATTTGACATTTACCTTCAAATTTTGGTTTCTCCTTGCACTCATTAGATTTATGACCATGTTTACTACAATTGTAGCATTTTCCATTGAATTTTTCCTTTCCATTGCTCTAACATTTGTTTGATGTATGGCCTAACTTAGCATAGTGACTACAAGTAGGTCTTTGATTCCTTTGGGTACCTTGTTTGGAAGATTCACCTTCTTCTTTGTAACCAAGTCATGTTTTACCTTTTTACATATGAAGATTCTACTCACTTTATTGATTCAATCGATCCATATCTTCTTTTGATTTCATCACCCTTTCATTGAGTTTCTTTTTACAAATTAGATCAGCTTTCAATCTTTCATTTATTAGTATTTCAGTGATTAAATCATTCCTTAAGCTTTCATTTTTAGATATCAGATTCATGACTTCCTCGTTTGCATTGGAGAGCTGATTGATAAGACTTTCTTGCTGAAGGGATTGGTTTTGATTTGTATTATTCCTTGCCTCCAAGTCTTCGCTTGCCTTATTCCTTTTTTCCAAGATTTCACACATTCTTATTGACTAAACTTCTTGTTCTCTTTTCAATTTTCTTACCTCTCCTTGCAAAGAGCCATTCTTTGCTATGAGTTCTTTGATTGCCTCATTAACTTCATATGAACTGCTTGATGGGAAAAACTTTTCAATCTTTTCTTCAACATACTGATGGTCATTCATTTGTCTTGCAAGTTCCTTCCTTCTTTTTAGGGATTGGGAAAGATGCTCTTTTTCTTCCTTGATTTGAGCTATGGCTATTTCCAAATCTGGCTTCTCATTCTCAATAGCTTTGTTAAGTCTAAATATCTCCATTGCCCTTGATCTTTGCTCAAGTTGTCAAAATTTATCCTGACAACCACAAAGCTCTAATACCAATTGTTGGAAATAATCAAGACTAGCTAGGTTACTAAGAGGGGAGGGATGAGTTAGTAAGCTCAAAAACTTTAAATATATTCATCGCTTAACCATATAAATCATTCACCATTCATTCATCTAGTCTACTACATGCATGAGAAAAGATAAGCATTCATAACACATGAACACAATATTTTGGTGACCCAAAAACCTTCCAAATAGAAAGTAAAACTAGGGTGGGAACGATACCCACAAAAATTCACTACTATAGTATAAAGTGGCCTAAATTGATCACTTCTAATTATCTACCCTAGTAAGAGCAATTTGAACTCCTAGGTCCACCTTTCTAGAGGTTTTACAAACATACAATGAAGTATGCACTCTGTTAAGAGATTTATACAAAGACTGTTAAGTCTACGCTATTAAAGGATTTAGAAAACTGACTCATCTATTAGGAGGAAATAGTAGATCTAACTTACAGCTTGATTACTAAATAGATCTTGAAGTAAAAATCACCTGTTGTGATTGATATGTCTTTGCTACTCCTTAATGACTTTGTTGAATACTCTTCTCTACTACTGATTCACATTCACTCTTCTCAAAACATTACATGTCCATTCCATTAACATTTCATTAGAAAAAATACATTGAAAATGGTGCAATAAATTAAATATATATACCAGTTCAATATTTACAATTGCAAGGTTGGCTAAAACACAACTGAACAAAATATTACTAAGTCAGCCAAATAGTAGAAAACTTAGGCTCTTCAAGCTAACTTGGTGACCTTATGATACTCAGCATCCACTGCATTACTCAACATCATCGTGTACTCAGTAGAAGTAGAGGCTTGGTCCATACTAATCACACAGCATAGCTTGGAACTTGGTAACCATTGGAGACTCAGTAGATATAGTGTCACTCAGTAGATATTGAATCCTTTGTTTACCTTGCTATCACTTGGTAAACACTGCACAGCCATCACTCAGCAGAAACTGACTTCACATCACACAAGTTGATAACTTGGTAGATACTATGAAGCTCAGTGGCCATTACCTATTTGTTGAAAATTGTAAGCTTGGTAAACACTACTAAAATGCACATTCACTCAATAGCTTTAGGAATGCTTGGTGTAAAATTCTTAACTGTTGAACTTACAAGGTAACCACTAAATGCTCAGTATAAACTATAGACTGAGTTATGAGCTTGGTAACCTTTCAGAATTGAATAAGTGTTTTCACTAATGACAAATATAACATAATGCAAACAAGGGTTGTATATGTGAAATACGAGCCTCTGATTCTCAAACACACTTCAACATGGTCTTTACCTAAGAGATCATCCTCTAATGAACAATGAATTGTTCATATGAGTAATCCAATAGAGTGACCTATTGCCTTCTAAATAGAAGGATTTTTCCCTTGCTCTTAGGTTGAGAAGCATGCAACCAGATGCTTTAGTAAAAAATATTTATGCAAGTATTATGAGAATGCAATTATAGTCTAATAATAGGAAAAGAAAATTAAGCTATATGAGTGCATTTTAATCTAGATGATATTAAAGCTAAGAAATAAAAAGCTATGAGAATATTAAGAAAATGAGTATGAAATTTCGATAGTAATTCAATGCAATTCAAATTCTAACCTCTATAATGAGGAATTAGAAGTATCTTAAATAGAATTCCCAAAATCAATCAACAATTGAGATCAACTCAGACCAATGGTCAGGATTGTAGATGAGATTCAGTCATGATGGAAGATTCCTAATGTTAGTGAGGTTAACTGACTCAAATTTTAAGTGTAATGAAAAGTTAACTAAAATTCACCTGAGTGTGAGAATGAGTGGATTAAGTGAATTCTAATTTGAGAGATAAATCACTTAGAATTCTAATTCCTAAATTGAAGAGAAGGATTTTGAAGGTTATTTAGTTTAATAAAATGAGATATGAACTCATAAATGCATAAACTTTAATTATTTGAATAATTACATTCAATAATTAAAATGAGGACATTATTAAATTAAATAAATTTTAGTACATTAGCTTAGGAGATAATTTAATTTAATTAATTTATAAACACTTTAAATTAAATTAAATTTAATTAGTAGGTTTAATGTAACTAATTTGAGTCAATACTTTAGGAATTAAATAAATAGTGTGGTTAATGTAGATTAGGGTTTTATGCATCTAACAATTAAGTGAAGTAGTGAGAATCAAAATAAGAATTGTCTAGTGAAATAGGACTTTGGGGTTGATCAAAATAGACTAGAAATGGTTGTCATGGAAATGAGCCAGTTTCGGGGTATTACATTTACCCCTCTTTGAATGAATGTGCAAGTAGCACGTTCAATTCAAAGAAAATCAGAAAGTAAGATGCACAGATCAAGAAATGAGATTGGTTGCAAAATTGATGACATGAAAACCAATTGATAAGCTTTTTAAGGTTATCTCTAGGACAAAGTTAGATCTTAGGGAATATAGATAGAACACCTAGATACCAAGATGATAAGATTTTAAAATTACCTCCAGAATTGAGCTTAACTTGAAGGGATCTAGATAGGACACCTAGATACCTAGATTGATAAGCTTTTAAAGATTATCTCCAAAATGGAGCTTAACCTTGAAGGATTTAGATAGAACACCTAGATACTAATATTGATAAGCTTTTAAAGATTATCTCTAGAATAGAGCTTAACCTTAAGGGATCTAGATAGAACACCTAGATACCTAGATTGATAAGCTTTTAAAGATTATCTCTAGAACGAAGTTTAACCTTAAGGGATACAAATAGAACACCTAGACACCAAGATTGATAAGCTTTTAAATATTATTTCCAGAATGGAGCTTAACCTTAAGGGATCTAGATAAAACATCTAGATACCAAGATTGATAATATTTTAAAGATTATCTCCAGAACAAAGCTTAACCTTAAGGGATCTAGATAGAACACCTAGATAGCTAGATGATAAGCTTTTAAAAATTATCTCTAGAATAGAGCTCAACCTTAAGGGATCCAAATAGAACATCTAGATACCAAGATTGATAAGAGATAACAAGATCTGATCATGAGTTGTAGAATCATCCCTAGAACAAGGCTTGACTCTTAGAAGTCATGGTTTAGACTGTCTTGATACCTGTCCATCAAACTCTGATGAGGACTGCTATAAGATGTGATCAACTGATCAACAGATGAGATAGGTGACATAGATGTTAGAGAAAAGGGAACAAGATGCTCTGAGTAATGAAATGCCCTAAGTGATAAGGACATAAGATTCAAATTGACTTGAAATTTAGATTAAATGATGTAATCATGCTGCCCCCTCGGGAGAAAAATTAAAAGATGACACACTAGAAATATGATGTGAAGTAGTATATCAAGAGATACAAAAGAAATTAGAGATTGAAAAGAATATAGAAGAGATTAGAATTATTAGAATAAAATTTGGAGTCAATTTGGATTGATTTGAGGTCCAGAAGACCAAGTTAGACCAAAGGTTGACCAAACTTGACCATAGTTGACTTGAGTTGACTTTTTCCAAAATTTTTGAAAAGTTTGAAGAGAATTGTGATTTGAAAAGCTTATAAAATGCACAAAGTATTAGAAAATTTTGACTGCACAAGCATTCGATCGCATCAGTCCCAGAATTTTAAAATGCACTTTTGAGCTATTTAAGTGTGTCTGATCTCAAATTTGATCTAGAAAATGGATTCAGAGCAGTAAAATTAGCTAGGAGGTGATTTGTATGCCAATCAAAGAACTTTCAAAAATTAGGTTGAAACCTATAAGAGCCCACAAGGTCATTTTCAAATCATTTACACTTTTGTCTTTAGTGAAGAAGAGAGCTCTAAGGAAAAGATGGTGATCCTATTGTCTACACATCAATTCAACCGCTCCTGATGACACAACTAGCTAGCAGACTATGGGCATCCATTGAGTAGTCAATAACCTTGCCCCACATTAAGTTTTTCATGCTTTATGATGTATTTTTTAGCACATTTTAGGTGTTTTTAGGAATGTCCTATTAGTTCTCAGACGAGGATGTCTCTCCTCACATGAAGCCAATCTCTTGTCATGTGAAGAAGTAAGAGGCTTGTACTTGTTCACTTGATGTAATGGGTTTTCTTGAATGGGAGATGCCCACATGTCATGCGAGAAACCCTAGATTTTAGGTGTTCTTTGCTAAGTATTTGATCATTCTTCATGTGAAGATGTGCAATTTCATGTGAGGACTTGAGATTTCATGCAAAATCCTGGTGTTAATTGCAAATTTAAAAGTTTTAATTCTAAATTTTCATTGAATTTTTGCACTTTTGTTCTTCTTGTTTATTTTTTGAGTAGATACTAATTGTTTGCATGTTGTACTTGTTCATGTGTGCATGTTACCTTTAAGGATATTGGATTTTGATCCCATTACCCAATATATGGAGCTCTCTTGCAGAGACTTGATGATGCTAATATGGAACACATAGACAAATTTGGTTTATGTTATCTTTGCCAAATTCCACTAGTGTTGGTGAATCATGGCCTTCTAATAGCACTAGTGGAGTGTTTCCATTCATAGACAAACACATTTCGCTTGCCACAGGGATAGATGATAGTGACACTAGAGGACATCTACAAGATCCTCTTCCTACCAATCCATGGGCCAAGAGTGGTTTATGACACTGTGACTTGATTAGGTATAGAGGCACTAAGGGCCATCTTTCAGTAGGAGTTGATTATGGGAAAAGTGATCACATGGGATGAGCTCCTACATACTTATGGTACCATACATAGATTGGCATCAATTCTTGGTATATTTATTAGCTGATTCTTGATGTCAAATAGAGGCTAGCACATATTAGAGTGTGGATGGGGCAAGATGCTCTAGATGATTTTAGAGACCTTTGAGAGATATGGGTGGGGTTAGTACATGCTCACACATATGTATCATGAGATGCACAAGATAGTGTCTCATGAAAGAGCTTGGCCGCTAGGGTCTATGTTCTCCAAATCTAGGCATGGGAGCATTTGTTAGTTGCAAGGCCCACTTTTGAGGACAAGAGACAACCTATGGAGCCCTATATTTGTAGATATAGAGGCCAGCTAACTTGTACAACTTTGGGGAAGATTGAGCAGTGGAGGACCCATCTTGATGACTTGGTGTTTGTAGTACGGTGTCCCTAGAGAGACTAAGGACAGGGATGATGCTCCATGGGAGCTAAGTTATATGTTTACTTCACAACCACTGATAGGTCAAGCTATACATATAGTGGAGCAATTCCTACTAACTCATGTGTGGCATTAGTATGGATGACATCAAGATATCTCATAGGAAGACTACTCCTATGCTCAATTGTTGAGAGATTTGGAGTGTGGCTAATCCTAGGAGGTCTATGATCGATGTGCACAACTTGGTTATAGTATCTAGTGGGACTACCCACCAGGAGTAGTGGATGGAGCGATGACGCTAGCTTACCAGGCATATTTCATGAGTCATCTCTTCCCATGCTTTATAGATCTAGTGGGGATGGCAGCTTCCAAGAAGCCAAAGTAGGCACTATAGGGGCCACCATAGTAGCCAGAGTAGCCACATCAAGTGAGACACCAAACTAGATAGGTACAAATTCCTCCATGATAGTTTAGAGTGGACCTTGATGCTAGTGGGAGTGGGATAGGGTAGAGGCAATAGAGACATTAGATAAAGGAGTAGCGATAGCTAAGTAGGGAGATGCAGAGATGCAGGACCAACCTACTATGGGAGTTGATCTGTTTTCATAGACCCAAGATGCTCTAAGGAGAGCATGAGAGTGGATATGGACCACACAGTGGCAACTCAAACATTTTCTCATACAAGTGACTATCAGAGACACCCAGATAGTAGAGTAGGATTAGAAGATCCATGATTTATGGAGACAACTAGAGATAGTATCTTAGAGAGAAGATCTAAGTAGTAGCACGACAAGATCTAGCTATAGTTAGCTAGAGATACATATTACTTTGCATCTTATGTGGCAGTTATACAAAACGAGGCTGAGCAGGTGCCTCAATTTTTATAGTATGCATGAGATTCGGGAGGTGCATCGCTAGCTACAAGACATAAGATGCCTCCTCCTCCTCTTCCTCATCCTCCTCCACCACCAGGAGGTGAGGGGGAAGGAGAGAGTTAG
The DNA here is from genome assembly GCA_028749045.1 of Cupressus sempervirens. Lineage (NCBI taxonomy): Eukaryota > Viridiplantae > Streptophyta > Pinopsida > Cupressales > Cupressaceae > Cupressus > Cupressus sempervirens. The sequence goes on along the minus strand of CM053786.1, from coordinate 235,389,243 downwards.
TTCACATTTTGGCTTTGATTTTGATTTGGCTTTGTAGCAATTGGTTTGCTAGCACCATTTTGAACCTATTTTTGATCGACAGTGCTCAAGTCGCATCCAATTTTGCATTGATGTATACTTGTAATATATATATATATATATATATATATATATATATATATATATATATATATATATATATATATATATATATATATATATATATATATAGATTCAAGTATCATTTGTACTTTTCATTTTCTATCCTTATTACTTGTTGTACATGAGATATTTTATGCTATGATTATGAGATGTAGATATGATGCGATGTGTGAATGAAAATTTGATTTTGTTGAATGAATGTGGTGTAGATGAGATGGATTATGAAATTATGTATGAAATGCAAAATGTGAATGAACTAACATCTCATGTAGTGTTCCATGTTGTTGGTGATAGTGATAAGTATCCCTTGAGGACCAAGAGGATGAACCAAAGAATTGACACTTGTATAGCCATGAAGAAGCATGAAACTTTGAAGAAACCACAAATCCCTCATCAAAAAGGATGTAAGTGAATTATTCATCAAACCATGTACTATGCAATGCAAGCCTATACTAGATGCAAACCCTAGGCTAGATGCACTGCTAGGTCTAGCTACCAGACTTCTATAATTGTCATCACTGAGCCTTTAGCGAAATCCCATATGTCATACAATTCTCACTGACATTACAATCATAGAAATATGAATGTGACAAATGTTCTAGTTTTGTTAAGATTAAATGTAAGCATTCAAGGTATAAGAAGCCAGAACGACTAGAACATTTGTCCCTTTTAATGTAACAATGACTAGCATGTTTCTTGCATGTAGACACACCAAACACATGAGAGATCCTTCTTATGCTAAGTATTCTATTTGCAACAACCCTTGTGTTTGTAACCTAAGATAGAAGTGTGCTTAGTATACTCGCAGTGACCCGTACATTCACTTAGTAGGACAAGTATCAATATTTATTGTAGCATAGAGAATTTACTCAAACAAGCAAGGATAAGAACCAAACTCAATGAAGAGTCCATATAAAAGGAGTCGAGGTATACATGACCATCCAATACGAGATGTAGGCTCTTATAGTGGACACCCCCTTTATAAAGATGTTCTGGATCATTGGAACTAAACTACAAATAGAAAGCAAAGAAAATATCACACCCCTAATCCTTTCTTCTCTAGTCGAAAGTGACATCATCAAGTTGCTCGAAGAGACCTAATAGAGAAAAATCAAAACAAAAAAAGTAAAACTCAACACATCCCAAACAAGTACATCATTTTGAGTTTTGTTTCTATGTTAGAGGATTGATGTCAAGTGTCAATTTCCAAAACATGGATGAAAGAAATCTCTTTAGTCGAGTGACAATAGTAGACAAAAATAGTTAGAACAACTAGTGACTGAAGTCAAAGCAGAGTCTTTAGGAAGAAGAACCTTGGTAGGAAATGGAATAATAGTAGAAAGACATAGTTAGAACAACTAATTACTGACATGAGAGATATTCCATGAGAGGAATCTCAAAAACTAACATTAGCAGTAGTAGGCAGATGCAGTTAGAATAATTGGTGACTATTGTAGGAGATTCCAATGACACTATAGATGTTTCCCTTAAGTTATGAAAAGATTCAATCAATGGATACATGAGCAAAAGTAGCAAACTAATGTAGTAAAGCAACTATACAAGAGCCAAAAGATGCATTGTGAGATATAGCATTAGGAACAAGACGCACCTATTTACCAAGCTTTCACCTTCTTGGCAAAAATTATTTTTTCTTCTACTACGATGATGCCTATTTCTAGGTTTTCACCAAGGCACTTTTTGTTTTTTTTTTTCAATTTTTTTTGTGTTTTTTGGATTTTAAAATTTTTTTTAGTATTACCAAGGCACCTATTGCTAGGTTTTCACCAAGATAATAATTTTTTTCAAGATTCTTTGCAATTTTTAGATTTTTTTAGCACATTTAATGTTGAATCTAAGATTGATTCTGACTATTTCATGTCAACACACTTAAGATGTTTACTAAGTTCATGAAGAGTTAGTAACACATGCTGAGTAAAATATGTATAGATGTCAAGTAAATAGTTGATGCCAGGCTACAATGTATATGAAGCCAAGTAAACTTTAGGTGCTGAGAAATCTTTAGGTGCCAACTAAAGTTTAAGTGCCAAGAAAAATATAGGTGCTGAGTCATTATAGAAGTTGAGTGGAAAAAAATTGCTATAGAACCCAAGTGAGCCAATTTTTCTATATGAGCCAAGCATCAAAGGTAACAAGTGTTGAGTAACACAAATTGGATAGTTGTTTTTGATTGCACAAGCACCTCTTTAAACCATTTTTTGAGCTAACATAGAAGAACCTTGAAGAATATTAAAGATAAGAATGAATATTTTGCATTACCTATACAATCCACATATAGCCAATGAGAAAAATGGAGAATGCATGTAACCAATAAGAAAAGTGCATGAGTTAAGTGGGAAATGAAGAATGAATATGGATCATAGATTCATACCTAACCCTAAGTCTTTGAAATATATGCATGGATGAATGAACTATATGGGTGAACTATAGTGAAATTTAGAACGATTAAAGACTTAGTGAAGAATAAAGTAGATTTATAGCATCCAGTTGATGAAGAAAAAAGTATCAGAATATCGAATAGTGACAAATCAAATCAAGATAGGATCAAGTCAGTCAGAGCAGGACAAGGATCTGGGATTAGCAATTGAAGATTGCAAAGCTATTAAGTCAAAGATTTTCTAATACTCTTTAGCAATTGTATTAGATATGGAAATCCTATGGACTTAGGTTGGCCTAGAAGCCATTTTTTAATCCTTAACAGGGTGGCATTCCAAGTGAATGTACTGAAGTCCTTTAACCAAGTCTACTTTTAGTACGGTAGTTCAATCCTTTAACTAGGTCACTTTTAACAAAGTGTAAAGTCTTTAATAGGACAGCTCTTTCATAGGGAAAACAATTGGAAGTGGTCAAACATTTTAACCTTGAATAGTTACACATTGCTACAATGATACTTTGTGGGTGTCATCCCCACCCCAGTTTTACCTTCTCATTTTGGAGGGTTTCTAAGTTACTAAATTTGTGTGTTGCCTATTTTCATGCATGTATTTACTTTTATGTTCATTAGATAGATTGAATGCATCTGAATGGTTTTAAGTTAAAAGAATTTAAAAGGGTTAAAGTTCGTTACTTCTAATTCAGCCCCCCTCTCTCAGAAGTAAATCTTCCCACTTGTTATTTCTAATAATTGGTATCAAAGCCTAGTTCTCACAAGAAGGAGCCTTACAGCATGCATAAAAGATCTAGAAATGGAAGTCTACAAACTTGGGAAGATCATAAAGAATTAGGAAATTGACATATAACTTGCTTTACATGCTTTGAAAGAAGCTAGAGGAGAACTGAGAAAATCCTTAAAAAGAAGAAAATAGATTGCAATAGCTGAGAATGACACATAGTACAAGGAGATTGACACCTCAAATCTATTTTCAAATAGAGTTTTCAAAGAGTTTGATGTAGCAACAAAAGACCTAATAGAGAAGAATAGAGCTCAAGTAGAAGAAATTAGAATACTCAAGCTTGAACAAGAATCACAAGCCATGATGCTTTGTGAGGTAACTGAATAAAAGAAAAGAGCCATTGAAGACAAGGCTATGCTAGAAGATGACAAGAGAAATCTTGTCAATAGATTAGAAGAAAAGACAATTGAGTTTGAAAGAATTTCTAACATGGACCTAGATACTTTAAGCTAGATGATGAATGCACATCATGAGTTGAATATGAAGGACATTGAGATCTCTACACTAAAGATGTAGAATGACCAATTGCAAAATGACCTACAAAAATAAAAGGAGATTGTAGAAAACTTCAACAAACCCAATTAAGCCATCAAGTACTTTGAGCAGCTATTAAAATCACCAAGGGCTAGCAATGATACTTTAGGACTTGGTTACACCAGCACTAAACAAGGAGAGTCCTCCAAAACTATAGAAGAAAGGAGTAACAAAGGTAAGAACTCTAAACCTACCTATCATTTCTATGGTAAAAGGGGACATATTTCTAATGTATATTAGAGAAAAAATCCCCATTAGCATGATAAACCTAATAATGCAAGTTATTGTCATAGGTGCAAAAAAAAGGGCATTAATCACATGAATGCAAGACTAGGACTATCAGAACACCAAAATTTGAAGGTCACTACTACAATTACAAGAAGTATGGACATAGAGCATTTGAGTGCAAATCAAAGCCTATGTGGACATCAAATTAGGAAAGAAGTGAAGCTAACCATGGTCATCACTAAAATTGGGACTACAACAACAAGTATAGCCACCATTACTATTAGGAATATGGAAACATTCCTAAAAATTGCATAAGGACACATTTCAAAGGAAACTACACTAGATGGTTAAGTCAAACCACATGTTTCAGTTGCTTGAAGACTAGTCATATCAGTAGGAATTTCCCAACAAAGTCAAAGGCATCCAAGTCAGAAGCCAACAAAGGAAAAGAGAAGGTAGATGTTGAACACATCAAAGGACAAATGAACAAGACTTGGAAGAAGAAAGATGAGTGTAGCTCATCAAATAAAGGGATCACTTCACCTAATAGGTCAAGTGGTCACACTTCTTCTAACTAAGAAAAAGAAGGCATGTGGGACTTATTTACAAAGTTTTATAATGCATCAGTCCTAGAAAAGATAGTACTGAAGAGAAGAGATCAATATGATTAGAGATGCAAAGTTGAAATTCAAAGTTTTCACTAGTATTTTCCAAGTCATCCTTAGATGCCAAGTGAATGTCAGTATATGTCAAGGTACTAGTAGGAGCCAAGATGGAAATAAAAGCTAAGTAAAGAAGAAATCTAGTTGGATCCAAGCGATAGAAAGTCAATGGAAGCCAAATTATGCTGAAATACTTAAGGAGCCAAGTATACAGTTGTATAAACACTAAGAATTTAATGCTATGTTTTGAATAGTATAAGGTCAATTTTACAATCATTTCTCATCATTCAAATGTAGAGTAAGAAAGAGAAGAGTTTAGAATTGATTGCCAAATAGTAATTGAAGCTTTTGCACAGATTTTGACAAAGATCAAGAACCATTTTTATTGATCTAAGGTATTCCTCAAGTGTTGAGTTGCACAATTATAAAGTTTAATATCTTTTGAAACCCTAGATTTGCAATATGGCTACTAGTTCTAAAAACTCTAAGGAAAAGGAAGGTTTCAATGTTTAGTTAGTTAGCAATGAGGTTAAACAACTAGATTTTAGGCCGATTCTAGAAGTTACATATAAGAATGACCCTACCAGTGCACTATCCATTATTTTACCCAAATTCATGATGGTGCAAGATGTTAGGAAATGTTATAATTGCAAGGTAGGAGCAATAGGAAACATGGAGATTCATCAAGCATATGAAAAACTATGTGAAAATGGAGTGCTAAAGGAAGAATTTCAAATAGTTGAAATAAAGGGCTTAACCCATGGCCTATTTTTTCCCATAGTTTTCAAAATAGAATGGATAATAATTTTCCTAAGAATAATATATAATGGTTTTTTATGGCTAGAAGGAGGACCTATCAAGATAACAAAGAGAATCATGCATAGGGTTACAGGTTTTCCAACCCTAGATCAATACAAGACCCTGTGAAGTGATTCTAAGGAGGCTATTGAAAAGAACACCGGGGAAAAATGGAACAAAAGGGTCATGACTATTGACATAATCATAGATCCCCTTTTGGGCTTTGCAATAAGAATCATATCTCACAAGTTCTATCAATCAAGTAGATTGAATAGTGTTCTGTGCATTGCTATGAATGTGACCTACAAAATTGCCAAGAAAGATCATACATATGATCTAGCAAAATTGTTATCATAGCATATCATGGAGAATTTAGGAGAAATAAGAAGATCAAAAGGTGCTCAGTGTAAGTTTGGATCAGTTCTAATCTATATATTTTTCTATGTTCTAGAAGAATTTTCCTCTTTTGGCAAAGTAAATTGGAAATCAAATAAGTAAACTATTACTCAAATCAATGAGTACATTGAGCAAATGGGAGACAACTTTGAATCCCTAATGACCAATTACTTTCAGGATTTCAAGAAATCTATGAGGCAAAGACTAAGGATACCAATATCCCTAGTGGAAGAGCACATCAATGACATTTGTTTTTTAGTTGATATTGATTATACTTATATCCAAATAGTAGTTCCAAGGGTTAGATGGCTAAGACCATTAGGATATGAGCTAAACATTGATGAAGCATCAACAACAATCACAAAATTTCTTGTAGAGGAAATTGAAAAGGATGCACCAAACATTGGAACATATTATGTGGTGCAATCCAAAGTGGATATGGAATTGAAGAATGCCTCCACTATAAAGAATAAAGACAAGCTTGTGAAGAAGTTGAGAGAAAAGTTTGGAGAAGGCACTATAGAAGAAGCAGAAGGTGAAGGTGTTGATGCTAAAGAAGAGGATGATGATGATGAAGAGGAACATCAACCTCTTGCATTGATACAAGGCTTAGGTGAGGATGAAGAAAAGGAAGAAGGTGTCAAGGTAGTAGAAGCCAAGGAAGCACTAGCTCATGCCAAGCCTGAGAAGAGAAAGGCCAAAACCCAGCCTATAGCCCAACCTAAAGCAAAGAAGGTCACAAAGACAACCCAAGCCAAGAAAACTGTACTAGTAACAAGAGCCATCACAAGAGCCTCGACTCTAAGGGCCAAGGAACATGACAAAGAAAAGAAGAAGGCTACTAAGTAGATTGGTCTTGTATAGAAGAAACCAAGGAGAAAATATGTTGCATAACCAGAGTTAGATGATGAGAAAATGATAGAATCTAAAGATATCAGCTAATTTAGAGTACTAATCCATGCTCCTAAGTCAAATATTGATAAAATTTCTGATAATGTTAGGAAGAATGGAGGTTTTTCTAGATTCAAAAATATTGATTTTAATAAATTAAGTAGAGAAGATCAGAATAAAGTTGAAGAATCAGTATATGCCATGATGGAAAAATTCAAGAACACTCCTCTTGAATTAGACAATTCAATGCCTAAGGAATTATATGAAATTATTGAAAATAAGTGGCATTATTGTTTTAAAATGGAAAAAGAGATAAGAGAATCCACATTGGAAAAAGTACTGCTAGAATTGACTAAAGGTCAAATAACTAAGGTGAACAAGAAACATGGGAGCAAGTTTGTACCAAAATATAGAGACTTTAGCATCTTGTAGAAAAAAATTGAAGATGTTGTCCAGAAATCCACATGAATGTGGAAGTTGATATATGGCTTGACTAAAGTCAAGGATGGAGAAGAAGATCCCTTTGAGGGATAGAAAACTGAAAATGATAAAGATGCAAATAAGGCTATGACCAGTAAGAAAGAAGAAGAAAGAGAACAAGAAAAGGATTAAGGAGAAAAAGAGCCAAAAAAAAGAAACAGTGGAGGAGGAAACAAAAAAAAAAACTAAAATGGCAATAGTTGAAGAGGAGCAACAAACTAGATAGAATGTGCAAGATACACAATTGCCACCTCCTAGTCCTCCACATATAGCACCTATAGTTATATTCATTGTAAAGGATGTTCCTAACACTTTAGCTCAAAAAATCAACCCTTTAACTACAGAGGATCTCAAGAAGATCCTTCACCAATCAACACTACAAGCACAACCATGCACAAATCCAATATTGGTGAGTGTTGATGAGCTATAGAAAGCTATAGAAATAATAATAGGGGAGAAGGAAACCCCACAAGAAATATCAACACAACCTCCCACAATTACAATAGATCAAACTAAAGAGAAAGAGGTACAGGACAAAATTGCTAAGGTTGAGTCTACAACAAAAGTGACAACTACTACTAAGGAGCCTACAAAGGAACCAATAGGACAAGATGTTTCTATAACAAAAACCCTAGGTGCACCTCCTCAAATTGTCATAATTGACCAAGGTAGCAAACAAGAGGAGAAAGAAGCAAAGAAAATCCCTAAGGAGCAAGAGACAATACAAATTTTGGTAAACTTGCCTACTTTAGGGACTCCTCAGAAGAAACTGAGCATTGATACAATGCCATTGCAAATCTCTACACTAGGCTCAAGCTCTACTCAAGTTACAAGGGTACTTCACTATGGATACCCTACATTAGATGAAGAAATAGTCATATCAATATATGAATAAAGGACAAGGAACCTACACCAAATATATCTAGTGCAAGAGGCACTAGAAAAAAGGAAAAGATAAGAGATACTTAGAAATTAGTATAAGTAGAAGCAAGCACTAATAGAAATAAAAGAAATATTTCTTGATGCATTCAACTTGCAGACAGCTAATGAAGCCAAGCCTATATTGGAACAACTATCAGATATTGTAGAACAAGTGACTAATGAAGACAAAAAAACCAATGTGAAACTCATGGAATGGTTTAAGAAGAAATTTTGAGGAAAAGTAAATGAGGAAATATCAACTAAAATAGTACTATCATAGGTTGAATTGGTGAAAAAGATTGAAAAAGTGAAAAAGGTACTTGAGAATGTATTCTCATTGTACAAAAAGTTGTGTGATTCCTCATATTTCACATAGGAGACAAGCCAGAGAATAATTAGCTTGGAGTGAAATCTAAAGATTTCCAACACTCAACTTCCAAAAGATTCAGCTCAGAGTGAGAAGCATTTTGCTCAAATGCTTCACACACAGAATGAATTAGCCATGTTGACAGTTGAAGAGGCCAATATTAAGCCCAAACTAATGTAGATACAATCCTCCATAACTCCACATTTGGAAGTACTTCACAAGGATTAGGCTTATGTTGAGAATGTACTAAAGAAAGACCCAAATATTTCTATTTTAGAAGGACTTGTTCATATTTTACCAGAGATAGCTATCCAAAAAAATCATTGGAAATTGGTTTAGACAATTGGAATGCATCTCTCAAGATGATTATGGAGGTCAATAAACCTTTTTGGAAAGATATGGTCTTAATCCTTAGAACCCTTTAACATAAGTGTCAAAAAGGGGGAGATATAGATAAGGGGGGGAAATAATTAAGAGGGAGATATAATCTTTTGGGGGAGCTATAAATAAGAATGGAAGATACAATACAAGAAGTAGAAAAAGGGTACTCATCATGAGACACATACAACGGGAACTTTTGGTTACAGGAATAGAAATGGAACATTAGCTTAGGTGGAGTTACAAAACTTTTGAGGTATATATATATATATATATATATATATATATATATATATATATATATATATATATATATATATATATATATATATATATTTCATAGAATTTTGAGAAGTTTTGAAATTTTGTATATATGTTGAACTGTATGCATATTTTACTCAAGGAGATTAGACTTTGATATACTGCTAAGTGTTTTTGACACTCATATCAAAGGGGGAGATTGTTGAATCTAAGATTGGTTTTGACTATTTTGTGTCAATACACTTAAGATGTTTACTAAGTTCATGCTGAGCTAGTAAAACATGCCAAGTAAAATATGTATAGATGCCAAGTTATAATGTATGCCAAGCTAGATAGAACTACAATAGGTGCCAAGTGAACTTTAGGTGTTGAGAGATCTTTAGGTGCTGAGTGAAGTTTAAGTGTCAAGAAAAATATAGGTGTCGGGTCACTATAGAAGCCAAGTGGAATAGAATTTCTATAGAAGCTAAGTGAGCTAGTTTTTCTATATGAGCCGAGCATTAGAGGTAACAAGTGTCAAGTAACTAAAATTGGACATAGTTGTTTGTAATTACATAAACACCTATGTAAACCATTTTTTGAGCTAACATAGAAGAATCTTGAAGGATTTTAAAGATAAGAATGAATCTTTTGCATTACCGATGCAATCAGCATGTAGCCAATAAGAAAAATGGAGAATGCATGCAACCAATAAGAAAAGTGCATGAGTTAAATAGGAAAAATGAATATGGATCATAGATTCATACCTAACCCTAAGTCTTTGAAATATTTAAAAGGAGGATGAAACCCCATTGTATGTGTGGATGAATGAAGAGTATGAGTGAACTACATTGAAATTCAGAAGTATTAGAGACTTAGTGAAGAATAGAGCAGCATTGTAGCATCTAGTTGATAAAGAACAAAGTATTAGAATATCAAAGAGTGACATATCAGACCAAGCAAGGATTAGGTCAGTCAAAGTAGAATAAGGATTTGGGGTCTGAAATTGAAGATTGCAAACCTATCAAGTCAAAGATTTTCTAATACTCTCTAGCAATTGTATTAGATATGGAAATCATATGGACTTAGGTTGGCCTAGTAGCCATTTTTAAACCCTTTAAAAGGGTGGCATTCCAAGTGAATGTACTAAAGTCCATTAACCAGGCCTAATTTTAGTAGGGTAGTGAAATCCTTTAACTAGGCCACTTTTAACAAAGTGTAAAGTCTTTAATAGGATAGGTCTTTCATAGGGCAAACCATTGCAAGTGGTCAAACATTGTAACCTTGAACAGTTACACATTGTTGCAGTGATATTTTGTGGGTGTCATCCTCACCCTATTTTTACCTTCTCATTTTGGAGGGTTTCTGGTTTACCAAATTTGTGTGTTGCCTATTTTCATGCATGTCTTTAATTTCATGTTCATTAGATAGATTGAATGCATCTGAATGGTTTTAAGCTAAAAGAATTTAAAAGGGTTAAAGTTAGTTACTTTTGATTCACCCCTCTCTTAGAAGTAAATATTCTCACTTGTTAATTCCAATAGTTTAATGTATATAGAGAGCCTCTAACAATAGATTAGCTATAAAATTGCTTCAGATGGAAAGTGTTGATGGGATCCTTGAGCACCTCTCCCTCGACTGTAGAAAGTTGGTAAGCACCATATTCAAATACTGTAGTGACTATATAAGGACCAAGCCAATTGGGTTTGAACTTCCCTTTGTGTACCCTTTGTTGTTGATTCTTAGGGTTTTCTCTTAGAATGAGATCACCCAGTTAGAAGTCACATGGATTAACTTTCTTATTGTAGCTCCTTGACATACATTGTTGATAAGTGTGAAGATGATCACGCATGACTTACTGATGTTTGTCTAATAATACTAGCTCTTGAAGCTGAGATATTCTATAGTCATCATTAGTTATGAGGCCCTTCATGGAGATTCTCAAAGCAAGAATCTCAACCTCAATGGGAAGTACATCATCCACTCCATACACCAAAGCAAAGGGCATTGTACCCATTAGAGTTCTAATACTTTTTCTATACACGCATAAAGCTATATTAATCTAAAGGTGCAAGCCCCTTCTAGATTTCCTAACTATACAATGTAAGATCTTGAGGATCACCTTGTTCGATGCCTCTACTTGACCATTACCCTAGGGGTAATAGATAGAAGAGCAATGTTGCATGATTTTGAACTTTTTGCATAACTCCTTAAGATCCTTGTTTTTAAACTTTCCTCCATTGTCAATAATAATAGAGGAAGGTACACCATACCTACATATGATGTAATTAAGGATGAACAGAGCTATAGTTTTTCCATTTTCTATAGAGAGAGGGACTGCCTCTACCCACTTAGTGAAGTAATCTATAGCTATAATAATGAATTTATTCCATTTGAAGAGGATGGGTGAATCTAACCCACAAGATTGAAAGCCCATTGTTGGAATGGCCATAGTGTGATAGATGGAATTAGCTCCCTAGCTAGAGCATGAATTAGATTCTCTTGGATCTGGCATTGTTTGTAAGACTTGGAAAATTTTCTTGCCTCTTGCTCAATATTCGACCAATAGTAACCAGCTCTAATAAGCTTAAGCTATTTGAGTGAGATCCACAAATGCCCTCATGAATGTCGATTAAAGTGTGGTTGGACTCATCAAGTTATAGACACCTAAGTTTTTTATTGAGACCTCTCCTAAATAATTCGTTAATAATATTAACATATCATGAAGCAATGATGATAAGGTGACATTTTTCATTATGGGTTAGACCATCTAGAATTATTTGGTCATGCAGATAGGAGTATATATATTAGTAGTAGGATGAGTCATGTCCCACAATAGAACAAATTATTTGGGATTCAAGAGTATCATAGGTAGGGTAGAGTAATGTTTCCATTCAGAACTCATGTTAGAGATCATTTTCTAGCATCTGCAACAAGGAAGCTAGAGTAGCAATGGCATTAGCCACTTTGTTCTCCACTCGAGGAACCTATTAGAAGGTTATATGAGAAAATTATTTCTTGAGGTCATTTGCATTGCATTTATAAGGGATTAGTTTTTCATCCTTTGTCTAATATACATTATTGACTTGGTTGCTTATGAGCTTGGAATCACTAAAGATGTTCAATTGATCTACTCCCCATTCATCTACCATCTTCATGCCATTAATGAGAGCTTCATATTCTACAATGTTGTTTGTACAAGGAAAAATAATCTTTTATGCCTTAGGTAGTGAGTTATTTTTTGGTTTTATAAACAATAGCCCAACACCAAATTCCTGTTGTGTGAAGGAACCATCAAAGAACATCAGCCAAGTTTGGTGTGTAAGTATGAGAATTGATTCATCAAGAAAATCAATGTTTAGTGGAATGAAACTCTGCATTGGTGCCTATACTAACTAATCAGTAATCACTTGTCCTTTGATAGCTTTCCATTCAACATATTGAATATCAAACATTCTAAAGATCATGACCCATTTAGCCAATCTCCCTATTAGAGATGCCTTGCTGAGTAAGTATTTTTGTGGGTCAATTTTAGCAACCAGTCATGTAGTATGAGAAAGCATGTGGTGTCTCAATTTTTTGGAATCAAAGACAATTTCAAAGCAAGCTTTCTCAATGATAGTATAATTCCTTTCATATTAAATCAATGTGTGACTTAGATAGTAAATATCTCTTTCCTTGTTATCATTATCTTCTTGAGCTAGTAAGATACCCATTAGAGGCTTCCCATAGATATGAGGCATCAAGATTAGTGGATTAGTAATGTATTGATTTATATATGTGAGGATTTTATCACAATCTTGGTTCCAATTGTATTTCACACCTTTATGTAGAGTTTTAGTGAATAGTTTTGATTGATCTGCCAATTGTGAGATGAATCATTGAATGGATTGAAGTCTTCCTTGTAAACCCCTCATCTGACCAATATTACATGGAGCACACATATCCATGATTTCTTGAACCTTCTCTGGATTAACCTCAATTCCTTTTGTAAACATAATGTAACCAAGTAGTTTCCCTAATGTTATGCTAAATCTGCAGTTCTTGGGGTTAAGTCTCAGACTAAACTTCTCCATGTGATCCAGGATAGCTCGAAAATCTTGAAGATGAGTGTTACATTTTGTGTTCTTAACCAGAGTATCATACATGTAGTATTCCATTGTCTTATGCATCATTTCATGAAAAATTGTAGTAACTACCCTCTGATATGTAGCACCAATATTTTTCAAGCCAAATGGTATTGTTTTCCAATAGAAAGTTCCCCATGTACAAGTAAAAGTAGTCTTTTCTTGATCTTCTGGTGCAACTTTAATATGATTATAACTAGAAAATCCATCCATGAGTGAGTAAATCTCATATCCTATTGTCATGTCCACTATCATATCAATATTAGGGAGTGGAAAATCATCCTTTGGACATGTGAAGTTTAGATCAAAAAAATCTATATAGACTCTAATAGATTTTTCATGCTTGGAGACTAGAACAATGTTAGAAATCCATTCAGCATAATCAATACCATAGATGAAACCACCTTTCAAAAGCTTTTCCAATTCTGCTTTAACTAGTAATGCAACATGAGGATGCATTTTTCTAAGTTTTTGTTTAACTGGTTTAACTCTTGAAGCAATAGACAAGTTATGGATAATGAGATCAAGATCTAGTCCTAGAATGTCTAAGTATGTACACGTAAAGTTTAACTTTTTCTTTTGGAAGAAAGCTATGAATTCCTCTTTTTCTTCTAAAGATGGTGATTGTGCAAGATGTATCATGTAATGATTCTCTTCTATTCCCAAGTTGATTAGTTTTGTTGGCTCTATCAACACTGATGATCTTTCCTAAAAGTGAGTAGGAATTGTGTCAAATATCTCATCCATGGGTGCTACAAAGAGGCTTTCACCCTTGGATACATATTTTATTCTTACTTTTTAAGGTTTTGACACTTTTGCAATGTGATTTTCACCATTGGGTATTTTATTTCTTTTCCTTTTCATTGTATGACTGAGATGTTTGATGTCAGCTTCAATCATGTTGACACTTTGTTTGCAGGTGGAAGATGTTATAGGTTCAATAGTGTTTAAGTAGTAGGCAAGAGCATAGTCATTCTGGAATGTGAGAACTTCACTAGATTCATTGGAATTCTAGTCTATAAGCTTAGGATAGGTGAGTGAAAGATATGTGGCAAGTTTGATTATGTTCATGGTATAATATGCTTGGACAAGAAATTCAAGACTTGGAGTGACTTCATCCAAAAGTATATTCAAATGCCTATGAGCACTAACATCATCAATCAAAGACTTGAGGACACTAGTTGGATAGGACTCATCAGACCTAACCCTAGATGATTTACCTACTCTGAACTGATTTTCATAAACATGAACTTGGTTTATATCTTTGTCTTTAGTTTCTTATGAGAGAGACTCTAATTCATATTCTTGGGAATCTGTGCTACAAGGAGATATGTTGTAGAATTCTCCAACAATTATAGGAACAAATTCCCCTTCATCATGCAAATTTTTTCAAATTCACTCAATAACATAAGTATGACTAAACTCTCCTTGTTCTTGTTGGATATAGGGGCAATTAGCAGTCTCATTAGAAGAATCACTATCACCATCCATAGTGCTAACACATGGTACAAAATCATCTGGTTCTGCAAAGAATTTAGCAAAATCCATAGGAATTGGATAAGGATAAGGATCCTCATCATCAACATCATCTTCATGGTCATCAAACTCAACTTGTGACTCATTTTTAGATGAAATCTTAGGTTTTGGTATGAATTTGTTAATCCCTAAATTGAAGGGAATCTTTTTGAAGCCTAGACCAAATGTATCTTAATTTCTTCTAGCTATTGCTTTGATAGGATCAAGTAGACCATTTTTGTTGTAACCAAAAGGACTAGTTCCCTTGTAGCTAAATATTTTCATGAGTTTAAAAATTAGACCATACTTCTTAGGAGTAATTTCATGAGACTATTTTGTGAGGTCAACTAGAGTTTCCACTTTGTATATCCATGCAATGATAGCTCTATTTTCAGCTTCATCCTCAAGAGGTATAGTATCTTTGAAAAATGTACCATTGTACTTAGTTTGAGGTATTAACACAAATGGTCTCTTCACTTTAGATGGTCTCTCATAGTGTCGGGGAGACTCAGGAAGAGTTGTCAAAGACAAGACTAGTTCTATGTGATATTCACCCATTCCAATTTCTTTTAGCTTGAGCAACTATTTGATTTGTTTTAGCTTGTTATCATGATAATTTGTAAAATCTCTATTAGTAGGTACAAAGATTTCAGCATATTATAAGTATAGCTAGTGCTTGTAGGTATGGTGACTTTAGAGCCATGAAATAGGAATTTTATGCATTAATGGTAAGTGGATGGCACAACATGCATCTCATGTATCCATGGTCTTCCAAAAAGAATATTGGAAGTTAACGGAATGTCAAGAACCTACCAAGTGAGATCCCTTTTGATAGGACCAACCTAAGAGAGGCAACACAACTAGACCTAAAGATTTGTGCTCAACTTTGTCATATGCTTTGATAGTTATCTTGTGATAGGGATTGATAGACTCTTTAGAATAGTCCAATTGTTTGAGTAGAGCAACATAGACAATATTTAAACCAACTCCATTATCAATGAGCACATGATAGACATGTTTCTAATGTATCATGACCTCAATGTATAGAGGTTGATTGTGCAGGTGACTCAGTGAATTATCATCCTCCTTAGAGAAGGACATATAGTAAGGTGAGGTCAGATCACCTACCATAGATTGGAACCTCTCAAGATTGAGATCTTGAGGTATGTTTTCATCAGCAAGGGATTTATTGGGAATCTTCCTATGAGTAGGCAATATTTTGAGTAATTCAAAGATAATGATTTGAGCATTAGTTCATTGTAACTAATTGACGATACTTTAGCTAGTAGCTATAGAAGATGTTGCAAGTTTTGAACCTTTTCAAGATAGACCAGCAAGGGGTTTGTCTTTTTTTTGTTCTAACTTAGGAGTAGAAGGAATAGGGGCTTTGAGAACCAAATTAGCATGAGAATGCATAAAAAATTTTCCACAAGATTGCAATGTTTCATAGTCAGATGCATTGGAAGTAGGGGCTCTTAAGACAAATGGTGTCTTAGGTTTAGTTTTTTCTTATTTTCCCTCGATGGTGATAATGCAATAGTACTTAACATCCACTAGTTTCAACCATGTGGACTCTCATCATCATCATTAGAGTACATATAGTTGACCTTGTTATTAGGTTTATGTTTTGAGCTTTCTCCTTTCACATAAGATGGGAATGGCTCCTTGAAAGCCTTGTGATCCAAAAGCTTGTTATGTCTATGCACAACAATGTCACCATAGTCAATTAAGTCTTGGACTTTGTGATGCAAGTTAATGTAGTTGCTAGTTTTGTAACCTTTGTTTTGGTGGTATTTACAAAATGTAGTTTTGTTCCACCATGGTGATCACGGTTGCGGATCATAATGTTGAGAGTTATCTAATGGAAAAATGAGCTTGTTTTGTAGCAAGGTCTTGTAGACCACATCCAAAGGTTCCCCAAGAGGTGTGTATTCTCATTTTGGGCATGGCACCCAAGATGTGTTCTTTGGTTTTCTCCCAAATGTCTTGTTGTTAGGAGGACACTTCTCAACATTCTTGGATGCTTTGAGATTGTCTATGAGATTGAAAGCTACATTAGCAGGTTTAGAAGTGATGTTTTCAACAACTCCATCATGCACAACCTCTCAATTTTCATTCACATACTTATATTTGTCCTTTTTAGAGGGGGATTCTTGTTTAATGTCCTTTTGAAGGGTTAGTTCACCCTTTTTGACTATGAATTCCTCTATCCAAATAGCTTGTGTGACCATGTCTTTGAAGGTGTGTAGACCTTGAAGTTGGAATCTATACCCAAAGTTAGGTAGAATATTATTAGTAAAGATGTCAAGCTTTTCTGTTTCAAGAATCTTTCATGAATATTTGGTGTAAAGTTGTCTCCATCTCTAAAGGAATGTTAGGAAAGGTTCCCCAACTCTCTATTTAAGATTACATAAATCTTGGATGTCAATCGGGTGTTGTATGTTATGAGAGTACTATTGGACAAATAAGTTAGCAATCATGTCAAATGTTTTGATGCCAATAGGAAAGTGTGAAAACAACTCCATAGCCTGACCACCTAGACTTCTTGGGAATAGACACATATGTTTGATTATGCATAAATTCCATATGCAAGGCCCCAAATTCCCACAAATGATCTTGGGGATTGATAGTTCCAAAGTATTTGTCATACTTAGGTAACTCAAATCCTCTTGGAAAAGGAGGCACATCTATGCTCTTGTCAAATGGAAATGGACAAAGAGTGTCTAAGGTGTATGTTTTCATTAGTTTGTCTTTATCATGCATCATTTCAGCTAGTTGGTCTTGTAATTTGGAAGTTTCAATTTCCTCTTTAGGTATAATGATAGTTTTAATGTTAAACTGATGAGGTAACTTAGCTCTCTCTTGGGAAATTTTGAGAAAGTATTTCTCTTTCTCTTTGTTATATAGGATTTCCATGACTTTCTGGATGTTTTTGTCTTTATGACACTTTTCCATGTGTTCAGGGAGTATTTCTACCTCTTCCTCATTTTCATAAGTGAAGGGGTATTTCTATTTCTCATTCCTAGGTTTTTTTTGGTCTCTATTATGTTTACCATGTTTGGGTCCATGATCAGTCGTTGTAGGAATGTGATGAGTTTTATTGTGCTTTGGCTAAAAAGGTCATCTGAATAAGAATTTAGTTGTATTATTGGGAGATATAGGACCTTTACTAGTTTTAGGATCCTCTTGCTACAAGGGGTTCCTATTTTGTTGTAAGTTTATAGAGAACATTCTCTAAACATGAGGTGATTTGACAGGAGAAGGAGATTGTGAAGATTTCTCACTAGATGAACTAGACATAGATCATGTGTAAATTGGAAAGTGACCTCTATCGTGATTATGACCCCTATCTCTACCTCATCTAAGTCTAAGGGGATAAAACATGTTTCTACTTCTTGTTGCAATAGTCATAGACAAGGGAAAAAAGGAAAAACCTAGACAAGGGCCACACTAGAATGTAGTCTCAAAAAATAAAGATAAGATTGTTGTATACTAAGGTATGAGTAGTCTAAGTAAAGGCTAGAACAACCAAAGATTATGAATATTGTGACATGGAGTATAACAAGCACTAAAGGACAAGAAAAAGATAATTGAGAGACAAGAATAGTTTAAGTGTAGATCACAAGTTGTTAATTAAGGAAGAAGCCACATGTTTGACTCTATTTGTAGATAGAAAAGAGGTAAACTATTGTAGGTAAAAGACCAAACTTAGAGCATAGATAGCTTTGCCAAAAAATTTAATAGTTTTAGGACAAGACTCCATGTGAAGATTCTCAAAGAACCATGTAAGAAAGTGCAAAGAAGCTAGGCAAAGATTTAAAACAACAAATTTGAACTAGGTTTCTCATGTGAGGACTTTTGAAGGGCTACACAAAGAATTGCTAAACTGATAAGAAAATAGGATTCTAATAGAAAAGGATGGATTTGAAAGATCTTACATGATGATTTGAAAAGTACTGTGTGAAGACTTGGATAGAGTTGTGTGAAGAAGTGCAAACTAAAAAGGTACTAGCACAAAATTTTGGAAAATTAGGCACAAAAATAGAGACTAGACTGACAAAAAAAACTAAATTTTGAAGAGACTTTGAAGGTTTTAGACTATTCTAGATAGATTATTGGTTCTTTTAATAGATTTTAGATGGATAGCAAGGTTGGTTTTCAAGTTACTAAACAACATTTGGTTTTGAACAAGACAAGTGTTTTTAGGGAGACATAGGAAGGAAGCATTAGTCAAATACAATCCAACCAAGGACAAAGCAACTTAGAGGGATGGGGGATTCTTGGCTTTTTCTTTGTTTTGATAGGTTTAAAAAAGTTTAAGACTCAATAACAAACACATTTTATCCCTAAAACCAAAAACGGTAGAGGAATCAACACCATCATCCCACAACTTATGTGGATGCGTTCACCTCACGTAGCCACGTCACCCCACTAGAGGGTGCCTATGTTTTTCATGTATTCCAAGGGTTGAATAATGTATATGTTAAATGAACACCCTTGTGGAAGGGGTCAAGCATGTAGACCACCTTCCAATGCCTAGATACATGCTTATGGTGAGATCTATAAGATAGATTCTTCCCCCTCCTTGAACAAAGATTATGCCCCCTTTTAGATGTGAACTTGGTAGCAACTAACTAAAATTTTTTACTTGGCTTTCATTTATATTAATCCTTGGTGACTTCACAAGAAAATTTAAGGCAAGTAGGACACACCAACATCTGAAAGTGCACACACTTGACTAGAAAGACTGATGACAAGGAGGATGGTGGTCAACTAGGGCCTAGGGTACACCTACCTATCAAAATCACCTTGCAAGAGTTAACATAGCAGAATCACAACACAAGGATAGCTACCAAAGGAGGAAGGAGAAAAAATACTTTATTGATTCCTAAAAATATCAACTTACATGCATAATTATAAGGCCTTCTAGGTTATCACCATATACAATCAATTCAAAAAAATTGGATTCCAATCATCCAAGTCTTCTCAATCTATGATTCTACAAAAGCCCTCTTCCACCTAACTAACTAAAACTAAATCCTAGAACTCTTTAAATAGTAGCCAAAATGGCTTATAGAAGAATCTAGAACAAGAAAGACCACATGTTTGCCTCCTCAATATACCAACTAATAAATTCTAACAAGTGTAGCCACAATCTAGATCACATTGGATATTAACTACCTATTCCAAAATTAAATGCAAGAAAAGTCAATCCAAATAGGAACTAGACACAGACTACTTAGCAAATCGGCCCTCAACAACCAAAGGAATCACTCAACAACAACTATGATCTTGACATCTCAATGCTTGGCAACCAAAGGAATCACCTAGCACCCAAAGGATTACTTGGCATCGAAGGATTTACTCAATAACAAAAGGAACTTGACAACCAAAGCAACTCAACAGAAAAAAGGAACTCTACAACCAAAGGGAATCAATACCAAAGGAGCTCAAAAACAAAGGAACTCAGCAACCAAAGGAACTCAACAACCAAAGGAAGTCCACAATAGTTGGCAGTGTTGGACATGATTGAAATGATCATAAGAAAAGTCGTTGGAATGATATATGGAAATGGTAAAGAATGTTCTCAATCATTGTTTTGTCATTGATGTCAAACTTTCTACTTGTAGGAATGAAAATTTCTTTAGTGATCCAAATACTATCAATTAGTTGATTGTCAAGGAGGAGGCAATCAATAAGATGTAACTAGAACACCTAGAGAAAGGTTGAAGTTATGATGTTGTAATGAAGTACAAGGATCAGCTAAGCCATTGATGAAAAAGTGTGTTGATGACATACTATAAGACATAGAGAATTGGCACATTGAAACATATGAAAGATGTAAGGTTTTAGATAAGACATTTGTAAAGCTCAACTAAGTTCATTAGAGAGAAAGAGTCGAGCAAGCTAGTATGTGCCAAGCGAATTCCTAGTAAGTGTCAAGTAAACTTCAAGTGCCGAGTAAACTTCAAGTGCCAAGAAAGTTTAAGTGCTGAGTAAACTTCAAATGCCAAAAAAGTTCAAGTGTCGAGTAAACTTCAAGTGCCGAGCAAGTTCAAGTGCTGAGTAAACTTCAAGTGTTGAGCACTAGTAAAACCAATAGTGCTGAGTAACACAGAGATGTTGAACACCAGTAAATCAATACTGCCAAGTTGCTGCATTATTTTGAAAATTGAAGATTCGCCAGATCTAAAATGACAAGGTTGTTATCTAGAAGTTTGTGAATTAAAATAGAAGATAAGAATGATGAGCTGGTGGCACAGAACACCATGTACATTTTTTTTAAGAATACAACTAACAAAGTTTGAAGATAAGAACAAGATATGAGGTAGATACATTGTATCCTACCGAATCCATTCAAAACCCTAAAATTGGAAAGGGAGAAATGAGTGGCAAAGGAAAATCAGATTTCTATTTAAGGAGTCATAAGTTAATAAAAAAGAGAGAGAGAGGCAGTCAAGCATGAGAGCATGAAATGCTGAAGGAGGTGCTAAGGAGATAAGAGAGCATAGGGACTCTATTTTAGTAAGAAGACCCCTAATATGGATGCATTGGTACAATGAGTTAGAAGACTCAAGGAGACAAAGCTTGAGAAGAAGTCAAGCAGTCAGAGCTGAAGTGTTTGAAGCCAAGCATTAGGATTGAACTGAAAGTGTGATCTGAAATCTACAAAGTATGTTGTAAGTTATATCAGATCAAAAGATCATTATCGTTACTTTCTAGCAATTGTAACAGCAAAGTTTAAATCCTATTGACTTAGGTTGGTTTAATAGCCATGAGATAAATCCTTTAATAGGGTGACATTCCAAGTGAATGTTCTAAAGTCCTTTAACCAGGCCCATTCCTAATAGTTTGGTAAAATCCTCTAACAAGGTCACATTTAATAGTGTGTTGTAAGCCTTTAACAGGGCAGGCTTTTAATAGGGCATCACTTCAGAAGAGTGAGAATCAAGTAGCATGTTACTAGTGGTTTATTCCAAATTGGGTTTCCACATAAATCATTGTGTCATGTGTTGATCTTGCATGTTTTATCTTTGCATGTTGATTTACTGTGACTTGCTAATATGGTTGATTTAAAATTTTAGATGGATGAAAAGTGTATGGATTCATAAAAAGTAGTGAAAAAGTATTAATAGGGAATTTGGACCTTGAATAAATGATTCACCCCCCTTAGTTATTCTAACAAACTCTAACAATTGGTATCAGAGCTTTACTGCTGACTCAGTTTAAAGGAACTATAAGTAGAAAAGATCAAAATGCTTAAGAGAGAAGTTCCCAAGCTCAATAAAGAAAACTTTGTTGCATGGAAAAGCTTGATGAAGCTACATCTTGGATCCATAGGAGATTATGCCTAAAATTCAATTGTCACTGAACATGTAGATCCAACAGGTTCTCCTACTGCAGAAGATATGAAAAACAAGCAAGAACACAATTAGTCAATGCTAGAAATTGCCTTTGCACTTAGCTATTATAAATTTGATGATATCATAGGATGTGATACTACATTCAAAATGTGGAAAGACCTATCAGACATCTATGGAGTAGATTAGAATGTACAAAGAGAAAAACAAGAAAGTCTCAGAGGAAAGTTTGATGACATGAAAATGGAGGAAAATGAGAACGCTGCTCAGTATGGTGCAAGAATAAAGGAAGTGGTAAGTGCAATAAGATGCTTGAATGGTCAATTGGATGAAGATACTATTAATAGTAAGTTCTTAAGAACCTTACTTCCTATCTATGCTATTAGAGTATCAGCAATACAAGAGCTAAGATGTATACTAGGAAACAATCTAAGTTTTGAAGGAATAATAGGTAGACTCACTACATTTGAGTTATCTAATTTTGACAACTATAGACCAGAGAATGTTGAATCTTCCTTTAAGGCCAAGTTATCACTGAAAGATGCTAAACAAGTGAAATCAAAGAAAGGAAGAAAAATGAAGTATGTATCCAGTGACAGTAGCACTGATGAGGAAGATGTAGAACAATTGGAAGAATTTCTTGCTAGAAGATTTCACAGAGGTAAAGGAAAATTCAAAGGTAAGATGCCTATCATTTGTTTCAATTGCAATGAAGTAGGTCATATTGCTGCCAGGTGTCCACAGAAAAAGGATTACAAGGAAGGCAACAAAAACAAATTTTGAAGAGATGATGACAAGAGAGATTACAAAGAAAGAGGTAAGAAGTGTTACATTGTTAAAGAAAATTCTTATGATAATGATGATGAAGTTGTTTATGTAGCCATGAAGGATCAATCTAATGAAGAAGAGCCCACAACATTGTTAACATATAAAAATAAGAATGATAGGTGGATCATAGATAGTGGATGCTCACATCGCATGACAGGAGACAAAAGTAAGTTTGTTAACTTTACTCAGTATGATGGAAATAGTGTTAAATTTGGTAATGATGCTCCATGTAAAATCAAAGGAAAAGGTTCTATTAAGCTCATAGAACAAATTTCATGTGATAATGCATACTATGTTGAAGGATTAAACTACAATTTGTTGAGTGTCTCACAGTTAGGCAATATAGGATGCAAAGTGGAATTTGGAAACAAAACTAAAAAAATCTATGATACTGATGGTAAACTGATAGGAAAAGGAGATCAAAAACAAAGAGTAATCTATTTTACCTTGATATGGATGATGTTTCTTGTTTTATTGCTAAATTTGATGATAAATGGTTGTGGCATAGAAGATTATGTCATGTCAACTTTGACAATCTGGTCAACATCAGTAAAATGAAGAAACTCAAAGGTTTACCAAAATTGAAGGAGCCTGATAATATCATGTGCAAACAATGTCAGCTAGGAAAGATGACTAAGTCAAGTTTCAAAAGCAAAAACTATACATCTAAAGAAGTACTTGAATTAGTTCATACTAACTTATGTGGTCCAATGGAAGTACAAAGCTATAGAGGAGATAAATACATAATGTTGTTTGTTGATGACTATTTCAGGATGATGACTGTTATGTTCTTAAAACAAAAATCTGATGCTTTTCAAATGTTTAAGTGGTATGTGGCTAGAGTTGAAAAGGAAACAGGAAAAAGCTTGAAATGCCTAAGATCAGACAGAGGTGGTGAATTCACATCAAATGAATTTGAGATATTCTGTAATGATAAAGGAATCAAAAGACAAATGTTAGCTCCTAGAACTCCCCACAGAATGGAATTGCTAAAAGAAGAAACATATCTATGATTGACTGAGCCAGAACACTAATGATGGAAAAGACTGTTGCTCTAAAATACTAGAAAGAAGCTGTAAGTGTAGCTATTCATACACTGAACCGAGTACAATTCAAGAAAGGTACAAATACTACACCTTTTGAATTATGGCATGGTCACTCACCCAGTGTAAAACATTTTAAAGTGTTTGGTTGTAAATGTTTTATCCTTAAATATGTTAGAAATGGAAAATTTGATGCAAAAAGTGATGAAGGCATATTCCTTGGTTATTCCACTAGAAGTAAGGCATACAAGTGTTTGAATATTAACACTAATAAAATTGTGGAAAGTGAAAATGTAAATTTTGATGAGCACACAGAAGTCCAAGCTAAAGTACAAAGAAAATGGAAGAGTACAGATGTCAATCAAATTGAAAATCAACAACAAGTATTAGTTTCAGCCGAGTCACAACTAGTGAATACTGAGGTGCATTTAGAAGCCGAGTTGTAGAATGAAGAAAATGCACAATCTGATTCTAAAGACAATACACATGATGAAGAACAACCTGACATTGAAGTGCATAGTGATCCTGAATTTAAAAGATCAAACATGGAAACAAGGATAGAGCCAAGATTATCCAAATATGTAAAAAGACATCACCTTGCTGAACAGATAATTGGTGACAAAGATGCAAGACAAATGACAAGGAATAGACTAAGACATGAATCATGTCTGATCAGAAAATTTGAACCTAAGACAATATATGGTGCATTACAAGATGATAATCGATGTAAAGCTATAGAAGAAGAAATTAATCAAATAAAGAAAAACAAAACCTAGAGTTTGGTTCCCAGACCAACTGACAAGAATGTGATTGGCACCAAGTGGGTATTCAGAAACAAGCTAGATGAGAATGGTCAGATTACCAAAAAAAAAGTTAGACGAGTATGCAAGGGTTATGCTCAAGAAGAAGGAATAGACTATGGGGAAACATTTTCCCCTGTTGCTAGAATGGAAGGAGTAAGAACTTTACTTGCATATGCTACATATAAAGATTTTAAATTCTATCAGATGGATGTAAAATCTACTTTTTAAAATGGTATACTAGAAGAAGAAGTCTACATTGAACAACCAGAAGGATTTTTTGATGAAAACAACAGGGATATGGTGTGTAAGCTACATAAAGCACTCTATGGTTTGAAACAAGCACCTAGAGCATGGTATGAGAGACTTCATAAGTATCTAGTACAAATTGGATTTGAAAGAACTGATGATAACAACAACATGTACATCAAAGCAGAAGAAGGTAAAGACATTATTGTATCTGAAATCTTTGTGGATGACATAGTGTTTGGTGGAAAGGAAGTACTTTGCAAAGGCTTTGATGAAAAAATGAAACATGAATTTGTGATGTCTATGTTTGGAGAAATAAAATTCTTTGTTGGATGGAAAGTACATCAACTCAAACATGGTATATTTGTGACACAATCAAAATACATCGAAGAGATTCTTAAAACATTCAGATTAGAGGAGTCCAAAGCAATCAGCACACCAATGGCAATAGGAAATAAGCTATCCAAAAATGATGAATCAACTAAAGTCAATCAAACAATGTACAGATCCATGGTTGGAAAACTACAATATGTTGTACATAGTAGACTAGACATAACATTAGCAGTTGGAATAGTGGCCAGATTCTCTGCTAATCTTAAATAAAATCATCTCACAGCAGTAAAAAGGATAATGAGATATCTTAAAGAAATTGATAACTTTGGTCTATACTACAAAAAGAATGGAAAATTTGAGCTCAATGCATATACAGATGCAGATTAGGGAGGCAACATTGATGATAGAAAAAGCACAAGTGGAGGTGCATTATTTCTAGGCAAAAGGCTAGTTACCTGAACTAGCAAGAAACAAACATGCACATCTCAGTCCATTGTAGAGTCAGAATATGTGGTAGTAGCAATCAATTCCACAAATATTGTGTGGCTCACACATCTGTTAGCAGGAATGAAAGAAGAGATAACAAAACCTGTGATATTATATTGTGATAACACAAGTGCCATAAACATATCTAAAAATCCAGTAATGCATGCAAAAACCAAGCACATCGCAATCAAGTACCATTATGTTAGAGAACTGGTAGAAGAAAAACAAGTAAAGTTGGAATACATTCACACAACAGAACAAATTGCAAATATCTTCACCAAACCGTTGCCAAAGGAAGCTTATGAATATCTTAGAGGCAAGTTGGGGATAATACCCCTAACTCAAGTAGTTTAAAGCAACAAGGAAATTGCCCTACATCACCAGCAATGAATCATTGTAATATTAGAAGAGTGATGCAGAGGATGATAGCAAGAGTAGAAACTCTAAATCAGTCACAAGCATGGTGACAAAGGGAGAAAGCAACAAGAAGCCAAAGCTCATATTTTGCATACTAAAGATGCTACATCTTTGGAATTTATGTCAAAGAGGGAGAAATGTGCAGAAACCTAATCAATCTATAAGAAAGAGGGAGATATATGAGATAAGTAGTAAAAGATATAGAAGCAAAGAAATATAGCAGACAACGTATACAATCTTGGTGGTAACTGAGTTGATCAATTGATCAGTTTGGTTTGCCATCAATGCCAAAGAGGGAGATTGTTGGAAATGATTGAAATGATCATAAGAAAAGTTGTTGGAATGATATATGAAAATGGTAAAGAATATTCTCAATCATTGTTTTGTCATTGATGTCAAACTTGCCACTTGCAGGAATGACAATTGCTTTAGTGATCCAAATACTATCAATTAGTTGATTGTCAAGGAGGAGGCAATCAATAAGATGTAACTAGAACACCTAGAGAAAGGTTGAAGTTATGATGTTGTAATGAAGTACAAGGATCAGCTAAGCCATTGATAAAAAAGTGTGTTGATGACATACTATAAGACATAGAGAATTGGCACACTGAAACATATGAAAGATGTAAGGTTTTAGCTAAGACATTTGTAAAGCTCAACTAAGTTCATTAGAGATAAGGAGCTGAGAAAACTAGTATGTGCCGAGTAAATTCCTAGTAAGTGTTGAGTAAACTTCAAGTGCTGAGTAAACTTCAAGTGTCAAGCAAGTTCAAGTGCCAAGTAAACTTCAAATGCCAAGAAAGTTCAAGTGCCAAGTAAACTTCAAGTGCCAAGCAAGTTCAAGTGTCGAGTAAACTTCAAATGCCGAGCAAGTTCAAGTGCCGAGTAAACTTCAAGTGCTAAGCAAGTTCAAGTGCCAAGTAAACTTCAAGTGCTAAGCAAGTTCAAGTGTTGAGCACCAGTAAAACCAATAGTGCTGAGTAACACAGAGATGTCAAAAACCAGTAAATCAATAATGCTGAGTTGCTGCATTATTTTGAAAATCGAAGATTCGCCATATCTAAGACAACAAGGTTGTTATCTAGAAGTTTGTGAATTAAAATAGAAGATAAGAATGATGAGCTGGTGGCATAGAACACCATGTAAAATGTTTTTAAGAATACAACTAATGAAGTTTGAAGATAAGAACAAGATATGAGGTAGATACATTATATCCTACCTAATCCATTTGAAACCCTAAAATTGGAAAGGGAGAAATGAGCGGCAAAGGAAAATCAAATTTCTATTTAAGGAGTCATAAGTTAATAAAAGAGAGAGAGAGGGGCAGTCAAGCATGAAAGCATGAAATGTTGAAGGAGGTGCTAAGGAGATAAGAGACCATAGAGACTCTATTTCAGTAAGAAGACCCCTGATGTGGATGCATTGGTACAATGAGTTAGAAGAATCAAGGAGATGAAGCTTGAGAAAAAGTCGAGTAGTCAAAGCTGAAGTGTTTGAAGCCAAGCATTAGGATTGAATTGAAAGTGCGATCTAAAATCTGCAAAGTATGTTGTAAGTTATATCAAATCAAAAGATCATTATCATTACTTTCTAGCAATTGTAACAGTAAAGTTTAAATCCTATGGACTTAGGTTGGTTAAATAGCCATGAGATAAATCCTTTAACAGGGTGACATTCCAAGTGAATGTTCTAAAGTCCTTTAACCAGGCCCATTCCTAATAGTTTGGTTAAATTCTCTAACAAGGTCACATTTAACAGTGTGTTGTAAGCCTTTAGCAGGGCATCACTTCAGAAGAGTGAGAATAGAGTAGCATGTTACTGGTGGTTTTTTCCAAATTGGGTTTTCATGTAAATCATTGTGTCATGTGTTGATCTTGCATGTTTTATCTTTGCATGTTGATTTACTGTAACTTGCTAATATGGTTGATTTAAAAGTTTGGATGGATGAAAAGTGTATGGATTCATCAAAAGTAGTGAAAAAGTATTAATAGGGCATTTGGACCTTGAATAATTGATTCACCCCCCTATCAGTTATTCTAAAGAATTCTAACAGGTAGAATGAGAAAAAGTGCAAGATTGCAAAGAAACCCAGGATGCTCCTGCATTAGACAACTAGGGTTGCAGAGATGATTCTCCTGAATAATGAAAGTGTTACAACTTGAGATGCATCCAATTTAGATTGAGAAATCCATGTGGCATCTTCAATTGTTCTATTCTTCCACTTCACCAAATGCTCATAGTAATCATTTCCTCTTGTCCTCTTTCCAATTCTTTGACCCAATAACTATTTAACCTCTTCAATCTGCTTCTTAGGATAATCATGATGTATAGAAAATTCATCATCTGACTCATGATACTTATATAGATCAACAACATTGAATATAGGAGATATATCCATGTCATTAGGTAACTCAACTTCATAACCGTTGCCACTATCAAACTTCTTTAGGATTTTACAAGATCGAAACTTCTTCATCTTCAACTTATTGTATGTTCCAATAGGAAATCTTCCTTTCTTCAAATGAATCATCACCTCATCACCAACTTGAATATCATGATACCTTCTATACTTATCAACATTCTCCTTATACTTTAGATTACTTTGTTCCAACCTCAAATTCACTTCCTTATGCAAAGACTCCATTAAATTAGGAAATCCTTGTCATACAACACTTCTCTTTTCTTCACTGAAAACATCTCTCAAATTTGATACTCCTCTAGGTTGCATTCCAAAAACAATCTCAAAAGGTGTCTTCCTTGTACACCTATTCATAGAATTATTATATACAAACTCAACTTATGCTAATACCATTTCCCAATTACTTGGCTTGTCTCCAACTAAACAACTTAGCAAATTACCCAAGCTTCTATTCACATCCTTTATCTATCCCTCTATTTGTGGATGGAATGTAGAACTAAACTTCAACTCAGTACCCATCTTCTTCCACAAAGTCTTCCAAAAATAACCAGTGCTTTTTGGTAACCCATGCAATCTCACAATCTTTGTAAAGAAAAGTCTAGCAACATGCTCGACATCTGATGTCTTCTTACATGGTATGAAATGAGCCATTTTAAAAAATCTGTCCACTACAACAAATATGGAATCATACCCCTTCACTGTCTTAGGTAATCCAAGAGCAAAATCCATACTGATGTTACTCTAAGGATTGTCAGGAAAAATAATAGGTGTATACAAACTAGTATTCTAACTTACTAGTTTTGCAACTTGACAAACTCCTGAGCTCTTCACAACCTTATACATTTGTGGCTAGTAATACTTCTCTTTCACCAAACTCAATGTCTTATCAATTCCAAAACATCTAGCCAATCCACCATTATGTTTTTCCTTAATCAAAATCAACCTCATGGAAATTATTTGAATACACAATTGAATGCCTTTGAAAAACATCCCTTCTTGAATGAAATACTCATCATACTTACTTATGTGATTTGTAAGATTTGGTGCTCTACACTCTCTCCATGCCTTAGAAAAATCGAGATCAACATCAGACAACTCCTTCATCTCATCAAAACCAAGAACTTCAACCTTCATTTCGTTCAACAAAGAATGTCTTCTACTCAATGCATCAGCAAATCTATTAGAAACTCCACTCTTATGCTTAATCACAAATTTAAAATTCTACAAGTACTCAACCCACTTCATATGTCTTCGATTCAATTTATGTTGACTTCCCAAGTATTGTAAAGCTTTATGATTAGTAAACAACACAAACTCCTTAGGAATCAAATAATGTCTCCAATTCTTTAGGGCTTTAACAATAGCATAACATTCTTAATCATACATAGAATACTTCCTTTTAGCATCATTCAACTTTTCGCTAAAGAAAGCAATAGGTTTTCCTTCTTGACTCAATATAGCTCCTATTGCACTACCACTTGCATCACATTCAACTTGAAATACTTTATCAAAATTAGGAAAATCCAATATAGGTAACTCAACAATCTTTTATTTCAAAGTCTCAAAACTCTTATTAGCTCCATGTGTCCACTTGAATTCTATTTTATCTCCTCTCATTGTCTCAGTCATAGCATTACAAACAACACTAAAATTTCTTATAAACTTCCTATCAAAACTAGCCAAACCTTGAAATAATCTTACCTCACCCATATTCTCGAGTGTAGGCCACTCCAATATTTCTTTAACCTTCTCAAGGTCCATCTTCAAACCATCAACTAAAATCACAAATCCCAAATATACAATCTCATCTTGCATAAACAAACACTTTTTCAAATTAATCAAAAACTTCTCCTCTTTCAATCTCTATATTACTTTTCTAATATGCTCAAGATTTCTTCCTTAGTCATACTAAATATGAAAATATCATCCAAGTAAAAAATCATAGACTTACCCAAGAATCTTTTTAGAACTTAATTCATCAATCTCATGAAAGCACTAGGTGCATTAGTTAGACCAAAAGGCATAACCATCCATTCATACAAACCATCTTTTTTGTTAAAAGTAGTCTTCCAATCATCACCTTCTCTAATTCTGATCTGATGATTGTTACCCTTCAAATCAATCTTGGTATAATACTTTTCTCCACTTAAACAATCCATAATGTCATCCATAATCAGTGTAGGAAACCTATATTTTATTTTGATCTTGTTAATAGCTCTAGAATCAATACACATTCCCCATTCTCCATTCCTTTTAGGTTCTAAGATAGCAAGTACAACACATGGACTCAAGCTTTCTTGAATCAAGCCTTTCTCCAATAAGTTGTGCACTTTTCTATTAAGTTCTTCATTCTTAGTAGGTGTCAATCTATATGGTGCTTTTTTTAGAAAAGTAACTCCAAGAATTAAATCCATATAATGACTTATACTTCTCATGGGAGGTAAACTATTAGGAATATCATCAGTAATAATTTCTTTATATTCTTTCTACAATCCTACAATTTCTTCTAGTACTTGGTCAATACTATCAGTTGTCACTTGGTCACCACTGACTGACCCAGTTAACACTATTTTCTTGCACTTTGCTTCTATTGACACAACTCGATCTCCTTGGAATTATGGAAAAATAGACTTGATTCTTTCTTATTTCCTTTTCAAATTCCTTTCCATTAACCATGCAAACTTTCATAGTAGTACAATTAACCTCATCTAGAATTTCAATCACAGGCAACAATATGTTCTTCTTTCCATTTACCCAAAGAGTATATTGATTCAATCTTCCATCATGTATAGCATATCTATCATATTGCCAAGGTCTACCCAACAAAATTGACAATAATCCATAGGAATAATATCACACAAAACTTCATCAAAGTAATATCCAATCTTGAACTTCACAAGGCATTGTTCACTTACCAATATCTTATGCTCATATTTGATCCATGAAACATGATAGGGTTTAGGATGCTACAACTGCAACTTTGTAACTAGCTCTTCTAATACCAAATTTGTCAAACTTCCACTATTAATGATCACTTTGCAACATTTTCCAAGCATCTTACATATTGTCTTGAAAATACTTCTTCTAAGGACAAGTTCCTCATTACTTCCCTCATTACATAAGGTTCTTCTCACCATTAGATTTTCACTAGCCTTAGGTCCACTTGGTGAACCCTCACCATCTCCTCAAATCACAACATTTCTGTTACCTTGCACATTTTTAGAGGATCTACACTCAAAAGATCTATATCCTTCTTTACCAAATTACCATGAAATCCACCTCTAGAATAAGAATTACCTCTTCCTTGGTAAGAACCAATACCTCCTTAGTATGAATTGCCAACTTTCCACTCAATTCTTCCATTCAAATTTCCCTTTGTCTTACACAAAATTTTTATATCTACCACCTTCACCATAAGTTCTACCTCTATCTCTTTCGAATCTACCACCTCTACCTCTTTATCTTTGTCAAGATCTCCTCAGCTTTCAAGGCATATTGGTGTGCTTCTTCCACGCTCTCTAGTTTCACAAAAATTATCTCATCTTGAATTCTTGATTGAAATCCATTTATGTACCTTGCAATTTTTCTCAACATCATCATCGACATGTCCAGATCTAATGTCTAATCTATAGAATTCCTCAGTGTATTCTTTCACACTCATGTTTCTTTGTCTCAAATTTTGCATCTTTCTTAGCAAGCTAACTTGGTAATCAGTAGGAAGGAATTTTTTCTTTATCATGTTCACCATCTTCACCCAAGTTCTAATCTTTTCTTTACCCCTAATGTGTCTATCAGTTTGCAAATGCTCCCACCATTGTGAGGCATGACCTTTCAACCTAGTAACTGCAATCTTCACCTTCCTATTATTAGGATTATCTTCATACTAAAAGAAATTTTCCATATCAAAGATCAAATCCAATACAACATTGGTTCCAATTTTCCATCATAAGGAACAACTTTCATAGAAGGCTTTGAATTAGCCCTAGACAACACTCTTAACAACCTCTCTTCATCTTGATCTTCTTCATGTTTTAGATTAGGATTTGGTGCTATTACTTCATCACTACTTACGTCATCAAGATGTGCTCCTCTCCTTTGGGCTATCTCTACAGCATCTAATCTAGTTATAATAGGTCAAATCTAAAGATCTGCTACCCTACAACCCAAATTTACTTAGGGTTCTATAAGATCCAATCACCACAAGAATGAACCTCAAGCTCTGATACCACCTGACACAAGGAGGATGGTGGAAAACTAGGGCCCAGGGCACACCCAGCTATCCAAATCACCTTGCAAGAGTTAACATAGTGGAAAGACAACAAAAGGATGACCACTAAAGGAGGAAGGAGAATAAATACTTTATTGATTCCTAAAAATTTTAGCATACATGCCTAGCTATAAGGCCTTCTAGGTTATGGCCATATGCAATTAATTCAAAAAATTTGCATTCTAATCATCCAAGTCTTCTCAATCTACAATTCTATAAATGGCCTCTTCCACCTAACTGACTAATACTGAATCCTAGACCTCTTTAAATACTAGCCAAAATGGCTTATAGAAGATTCTACAACAAGAAAGACCACAAGTCAACCTCCTCAAAATACCAACTAATAAATTCTAAAAAGTGTAGCCACAAGTCGACTCACATCAGATATTAACTACCTATTCCAAAATTAAATGCAAGCAAAGTTGGCCCAAACAGGAACCAAACATAGACTACTCAGCAAATTAACACTTGACATCCAAAGGAATCACTCAACAACAACTGCAAACTTGACATCTCAATGCTCAACAACCAAAGGAATCACTTAGCACCCAAAAAATTACTTGGCATCTAACGAATCACTCAACAACCAAAGGAACTCAGCAACCAGAGGAACTTGATAGCAAAGGAGCTTGACAACCAAAGGAACTCAAAAACCAAAGGAAATTGATAGCAAAGGAACTCAAAAAACAAAAGAACTTGGTAGCAAAATAAACTCAAAAACCAAAGGAACTCAGCGGAAAATGAGCTTGGCAATAAAAGAACTTGAAAACCAAAGGAACTTGGCATACAAAGGAACTTGGCAATATTTGGTAGAATGAGAAAAAGTGCATGATTGCAAAGAAACCTAGGATGCTCCTGCATCAATTGGGGTCGATGTTGTCTAGTGCAATAGATAGAGCCTCTTCTTGATATGTGATATTAGCGATCATGAGGAAGAAATTTACATGGATTTGGTGTCTTTCACTCTACAAAGCTTCTTTATCATAATGAGTTGGAATTTTTGGCAAAAGAAGTGTGCTCACTTGGTGTGTTCTCAAAGGTTGGATTGCTCCAATATGCCCTCTAAGAGTTGACTCAAACTGGTGGTTCGGATCTAAGGGTCTGAGTTTATAATTTCCCTCAAGGGGAAAGAGCATACTCCTCTACCTTATTACCTCACCCAAACATGCAAGACATGTTAATCACCATGTTAGCTTAATCGATCCAAAATCATCCTTTCTTTAGATTTTGATTCCCTAAAAGGAACTAATCATCCCTTCATAGAAGTGGTCTCGTACTAGAGAACCACTAACTTGCTTGCCTCCCTCAGATGTCATCTTTTAGAGGCTTCTAGGTTTTTTATTTACTCTTGGTCATGACTTCCAAGTGGTAAAGAGAATACTCCCCTATTCCCCTATCTTGCACCCTATAAGTTTACAAGCCCTAATTATACTATGTGTGGAAAGCAAGAAAAATACATGACATTTAAAGTGGGTTTGAAATTGGTCTTTGACATGCATTTCTTTGGCAATCATCTTGCATTCACATAGTCAATACAAGTTTAAAGTGTTTATGTAAAAGTTTCTTTCTCGAAACATCATTCAAACCACTATTATGCTACAGAAAACTAAGAATCATAAAGAAAATATTTAAGAGAAAACATGTTTATCAAATGAAATGATAAACTAAATCTTGGTAACTGCATTTTTGCATTGTTGTTGCAAAGTTTTGCATGAAATTTTGCATAAGCCCATGTGAGAAAATGAGGTGCCATGTGAGAAACTATGAAAGAAGGCACTTTTTTGAGTGAGGAAGTGTGAAGAAAGGGGAAAAATCTTCAAGTCTTCATGCGAAAATGAGATTTCTTGCATGAAAATCTGGAAATTTGTATGGATGAATAGGACATAAACATTAAAAATGTATAAAACAAAGAAAATGAGGCCAATTTTTTTTTATTTTCTACCCCATGATGGGTGCGATAAATGTATATGTGAAATGCAGGCCTCTAATTCTCACACACACATCAACACGGTCTTCACCTGAGTTATCATTCCATAATGAACATTGAATTGTTCATCCAATTAATCCAACAAAGTGACCTATTTCCTTCTAGCTAGAAGGATTTTTCCCTTAGTTTTAGACTGAGAAGTAGGCAACCAAACCCTTTAGTATGAAGGATTTATGCAGTTATTATGAGAATGCAATTATTCTAAATGATATGTAATTCTAATTTGATAAAAGGAAAAGGAAATTAAGCTATATGAGTACATTTTAATTTAGATGATATTAAAGCTAAGCCATGAAAGGCTACGAGAATATTAAGCAAATGAGTATGTAATTTGACAGTAATTTGATGCAATTCAAATTCCAACCTCTATAATGAGGACTTAGAAGTCTGTTCAATAGAATTGCCAAAATCAATCAACAGTTGAGATCAACTCAAACCAATGGTCTAGATTCAAGATGAGATCCAATCAAGATGGAAAATTCCCAATGTACATGAGGTTAACTACCTTAGATCTTGATTGTAATAAAAATTTAACTGAAATTCACTTGAGTGTGAGAATGAGTGGATTAAGTGAATTCCAATTCAAGAGATAGATCACTTAGAATTCCCATTCTCGAACTAAAGAGGAGGGTTTGGAAGGTTATTTGTGATGTAGGAGCATCCTAGGTTGCCTTGTTATCCTACTCATTTTGTTCACCTAGTAGTTCTTTCATGTGCCTAGTAACCCTATTTTCTTCATGTGTTGAGTTACTGTAGAAATTCCTTCATGTGCCAAGTTACTGTAGCATTCCTTCATGTGCTGAGTTACCCAGTGTATGCTGAGTGATTCTTCATGTGTTGAGTTACTCAATGTATGTTGAGTTCCAATTTTCACTTGATGCTAAGTGCCAGTTTTGCTAGTTGATGCCGAGTGCCAATTTCTAGTTGATGTCGAGTGTTGCCAAGTGCCAATTTCCAATTGATGCTGAGTGATGTTGAGTGCCAATTTTTAGTTGATGCCGAGTGCCAGTTTTCAATTGATGCTGAGTGATGCCAAGTACCAGTTTCCTAGTGGGTGCCAAGTTATCTAGTGGGTGCCAAGTTGTCTATTTTTGGTTCTTAGTGGGAGCTGACTTGTGTATTTAATTTCAATCATGAATTTAATGATAGGATCTTGTGTCAACCTTTCTATTATGTAATGTTCCAGAATCTTTTGTAAGCTATTTTGGCAAGTATAAATAGAATGTTCAGGCTTAGAATTAGGCGAGTTTTGAAAGAGAAGAATTTTTGAAGGACAAGAAGTTTGGAAGGGAAGAAGTTTCAGAGAGAGTAGATTAGAGAGCAGAACTAAAAGTGCGAATTTGCAGTTGGATCTTTGAATGTGAATCAATTTTTAATTGGCCATAACCTAGAAGGCCTTACAACTAGGCATGTAATAAGAAGATATCTTGATGAATCAATAAAAGTAATTCCCTCTTCTTCCTCCTTTGGTTTCTGTTCGTCATGTTCATTTTCATTGTGTTAACTCTTGCACAGTGGTTTGGATAGCTAGGTGAGCCTTTGGCCCTAGTTATTCATCCACTTGCCTGTGTCAATTTAATTTAATAAAATGAGATATGACCTCATAAATGCATAAAATTTAATTATTTGAATAATTACATTCAATAAATAAAATGAAGAAATTAATAAATTTAATTCCATAGCACATTAGCTTTAGGAGATAATTTAATTTTATTAAAGTATAAACACTCTAAATTAAATTAAATCTAATTAATACGTTTAATGTAGCTAATTTGAGTTGATATCTTAGGAATTAAATAAATAGTTTGATTAAGGTAGATTAGGGTTTTCTGCATCTGATAATTAATTCAAGTAGTGAGAATTTGAAGAAGAATTGCCTAGTGAAATAGGACTTTAGGGTTGATCAAAATAGACCATAATTAGTTGTCATGGAAATGAGCCAATTTTGGGGTATTACAATGGTAAGTTGAGGTTGTGAAGTTGGTGAGGGGAATAAAGGACCATTTCACAACTACCTTAAGATTGAGTAGGTCTTAGGAAGGATAGTTGGTTATCCTTTAGGGGATTGTGATTACTTTTACTTGCATTAGTCCCTTACTAGATTCATTTCAAATGGGACAATATTCATATTTCCAATGTGCTCCCATTTGGAGGTAAAGTTGGATCTAGGAGTCATATCTTATTTATTAGATTTAAGTTGTGCCAACCTTCATGCTTTAGAACTTTCAACATTTTTGGCTCCTTAATCCTTTCTCTATTTTCTCATTTTCTTTCTTCTCCATTGTTGATGGGTCTTTCTTTTACTTCGCTATGGCTTTGGATTTATAACACCAATTTCCATGATTTCTCTTTGTTTTTATTAGACTAAAATTAAATTCTAAAGTTAATAGTTACCAGAGTTCTAAAATCAAACTTTAAAACTTTAACAAAAGACTTTGAAATTAGCAAATGTAGTACTTTAATGTCATGAAAAACTTAGAAGTTTGTTCATTTGAAAATTCTAGACCTCATACCACTTATCTCTATTCAATTTTACTATCTTGCCAGCAAAATGTTTGAGTGAGCTCTAACAAAGAGAGGTTGTTGCATAACTATATTGTCATAAAAATGGTTGTGGATCATTGTCTACAATACCAACTTTTCTGTGAAAAGAACAAAATTTGAAGAATGGGACTAGTTTAATTGAACTTAGACCTTATATATGTCTAAGATGAATGAATTTAGACCCTAATTTGATGGTAAATGCTTTTAATCATAGTCCTCTTGCTGGTAAATGATTATAGGGATTGAAATCTAACTTTAATTTGTTGATAAGTGGTTAAAATTAGACCCAATTCCTGGTAAATGTCTGAAAATTTTCCAACTTTAGCAAGAAATATTGGGGAAAAAAAAGTGTAGGTTTAATTGCATCATATCCTTTATTTAGTTGTGTAATAAAATAGTCAATTAAAAAAAATCCCTATCCTACTAGTTCAAAATTCAAATGTGCCTTCAATCAGCTTGAACAAACTTCTTTTGAAATGTAAAAGTGGCCTTGTTTATATAGACATGGCATCTTGGATCAATTTATTTCCATCTGTGGCTACTAATTTTAATATTTACCATCATATATTAAATGGCAACCTCATTTCTATTGAACTTGTAGCCACCTTATTAAATATTTTCCTTTTTTCTAGTTCAAATCTTGTATTTTGAATACCTCCATATTGGATTAGTTTTCTCCATATAGGGATGCCCTCATTAAATTTGGGCCTCTAGCGGTTAAACTTGAGGCTATGGAGAATTGGCTTTGATGCTTTGCAACTTTGCATTTAAAATTGTGACATTTTGTATTAAATAAAATTACACACACCTAATTTGGCCCATTTGTTGTATAAGAGGCTAGATTTAGTGCCTCATGATTCCTTGTTCCTATATTTAGGGCCCATGCTTAGAGTTTTAAGGTCTATATCTTGATTTTGTGACCATATTCGAGGCTAACAACTCTAATTTAAATTGAACTGGGTTAGGTGAATTGAAGCAAGACCACATACTAGTTTATATGGACTATTTAAAGTCTTATTTATTTGAACTTAAAGTCTAATTTGTAATTCAACATCACACACCTCATTATGGGGACATACTAAATCAAACATTTTTCCTAGATTTTGGTCTTCATTAAAAGTAATCCTACATGTTATGTATATAGGTCTTTGTAATTGGTATTTAGATCAAACTTAAAATTTCAAGGCCAGATGTAGAATTTTTGGCATATGTTTGCCCAGATTTAGGGTCTTTCTATCAAACTTTGTGTTGAGCTTTAGGTCCCATTCCATGGGGCCTAGGTTCAAAGCTTTGAATTTGAATTTAGACCTGAACTTGTATTAATTTTAGTTCCATCATATCCATATGTTTGATGATACAATGCCTCGTGTATGCTTTTAGGTCTAGACATTTTCCATTATAGATCTTATCTGATTCACATTTAGGTCAGATCTAACAAATTTGAGCCCAATTCCTCATTTAGGGCCTAGCCTTTGGCACATATGCTCATATTTAGGGCTAAATTCATCAATTTTAGGCCTATTGTAAAAATTTAAGCCCACACACTACCTTATCCAAGCTCATGAGTAGAGCTTTGAACAAAAAATGTTTGGAATTGAAGGCTTGATATAGGCATTTCCTTCACACATTAACTATGAAGGTTGCCTTGTTGTAACAAAACTTGCATTTTTGAGCCCATGTTCTATCTAGGGCCTTCTTATGGATTAGGCTCAAACATTATCCACTTAGGCTTGGGCATTTACATATAGGATATGTTGGTGCTTTAAAAAATTCTAAGCAATGGAGAGCCTTAATATCAAAATGATAACACTTATGCAACCTAAGGATTATCCATTCCTCTTTTAATTTACACATGCACACCATTTGGATCCAACATTAACAAAAACCAAGAATTTTTTCCTTCTCTTTAGGTTCTACAAGACCAAGGTGGGCATACCTAAGGGATGACTCAATCTAACTATATTTTTATGAAAACTATCTTAGTTTCATTTTGATTCTCATCCTTAGTCCATAAAAACACAGCTAATTGTGACATTTTAAATAGAACACATCCCATATAACAGATTTGGTGATAACATCTTTTGTAGATCTGCACGTATTCTTTGCAACAGTGGCTAACTAAGGCTAGAATATTTCATGCAACCAAGTATTGACCAACTTTGAAGATCTTCTAGAAATAAAAGTAAAATTGATTGTAATTTTGCATTTTGATACACTTTTATGATCTATTTCTCTTCTAGCTAAATCAATTTGACCAATGACTAATCCAATAGGGTTTAGAGTCTACTACAAATCTATAGATATAATTTGTTGCCTTACAAAAAATATTATCAGCAATTCTTACTAGAATCTATCATTAAAAACATCCTTCCCATTACTACAACAACCTTAACAAATTCATCAAAGCTGTTACTTAATTCATTCAACTAATAGCAGTGATGAAAAGACATACAACCTAAAGAATTGCATTTAATTGCACAAGTTTTCACTCATACAAAATCAAGATAACTAAGTAACCAAAAGGAGACAAAATTTAGAAGGAACTGATATGGAGACAACTCATAATTTGTATTCATTTTCTTTGAAAATGTATACAATTTGCAGTAAACTCGAAATGACCATAAGAAGAAACATAGAGATCATTTTGTATTAATGTATTCTCATAAACCTACAAAGAAAATACATCATAAAGCTTGCTCAAATTAGTTGGACTAAGAAAAACTAAGTATATTAAAAACATTAGAAATTGGACCCCTTGTCTAGCCTTGGGATCTCACTTAAATATGTGAGATGCAACAAGCTTCCGGCTTAGAAAGCTTGACAAGTGTCCAAAAAAACAAAACTCAATGTAACATAAAGTTAACACAACAATATGTACTTTAGGTAGGCCCATTTCTATTACATTAAAATGAGTTATTGGCTTTTTAATTTGTCACCATTATTTTGACTCCTTCAAATATGCCACCATCAAGCTAGCCAATGATGAGTTTTGTGGTGTTTCTACATCAACTTTTAACTTTGGATTTTAACTATTTTCATATTACATAGACAATATTACTTTTATCCTTGATATTTTCTCTGTCACATCCACATCTTGGGCTTCTCTAGCTCCAACTAGAGCTAACTAGTCATTTTTGTCTTCTTCTTTTTGTTGTCCTTGTGTACTAACAGTGTCAATGATTTGGATCTCATCATCCTGCATTGCATCACTGTCAATTTCAACTTTCTCAAATTGTTCACTAGGAGCAACTTCTACCATCCATTTTTCAGACAATGTGTCATCTAGCCATTCAAACTATAGCATACCCTATTGTTTCCTGATAACAAACTCTGCTTTATTATCAATATCAATGAATTCTTGTTTCAAGGAATCAAAGAATAATTGAAATTTTACCATATCTTCTATAGTTGTAGCTCACCATGCATGCCTCTTTTCATTGATAACCTTATTCATTCTTAGACAAAATAAACCATCTAGCTACTTGGTCCTTTCATCTTTACTTTCAAATTTATTTCTTCTATCTAGGGCATGAGGGAATAAGCTAAAACTTTGGCTCTTATATCTATCTAAGTAGCCAAAAATTACTCTCTATAAGTGAATTCTCTTTTCATCAAACTCTGGGAGATCAACAACAATATCATAGGTTTTTTCAATAAGGTCATGGGATGACCTTATAACAGAGTAACATGA
The DNA here is from genome assembly GCA_028749045.1 of Cupressus sempervirens. Taxonomy (NCBI): domain Eukaryota; kingdom Viridiplantae; phylum Streptophyta; class Pinopsida; order Cupressales; family Cupressaceae; genus Cupressus; species Cupressus sempervirens. The sequence goes on along the minus strand of CM053786.1, from coordinate 235,347,949 downwards.
AAAGGTCATCTCTCTCCTCCTCTATTTCTTTCCCCACTTATTGACAATAGGCTTGAAAGCCTCATCATTTTCTTTCAACTCATTCCAAAAACTCACCACCCTAGCCAATTGGTCATAAACTAATGGCCATTCAATTTTATTAGCCAAATATGTAAGAGCTTCTCTCAATTTATCCTCATATTGTGTATTTAGATGTACATGTAAGGCCCATAGTTTACTCTTTTCTTCTTCAAAATCTTCAATAGTGTAATACTATGGCCTTTGGGGTGTATCTAGTATATCTATGAGGGGGGTGGATTTGAAGGGTTCAACTGGGGGGTGAGGGTATGTTATTCTTAGTGCTATAGACCTCCCCATTAGCTTGTTTTTAAGATCAATCCTCCTTTTAACATGTTTGTTGTAGGCCTCTAGAATTGTTTCATATTTCCTCTGTAATTCAAACATGGCCTATTCTTCCTTCTTAGTAGTGGCCAAAAAAAATTGGGATGACTCCACATTCCAATGTGCTACTTGTACATGAAAGGTATCAGCAACTCTCCTTACAATTATGCTTGCCATCAATCTAGACTCATCTAGTTGTAATAATGTGGCTCTTGACCCTCTTCTTAATGAGTAGCTAACCAATGCGGCTTGATCCTCAATGAATGTAGTACCTTGGAAGTCCTTTTTATTCTGATCTTTCAAATTCAATTTATTTGAAATAGAATTGAAAACTAAGGCATCAACAATGTCCCAATTTGGTAACAACAAAATGCTAGATGACTTCACCATTTCTCTTCCCTCTTTAGGGCTTATATTCTAAAATTCTCTCATCATTTCTTCTTTTTTTTGGTTCTCAATGAAGGCCTCATCCATTTCTAGATGCCCTATTTTCAACCTTTTACACCTTTCTTCAAAATTATTCATGTTTATCCTCCATGCAAATTGCTAGAAAGCCCTAGACTTTACAAAACTATCATTAGCCAAAAATTGATGACTTGCCTATTCTAACACAGGGTCCAATTCCCTACCTCTATAGTTAGCTATTGTTAGATCAAAACTTGTTAGAGGAGGTTCTTGGGGATTACCCTCATCTAACTCTGCCTGAGTAATAAAATGCCTCCTTATGATCCAATCTGCTCAATTTTCTCACTAGTGAGCTACTCTTCTCCAATCCTTAAAGGGTATTGAGTGGGAAAATATTCCTCAACTTGAGGGATCTTTTCTTGCATTACCTTCTGCCTCTTGGAAGAAGGTTCATCAGGTCTCTCCTCTTGGACTATACTAGTGGATCCCATTTTTTTTTTTCCCTTATCCACAAGAGCCCTTTTATTTTGAATCACAGTATAACCTGGTTTCTTTTGAACAATTAGTTGACTAGCTCCTATATTAGAAGTGAAAGCCAACCTCCTCATGATGTCTCTAGCCTTATCATGGTAAGAATCAATAAAAAAAATTTCTTCTCATTCATAGCTTCCATTATTTCAAGGAAAGTATTCATGAGCTTATTTACTTTATCAACCTCTACATTAGCATTATCTAGAGGACCATATTTTTGATCAAAACAATGAATAAATTCTAAAACCCAGGAATAAACTCTCCATCTTTCCTTTTTAGTTTCTTGTTCTTATAATGAGAATTCATTTCTTATAATGACCTCTAGATAATATGAATCATGTTTAACCTGGCCCAATTTGATCATATGCCTCAAAGCTTAATTAAAAAATTCTTTAGTATCACAAAAATGGAGATGGGAGACAACCATTTTATACTGGTCCAAAATTTTATGTAAAAAGATCCAATGCCCTTTGGTAATCACAAACTAGTGTGCCATAGTGCAAGTAGGAAAAATGGACCCCAATGACCTTTTCAACAGAAACATCTCCTCCACTCCTAACTACCACAAAAATTTAGCCATTCCTACTTTTAAAGGTACTTGGTAGGGAAAAACATGAGGGCTCCCCCTAAAACCATAGATTCTTAAAATAGTAGAAATAGAGTAAGGAATGATATCTCCCAAATTGTTTGAAACTTTCAAATTATTGGGGTTGTCCATAGGCCTAATGAGGTTCATTAATGCCTTAGGAATCCTAGGATTGTCATTTAATATGAGGCATCTCAATTTAGAAGCAAAATACCTATCAAATCTAACAAAATTGGCATTATCTACATCCCAAGTCATATCTACACTCCACAACTAGACTGGCAGTGCTACTCCATTCTCCTCTTTGTTCAATTCCATCTCTTTACAAAAATATGCCACCCCTTTAAACAAGAACATATGCATCAATAGAGAATAGTGTCCAAATGTCTTCTCCACTTTCCCTTTGGCAATTCCAACCAAACAAACATCGATTTCTTCAGCTAAAAGGGAAGAAAAATAAAAAATAACATCTACACCAAAAGAGGCAATTTGCACCATCATATACATAAGGCCAATATGCATGAAATCCTACTCATCTTCACCAAAAATATGAGACAGGGTCCTGTTTATCTCTACAACCCAAGAAGTGAAAAGACTCTTCTTAAAAGGTTCCCTCGAGGTTGCAGTGATCATAGGGAAAGTTCTTATTGTGTCAATGTGTGCCCTTAGTGCACCTCCCCTAATCACATCCTTCTTTTCCTTGTATTCATTTTCTAATTCTGACAGATTAATTGGCACATGATAATCTAATAATGGCTCTAGGTGAAAAACCTCCCTAAATTCCTCAAGACTGATTGAGATCAGAGGTACACCATTAGTTCTTATCACCACCCTAATAGCTTGATCATAATTCTTAGCAATGGTTTCAAGAAAATTGTAATCCATGAAAACACTTGGAACTACTAGCTTTACAAAATTAGAATTCTAGACGTTAGCATGAGGGGCAAACAAATTCCTTTTTGAAAACCATTTTTTGAACAAAACAAGACTAGTTTGTATAGTTGTTGCATCTCTAACCCAGTTCCCTTTGTCATATAGGCCATCAACAATCTTAAGCCTAGGGTTTAAGGAAATTAACTTCTTAACTTGTGTAGGTTCGATGGTGGACTCTAGGAGTAATTCTAGGAAATTATCATGAACATTCCTATCCATATAATTTACTTTCCCAAAAAATGCTTTCTTAGGAGGCATCTTTACTATAACTCACAAGAACTGGAAGGTTACAAAGGTTATAATATGAGTACTTACTTGATTTTCCAAACTTGGTCTTCTCCAAACCTCTTCAATAGCTCAAGAATAGGGAGGATTGTTTTCACTTCTTTTCTAGGCTTATCACAATATCATTAGTAGGCTCTAGTGCTCAAAAAATGTGAAATCTTTGTTTGTGTGAGACTAGAAATGGTAAAATATCCTATATTATACTCTATTTTTCTTACACATGAAGCTTTCATTCATCATAAATGCATAGAATTGAAAAATAGGATGGCATCATATTTCCTTTTGAATTTGCACCATTGATCCTCAAAAAATCCTATGATCTAGGAAAGAAAACTAGGCTGACTCAGCTTTCTCCCTAACACATTGGTAGTCAAACCAATAAAATGCTTCCATCTATACCTTTCCTTCAATGCTAGCATTTCAATCTGGGCCCACTGATGTCTGGGGACACATGTCATCAATTTGCTACCTCGCTATGCATAACTTTTGAGCATCTTGCTATAGTGAGATAGCGATAACCATTGGTGTTGCTTTGGTTGTGTGGAAAATATTTGATATGAATCTTATAGGAAATATAGTGGGTCCCTCATTCACTATCTCACTATACATAATCTTCATGAAAATCTTCATAGCAAGATAGTGATGACCATAGATTGGAGGTTGATCTGAGGGCATGGAAATTGCATGAATCTTTTAAGTTGTGGTAGGACCCATACTCGCTACCTCACTATAAATAAAAAGTGCACATTTTTGCACAACGAGATAGTGAGTATTGTCGATCCATGTGTGATTTGACAATCATAATTCTTCATATGTTTTATGCATGGGCCGTGTGTCCAAGTTACTATTGATGCTAAGCTGGCTTAACATGTTGGCATATATATATTATTCTAATTTTAAATGACATCACACCTTCTTGGCTTTTTTGTATTGTTGTTTCTTCAGCTAGGTTGCTACTTCATTACCAGTAAAAATACTTTCTTTTAGGTAGCGACATAGAGACTTCTAGCAACCCATCAAAAATCAGCACTGGGAAAATTAAAAATAGAATAACCATGACTAATTCGACTGTCATGAAAATAAAGGCATATTTTGTAAGATATCTTCCTTGGGATCCTCAAAATCACTACTCATTTTAAAAGAATGTCATCTTTTGTAATATCTAGGCACTCGCTATGTCATTATTAGGAAAATTGATGGTTTTCTCAGTTGCAAAGTAGTGACCTCTGGTGGATATTGAATTCTAGTGATGGAGAACATGTAACATAGTGATTGAAACTTCATTAATTGATATTGTTTTTAGAGAAGAATGGTCCTGCATACTTATGAGACTGCACAAGAATTCCACAATCATATCAATATTGAAAAATTTGCCCACTTTTTTAATATTTTGAGCACTTGCTATCTCACTATCGGGAAAGCATGAAAATTTTCTAGTTGCAATATAGTGACTTGCCAGAATATCTTAGGTTCTGGAGAGACCACTTGTGAATTATTCTACGTGCATCTTTTTTGATAGTGACAACCCTAGGATAGAGCACGTGACCATAATGTTTTCAAATTGATACACTTATCTGACATTGGACTATAATTTTACTACCATGACAAATTTTTTTGATGGTTTCTACATCACTGTAGTAAATAGACCTACAACTTTTTATAGCGAGCATGCAACAACCGTGGATCCAAATAAGGTCCAATAGTGGGACAAGAACTTTTCAAAAGGATAGAACAATGAATTTTAAGTAGGTAGGAAAAGAATAATTGACTAATTTTTTGAAAGATTTCACACCCAACTAATTTTAAAAAGAGAAAGACCTAGGGTTTTACACAAATTTTAAAAGACATAAAAATACAAGATCAAAAAATTGAAACCCTAGGATCAAATAAAAGGACCCACATCTAATTTTTTATACCATGATTTTAAGAAAATTTACTATGTAAAAATTTAGACCAACACTAGCTCTATCTAGGGATGATAGACTACTTGAGTCTATCAAAAATTTAGGATCTTTGGGAGAGCAGACAACAAACTTGATACAACAATGACAAATTCTTCACAAAGCACAAGACAAAACACAAAAACAAGGAAAAACTACTATACAGGGATATTCACACGGATTTACAATAAATACACAATGTACAAGAACACAAGGAAACCTAAAACTAATGTTCATGGAAAAATAGATACCTTAAAAAAAGTATCTCTACAAGAACTGTCCATGAACTAGTAGTTCAAGAATATTGTCTGATAAATCCTTGATTATCTAAGAATATTCTCCCCATGAACTTTCAATTAGATAGGGACCTAGCCAGATAGGATCAAACTTACCATGTTTTCCTTTATCCTCTATTTTGGCATTCCACATAAGGACTAAATATCCATTTTAAAACCCTTTACTCACTATCCTTTTATCATATAATGTCTTAACTTGTAGTTGTAGCTTTTGATTCCTAAGAGATGCTTCTTTTATAGTTTCTACTAACCCTACAAGCTCATCCAACCTTTCTTGCATATCATTTGTAATATCTTCATCATACAATTGGATATAATTATAGAGTCCCACTAAGTTATTCTGAGGCATCCTTACCTAAATTCCATATACTAGATCAAAAGGAGCTACTCCAATGGCTTTTTTCATAGTCACTCTATTAGCCCATATTGCAAGTTGCAACTTTGAGTCCCACGGCTTCTTGTTATCATCCAATGTCCTCTTAATGACTTTTAACAAGTTCTTTGTGGATGATATGGGGAGGATGTTTATTTGGTTATTCCATATTTGTCACAGAACTTTATCAATTCCTTAGACCTAAAACACATGGCATTATCTATCACAATTCTCCGAGGGCAACCAAATCTACAAATAGCATTACTAAGTAAGAAATTGTTGACAACTTTACTTGTTGCCTTTCTTGTGGGGATAGCTTCTAACCATTTTGTAAAGTAATCAATATGAACTAAGATCCATGAATAGTCAATACTCAATTTGGGAGAAATCTCACCTATGAAATCCATACCCCACTTTTGAAATGGTGCTTGCACCTCAATTGGTTTTAAAGAAGTATTACCAAATTTTTTTAGTTTTCTAGAAAACCTTTAATAAGAGTCATATTTCCTAACTAGAATTTGAGCATCTTTAAAAAGGGATGGCCACCAGAATCTGGCTCTCATTACCTTGTGTGTAGTGGTCTTAGCCATATAATGTCCCCCACACACTCCAGTATGCATCTCACTCAGAATTTCTTGGGCTCTTTTTTAATAACAAATTTTAATAATATCCCTTCAAAATTTCTCCACCATAGACTACCTTAGATAATATGTACCTGATGGCCTACAATTTGGTGCTTCTTTTCTCATTTTTAGTTGAGTGAGATGGAACCTCTAGGTTTTGTTGATAGTGAGTAACATTTGAATACCACTCACAATGATTAATGTCACATAAATTAGATTTGAGGTCATCTGTCACCATATTTATTTGATTAGCATCTAAGTTATATTGAGCCATGAGTTTAGCTAATCCTTGACCTCTAACCAAATTTTTTATCAGTATCTCAATGGTGAACTTTTGAATCCTATTGATCCAGCTACATCTTCTTCTTGATACTTCTTGCTAAGAAAAAATATCCTTCACAACAACACTGGACACAAATGCAATGAAAATAGCTCCTATCAAATAGCATATGAATGCCTTAATATCCTTTAGTAAAGCATATGCTTGTTTTTCATTTATCTCATATTTTAGTTTAGCAGGCTGGAGTGATTTACTAAAGAAAGCAATGGGTTGCTCATATCCCTCTTCATGTTTTTGCAATAGAACTACAACTACAATGTGGAAAGATGCAAAAGAAAATATGTGTAGTAGCTTAGTGTGATTAGGAGTCCTCGGGACTAGGGCATTCTTTATAGTAGTCTTAATATCTTGAAATTCTTGTGAAGGCTCACCATTTCAATTTATAGTGGCTCCTTTATTGAGCATCTTTGAAATAGGTATACTAATTTTAGAAAAGTTAGTAACAAACCTTCTCAGAAAATTAAATTGGCCAAAGAAAGATTGAATTCCTTTTACATTCTTTGGCTTGGTGAATTTATCAGTGGCTGCTGCTCTTTGAGGATCTATCTTTACCCCATCCTTTGACATGATGTCTCCCAATAATTTACCTCTAGTTACCCCAAATGCACATTTCTTAGGGTTTAATGAAACTTCATATTTCAATGCTTTAATGAAAATCATTTCCAGATGCCCACAATGGTCTTCAGCCTTCTTGGAATAAGTTGTGAGGTCATCTTGATATATGACCATAAACTTATTTATATATTCATGAAAGGCCACATCCATGGATCTTTGGAATGGAGCATCTACATTAATCAAACCAAATGGCATTCTTACATACACATAGGTTCGCCAAGGAGTTGGGAATGCTGATTTGAATTGTTCTTCCTCTTTCACCATGAACTAGTTATATCCGAAAAATCCATCCATCATTGACATAAGTTTAGATCATGTTACCTGCTACAAAATAGCTTCCATATTGGGTAACCCATAATTATCTTTCAGGGAAGCAATATTCAGATTTCTAAAGTCTACATAGAGTCTAATATTTCCATTTTTTTTTGAAAGGTACTAAATTAGAGACCCAAGTGGAATGTAAGATAGGTTTAATTATTTCCCCATCCCTTAACTTCATTAGTTCCTCTTGCATTTTAGGGGTCAGAGTAGGATTAACTGGTCTCTGTTTCTGCCTAAAGGGTTTGACATTATCCTTCAGAGGTATGACATGCTGAAAAAGGTCTTCTCTATAAGCTTTTAAATCATCATATGACCAAGCAAACATGTGTCTATACTTTCTCAACAGGTGAATCAGAGGCTTTCTAATTTTAGCTAACAAGTCATGACTGATATAAACTTTCTTAGGGGCCTTATTAGTACCCAAACTTATCTCTTCTAGCTCTTGAGGTTTACAATATTTAACACTAGGCCTTACCCTATCTTGGTTATTAAACATGTTCTCTAAAACAACCAAACTTTTAGGTACTTTATTAGTTTTTTAACTGTATAACCTCTTGACCAAAAATTGTTTCCCTCCCATCTATGGTCTCAACCAAGCCATTGCAATCCATCTCCTAATCATGATACTTATCTTCATTTAGCAAGAAAAATAAACAATGTCTTTATCGTCTTCAAAGACTTTCTAATGCTCATTGTTATCAAGTATTGATGGCCTATTTTGAACTTCAATTTGTGATATCCCTGCAAATGATATCTCTTGGCACTTAATTGCTACATTTGCTAAAAAAATAGCCATCTTATTTTGAATCCTATCCCTCCATGAGATACCAAATGCATTAAGGAATTCTATCTGATCCCAAAAAACATTTTTGTACTACTTTAATCTTCTATTTTTGGATCCATAAGTTTCTTTTATCTAAGAGATAACCAATTTAGAATCCCCTATGACATGCAACTTCTTAATTTCATGGTGGGTAGCAACTTTCAACCCTAACAACAAGGCTTCATACTCAGCTATATTATTAGTACATGAAAATTTCAAGGTAAAAGAATATCTAAAAATGTTTTTCTCTAGAGAAACATAAACTACCCTGCCCTACACCTTCTTTAGAACTAGCCCCATCAAATAACATTGTCTTTAATATTGGTGAGTTCATACAACACTCAAGTTCATGTTAAATAACAGTAGGAAAATCCTCAACTTCTTGAATAATCAATTCAGCTCTAAATGCATTCACACCAGTATCTAAGAAACAAGTGGCATCTTTGTCAATTTCTTCCCCTAAAATGTGACTCACCCTTGGCTCTCTATTTACCTTGATAGCTTTATCTCCAATGTGAAAAGTGGCATAGGTTAAGTCATATTGTAGACTACCCCCCATAGCAGCACTCCACTTTCTAGATAGCAACATTCCATAGTGTGGAGGGATATCAAATACAAGTACTAACATGGTCAATTCTACCTCAAGTTATGTAGCTAGTTTAAATGGTAAAGTATTTATGGTACCTGTGACTGAGACTTCCCTAGAATCCATACCTCTGCATCTACCTTATGTAGTGTCTACTTTCAATCCTAAGGCTTCCATTACTTTGAAAGACATTATGGTGTTAGAGGCTCCTAAGTCTATCATGCAATTTTTTAGGGTCTTTCCTTTGATAATCAGGCTTAGAAAAAATGGGTCAATGTCTTCTATATATGCTACTGACGAATCATCTAAAAACATTTAGGGAATTTGGGACATGATACCACTATCTTCTGTTACTAAGGGGATCTATTGGGTAACATTTTCTTCTACATTGTTATTACTTTGTCCTATCCCTCCCAACCATGATAAGGCTTTACTCCTATGCTCTTCAATTCTAAAGAGTTTAGACAAAGGTACTTTAACAGTGATTTGGGACAACATGAATATCATATCAATTGGCTTAGACATAGTGGGTTTAACAATCATACCTAGAGTAGGAGCCTTCTGAGTAGTAGAGATTACTATTTGCTTCAAATGATTAGATCCTGATCCCTTCTCTTACATAATTTCTTTCACTATCTCATTAGCTTGGAATTGCACTTTCTTCTTAGGTTCCCACTTCTTATTTTTAATATCTTTAACCTTGACTATCTCTATACTAGCCTTCTTAATCTTTTATGAATATACTATAAGGCTTCCCAGCTTCATTGCTAACTATTTTGTTCCTCAAATTATAATTTCTATGTACTTGGGAGATAATTTTTGTAGTTATTCTATCAATTTCTTCTTTAGAAGGCATTCTCAAACTTACATGACCTACTTCAGAAGATGTAACAAACACCTGATCTTCATCATAACTTTCATTATCTAAAAAAACTTGTTGGTTATATAATTGATAAGCAATTTTATTATTCTCTAGATCACTTTCTATTTCTTCTAAATCATAATCAACATAGTCACTACACATGCTTACCATGTTACAGCCTACATCATCATGACTCCTTTCTTCTTCCTCCTCATCATTTTGTAAACTATAATAAAAAATAAATGACTGAGCAACTGCACAATATTTTGCAAAGTGAGGTGATTGGAAAATAATACACCATGGCACATTATCATTCATGTTTACTAAACTCCTTCATAGAGGATCTAGTGTACCTTTATCTTTCACATTTGGAGTTTGGTTAGAGATTGGCTTGTCGTCCTTCCATTAGGTAGTATAAGGGTAATTTTGCATTCTAGGTTGTCTATTACAATTGCTATTATTCACAGGGGTTTTCTTAGCAACATTTGGCTTATTGAAACTAGTGGGATTCATATTTTTTAGCAATTCCAACACCTGGCCTATTGTAGGTTCTTTTGGATTTTTTCCTATAGGATTTTTATCACCCTCCCTTTTATTTTTATTCTTGGGATTGAAAAGCTTTGGATTGTCTCTCCTACCAAATTTTCCAAATGCTTTTCTATTATTTTAAATATTTATTGCAACCTTGCAAGCATCCCTTAAAGCTTAGGATCCTTATCCCTCAATTGGTAAGTCATTTTGCTATCAAAAGCATTAAATATATTGTGAGACAAACATCCTCATTCAATCTCATAACCTAAAATAATTTGTACATACCTTTCCAAAATCATACATTGAAATCAAATGCAAACTCATTATGATTCTTCTTGATATTGTTGAATTCATTTAACATGAATCCAACATTAGTGATGTCTCCATATTTTTCTTTGAATAACTTCTCCAAATAAATCCATGAGCTAATACTATCATCAGGTAGCCTTTTGAACCAATCCCTTGCATTCTCAATTACTGAATGCACAAACAACTTCATGACCATATCTCCATGTTCAACTTCATAATAATTTAACATGTCTATGAAAATTCTCAAATTTTCTTCACCAATGATAGCATTATTTCCAAAAAAAATTAACCACTTTGTCTCTTAAATCAAAAGATATGGGATGTGGAACACTAGGAATACCTACAAATGATATTTTTCTATACTTTTCCATGTATAGAGGTTACTTCTGGAAACTAGGAAAATGTGAGGTGCTTTCTATGTTAGCTTGGTTTAGAGGAACACTTTAGGATTATTGAGGTTGGACAATAGGGGCTTGAGTATAAGTGGTGGATGATGAAGCAGGAGTAGATTGAGATATTCTTTGAACTGAAACTACTGGTCCACAAGGAGGTACAGAAACTGAAGCTGGGATGGATGAATTTGGCCATGAGGCTAATATAGAATTAGACTTAATAAACTAAATTTTTCTCTAAGTTTCTATAGCTTGAGCTTCATTTTCCACCTTTTCAAGCTCTTTTGCAAGATCTTCCTTCTCCTTTCTAGCCTTCTCTAGATCTACATCTAATTTTGACATGAAAGGTTTTAAGGATTTTCTTGGTGGAACTTGGGGTTCATTTATTTGGATCCCTATGGCTTTGACCTTTCCCTTACCTATAGGCTTCATAGTGGGTTCCATAGGATCTATTTCAATAGGCTTGTAAGCTTGGACTTGAGTAATGACTAGCTATTACTTTTGATTCATGCATTTTTCTTGTTCTTGAAATTTAGCTCTCATACTATCTACATCTCCAATAACATCAGTATGGAGGGTCATAGTTTACTCTTCTAACTTTTTTTTATGTTATTTCAAGGCAGCCATCCTTGTAATTAGAGTATCCCTTTCTACTATAGCATCCAAGGTGGCTTGCTTCTTTTCTTTCTCAAGATGAATGCACTTAGTTTCTTCCTCAAAAACTCATTTCTACATAAATCCTATCTCTAATTGTACTTGTACAAGATCTACAAAAGTGGCTTTTGAATTAGTAGGGTCATCTAGATATATGAGATTTGGTTCAGTATATGGGACTATTTTAGGATTAGAAGGATCTCCAAAAGAAATCCTAAGTCCTAACCTATGATGCATTTTAGCTATGAGATCTAGTCTAGGGGATATATTCCCTACTGGCGACATATACTTATCTTGATATGTTCTTTCATTTGGTACTAGGGTAGTAAATATCCCTCCTAAGAGTCTTCTGGTTTCTGATTTAGAGCTAACTGATCAAGACTCTCTCCCTATCACTGGTTGATACTGGGAATCGATGGATATACTACCTCTAGCTTTCTAGGTGAGATTTGGATCTATCCTTTTCTTATTTAGGTTCTTGCTACCACCTTTTGGTAAATCAATAGACATTGGTTCATTAGGATGGGCTCTTGTGTAAGCTCTTGTGTTTTTTCTTTTGTCAGCCATTTCACTATATACTAAATAAGCACTAGCTTCAAAACCTTGATTGAGTCACCACCCTTTTTCTTGGGAAATACACAATTACAATTACTCCTAACTTTTAGGAAAAACACAAGTAGAGATAAAAATATCTGATATAGATGGACCAATTACTGATATTATAAGATACTTGGAAAGGCTAGATATGTCAGTGTATCTTTGTGGTAGTTCGGATTTTCTTTTTTTTGTTTTTAAATTCTCAAGGTTTGTCAGTAAAACATCCCCTTATAACCATGGAAAAAACTTACATAGTCTGAAACACACGTACACAATAGGACCAAAGAAACTACAATACTTTTCACAAATGTGTTGGACAACTCCCTAGCAAAGTTTCCATTTTGTTGGTGCTTTAAAAACTATAGAGCAATGGAGAGCCTTAATACCAAAATGATAGCACTTATGCAACTTAATGATTAGCCATTTCTTCTTTCCAATTACACATGCACACCATTTGGATCCAACATTAACAAAACCAAGAATTGTTTCCTTCTCTTTAGGTTCTACAAGACCAAGGTGGGAATACCTAAGGGATGACTCAATTTGACTATTGTATGAAAACTATCTTAGTTTCATTCTGATTCTCATCCTTAATCCATAAAAACACAACTAATGGTGACATTTTAAATAGAATACATCCCATATAAAAAATTTGGTCATAAAGTCTTCTATAGATCTGCATGTATTCTTTTCAACAATGGCTAACTAAGGCAAGAATATTTCATGCAAACAAGTATTGACCAACTTTGAAGATCTTTAGGAAATAAAAGTAAAATTGATTGTAATATTGCATTTTGATACCCATTTATGATCTATTTCTCTTCCAGCTAAATCAATTTGACCCTTGCCTAATCCAATAGGGTTTAGAGTCTACTAAAAATATATAGATCTAATTTGTTGCCTTACAAAAAATATTATCAATAATTCTTACTGGAATATATCATTCAAAACATCCGTCCCATTACTATAGCAACCTTATCAAATTCATCATAGCTCTTAATTCATTGAACTAATAGTAGTGATGAAAAGATATACAACCTAAATAATTGCATTCAATTGCACAAGTTTTTACTCATACAATATCAAGATAACTAAGTAACCAACAAGAGACAAGCTTTATAAAGAACTGATATGGGGACAACTCATAATTTGTATTCATTTTCTAATAAAATTGTATACACTTTGTAGTAAACTCAAAATGACCATAAGAAGAAATACATAGATAATTTTGTATTAATGTATTCCCATAAACCTATAGAGAAAATACATCATAAAGCTTTCTCAAATTACTTGGACTGAAACAAGCTAAGTATATTAAAAACATTAGAAATTGGACCCCTTGTGCAGCCTTTGGATCTCATTTAAATATGTGAGATGCAACAAACTTCAGGCTTGGAAAACTTGACAAGTGTCTAAAAAAACAAAACTCAATGTAACAGAAAGTTAACACAACAATATGTACTTTAGGTAGGCCCATTTTTGTTACATCAAAATGAGTTATTGGATTTTTGATTCACCACCATTATTCTAACTCCTCTGAATATGCTACCATCAAGCTAGCTAATGATGAGTCATGTGGTGTTTCTACATCAATTTTCACCTTTGGATTTTCACTATTTTCATCTTGGATAGACAAAATTACTTTTATCCTTGATTGTTTCTCTGTCACGTCCACATCATGGGCTTCTCTAGCAGCAACTAGAGCTAACTGGTCATTTTATTCTTCTTTTTCCTATTGGCCTTGTGTACTGACAGTGTCAATGATTTGGATCTCATCATCCTACATCTCATCATTGTCAATTTCAACTTCCTCAAATTGTTCTCCAGGAGTAATTTCTACCATACATTTTATCAAACAATGTGTCATCTGGCCATTCAAATTGTAGGATATTATATTATTTCCTAATTATAAACTTTGGTTTATTGTCAATATCAACGAATTCTTGTTTCAAGGTATCAAATAATAATTGAAATTTTACCATTTCTTCTATAGTTATAGCCCACCATGCATGCCCCTTTTCATTGATAACTTTATTCATTCTTAGACAAAATAAATCATCTAGCTGCTTGGTCCATTCATCTTTACTTTTCAATTTATTTCTTCTATCTAGGGCATGAGGGAATAAGCTAAACCTTTGGCTCTTATATCTATCTAAGTAGCCAAAATATATTCTCTATAAGTGAATTCTCTTTTCATCAAACTCTTAGAGATCAACAACAATATCAAAGGTTTTTTCAATAAGGTCATGTGATGACCTTATAACAGATAACATAGAAAGGTCATCTCTCTCCTCCTCTATTTCTTTCCCCACTTGTTTACAATAGGCTTTAAAGCCGTATCATTTGCTTTCAACTCATTCGAAATACTCACCACCCTACCAAGCTGGTCATAGACTAATGGCCATTCAATTTTATTAGCCAAAAATGTAAGAGTTTTTCTTAATTTATCCTCATATTATGTATTTAGATGTACATGTAAGGCCCACAATTTACTCTTTTCTTCTTCAAAATCTTTAGTAGTGTAATAATGTGGCATTTGCAGTGTATTTGGTATTTCTATAAGGGTGATGGATTTGAAGGGTTAAACTAGGGGGCAAAGTATGCTATTATTGGTGTTGTAGACCTCCCCATTAGCTTGTTTTCAAGTACAATCCTCTTTTTAACCTCTTTGTTGTAGACCTCTAGAATTGTTTCATATTTTCTTTGTAATTCAAACATGGCTTGTTATTCCTACTTAGTAGTGGCAAAAACAAATTGGGATGAGTCCACATTCCAATACACCACTTGTACATGAGAGGTATTAGAAACTCTCCTTACAATTATGCTTCCCATCAATCTAGACTCATCTGGTTGTGATAATGGGGCTCTAGACCCTGTTCTTAATGACCAGTTGACCAATGCGGTTTGATCCTCAAAAAATGCAATACCTTGGAAGTCCTTTTTATTTTGATCATGAAAATTCAATTTATTTGAAACAGAATTGAAAACTAAGGCATCAACAATGTCCCAATTTGGTAACAACAAAATGCTAGATGCCTGTACCATTTGTCTTTACTTTTCAGGGCTTAACTAATGAGATGATCTCATTATTTGTTCTTTTGTTTGGTTCTTAATGGAGGCCTCATCCATATTTGGATTCTTTTTTTTCAACCTTTTATAACTTTCTCTAAAATTATTCATGTTTATCCTCCATGGAAATTCCTAGAAAGCCCTAGACTTTACAAAATTGTCATAAACCAAAAATTGATGACTTGCCTATTCTAACACAAGGTCCAATTCCCTGCCTCTATAGTCAATTATTTTTATATTCAAACTTGGTAGAGGAGGTTCTTGAGGGTTACCCTCATCTAACTTTTCTTGATTAATAAAAATGCCTCCTCGTGATCCAATTTTCTCAATTTACTCACCAGTGAGATGCTCTTCTCCAATCCTTAAAGCAGATTGAGTGGGCAAATATACCTCAACTTGAGGGATCTTTTCCTACATTACCTTCTACCTCTTGGGAGAAGGTTCATTAGGTCTCTCCTCTTGGACTATACTAGTGGATCCCATTATTTATTTGCCCTTATCCACAGGAGCCCTTTTATTTTGAATCATAGTATAACTTGGTTTCTTTTGAACAATTATTTGACCAGCTCCTATATTAGGAGTGAAAACCAAACTCCTCATGACCTCTCTACCTTATCAAGGTAAAAATCAATAAAAAAAAATTCTTCTCATTCATAGCTTCCATTGTTTCAGGGAAAGTATTCATGAGCTTATTTACTTTATCAACCTCTATATTTGCATTACCTAGAGGACAATATTACTGATCAAAACAATGAATAAATTCAAAACCTGAGAATAAACTCTCCATTTTTCCTTTTTAGTTTCTTATTCCTACAATGAGAATTCATTTCTTATAATGTCCTCTGGATAATATGAATCATGCTTGACTTGACCCAATTTAATCCTATGCCTCAAAGTTCAATTAAAAAATGTTTTAGTATCAAAAATATGATCCAACCCCCTTTGGTAATCACAAACTGGTGTGCCACAGTGGATGTAGGAAAAATGGACCCCAGTGACCTTTTCAACAAAAACATCTCCTCCACTCCTCCTAACTATCACAAAACTTCACCGATTCCTACTTTTAAAGGTACTTGGTAGGGAAAAACATGAGGGCTCCCCCTAAAACCATAGATTTTTAAAATAGTATAAACAAAGTAAGGAATGATATCTCCCCAATTGTGTGAAACTTTCAAATTATGGGGGTTGTCCATAGGCCTAATGAGGTTCATTAGTTCCTTAGGAATCCTAGGATTGTCATTTAATATGAGGCATCTCAATTTAGAAGTAAAATACCTATCAAATCTAACAAAACTAGCATTATCTACATCCCAAGTCATATCTCCACCCCACAACTAGATTGGTAGTGCTTCCACATTCTCCTCTTTGTTCAATTCCATCTCTTTACCAAAATATGCCACCCCTTTAAACAAGAACATATGAATCAATAGAAAATAGTGTCCAAAATTATTATCCCCTTTCCCTTTGGCAATTCCAACCAAACCAACATGGATTTCTTTAGCTAAAAAGGAAGTAAAATAAAAAATAACATCTACACCAAAAGAGGCAATTTGTACCATCATATACATAAGACCAATAGGCATGAAATCCTTCTCGTCTTCACCAAAAACATGATACAAGGTCCTATAGATCTCTACAGCCCAGGAAGTGAAAAGACTCTTCTTAAAAGGTTACCTTGACATTGTAGTGATCACTAGGAAAGTTCCTATTGTGCCAATGTGTCCCCTCAGTGCACCTCCCCTAATTACATCCTTCTTTTCCTTTTATTCATTTTCTAGTTCTGACAGATTAATTGGCACATGTTAATCTGCCAATGGCTCTAGGTGAAAAACCTCCTAATTTCCTCAGGATTGATTGAGATCAGAGGCACACCATCAATTCTTCTCACCACCCTAATAGCTTGGTCATAATTCTTGGCAATGGTTTCAAGAAAATCATAATCCATGAAAACACTTGGAACAACTAGCTTTCCCAAATCAAAATTCTAGACGTTACATTGAGGGGCTAACAAATTCCTTTCTTAAAACCTGTTTTAAACAAAACAAGACTAGTTTTCATAGTTGTTGCATCCCTAACCCAGTTCCCTTTGTCATATAGACCATCAACAATCTTAAGCCTAGGGTTAAAGGAAATTAACTTCTTAACTTGTGTAGGTTCAATGGTGGACTTTGGGAGTAACTCTAGCAAGTTCTCATGAACATTCATATCCATATAATTTACTTGCCTAGAAAATGCTTTCTTAGGAGGCATCTTGACTATAATTCACAAGGACTGGAAGGCTACAAAGGTTATAATATGAGTACTTACTTGATTTTCCAAACTTGTTCTTCTCCAAACCTCTTCAATTGCTTAGGAATAGGGAGGATTATTTTCACATCTTTTCTAGGCTTATCACAATATCATCAATAGGCTTTGATGTGCAAAAAATGTGAAATCTTTGTTTGCATGAGACTAGAAATGGTAAAATCTCCTGTATTATACTCTATTTTTCTTGCACGCAAAGCTTTCATTCATTATAAATGCACATAATTAAAAAATAGGGTGGCATCATATTTCCTTTTGAATTTGTGCCATTGATCCTCAAAAAATCCTATGATCCTGGAAAGAAAACTGGGCTAACTAACCTTTCTCCCTAACACATTTGTAGACAAACCAATAAAATGCTTCCATCTATACCTTTCCTTCAATACTAGCATTTCAATCTGGGTCCACTGATCATTGGGGACACGTATCATCAATTCACTACCTCACTATGCATAAATTTTGAGGATCTTGCTATAGTGATATAGCGATAACCATTGTGCTACTTTGATCGTGTGGCAAATATTTGATATGAATCTTATGGGAAATATAGTGGGTTTCTCATTCACTATCTCACTATACATAATGTTCATGCAACTTTTCATAGTGAGATAGCGACGACTGTAGATTGGAGGTTGATCTAAGGGAATGGAAATTGCATGAATCTTTTAAGATGTGGTGGGATCCATACTCACTACCTCACTATAAATAAAAAGTGCACATCTTTCCATAGTGAGATAGCAAGTATTGTCGATCCATGCGTGATCTGATGATCATAATTCTTCACATGCTTTATGCATGGGGCATGGGTCCAAGTTACTGCTGATGCTAAGCTGGCTTAACATGTGCGCATATATATATATTATTCTAATTACCAATTACATCACACCTTCTTGGCTTTTCCGTGTTGTTTTTTTTTTAGCTGGGTGGCTACTTCGCTACCGATGAAAATTGCTTACTTTTAGGTAGTGACATAGCAACTTTTGGAAACCCATCAAAAATCAGCACTGGGAAAATTAAAAATAGAATAACCATGATTGATTTAACTATCATAGAAATAAAGGCATATTTTGTAAGATAACTTCCTTGGGATCCTCAAAATTACTACTTTTTTTAAAAGAATGTGTCTTTTGTAATATCTAGGCTCTCACTATGTCACTACTAGGAAAATTGATGATTTTCCTAGTTGTGAAGTAGTGACCTCCGACAAATATTGAATTCTAGTGACCAAGAACATGTAACACAGTGATTGAAACTTCACTTATTAATATTGTTGTTAGAGAAGAGCAGTCATGCATACTTATGAGATTGCACAAGAATTCCATGGTCACATCAACATTGAAAAATTTGGCTGCTTTCTTTATATTCTGAGCACTAATGATGTTGGCATTAGTAGAGCAAGAAGATTTTTTGATTGCAATATAGCAACTTGCAAAAATATCTTAGGTTCCATAGAGACCACTTGTGAATTCTTTTCCATTCATCCTTTCTGATACTGACAACCATAGGACAAAGCACATGACCATAATGTTTTCAAATTGATACACCTCTCTGATGATGGACTATAATTTTAGTACCATGACAGAATTTTCTTATGGTCGCTACATTGCTGTAGTAAATAGCATTGCAACTTTTTATAGTGAGCATTCAACAACTGTGGATCCAAATAAGATCCAACGATGGGACAAGACCTTGTCAAAAGGACACAACAATGACTTCACAAGCGGGAAAAGAATAATTGAATTTTTTTGATAGATTTTGCGCCTAGCTAATTTTAAAAAGGGTAAGACCTAGGATTTTACACGAATTTTAAAAGATATGAAAATACAAGATCTAAAACCTGAAACCCTAGGATCAAATAAAAGGACTCACATCTGATCTTTTTATACCATGATTTTAAGAAAAGTTACTATGTAAAAATTTAGACCAACAGGATCCAGGCTTAGACATTTCATGTTAGGGGGCTAGATTTATGTCAAACTTAGTGTCTTATTTCATGGAATCTGGGCCTGAACTATATTAGATTAGATCAAATAAGCAAATAGGACTATTATTATAGGAAAAAAGTTAAATAATAATGTCAAGAGTCTAGATTAAGCCTTTAAAGAGAAATATAGGATGAAGAATATAATCCAAATAAAGATCCAAGAAGGGAATGCCACCATTTTAATATTTCTTACATCAATTTTACAACTTCTTATTGCACCTTTAATGTTTGAGCTAAATTTTTGTGGAATTAAATATGTAGTTAATCAATATTCTAAACCAGTGAAGCTATTTAATGGTTTCTCAAAAATTCTAGTGTTTACCACACTAATACATTAAAAAATTATATAATAAAATGATTTCAACCATATTCATTGCACATTTCTGGAGGTTCCCTAAATGATGATAAAAAATTTCTTACTGTTACATTACCATGAACAAAAAAATGGTGGAATAAACAATAAAAACTAAGAGGATAAATTTAACTAAAATTGTAGTCATATAAAGTAATTTACATAAAGGGATAGATGGAACACAAGGGAAGCACACAATGAGAATAGTAATGTCAGGATGATTTCATAGACACACACAATAGAAAGCCTATACATGTACCAAATATTGCTTTAGCTCATTTTATCCATTTAGTTACACATAGTCAACTATTACAGATCTCAGATGGACCCCTACTAGTTTAGCATAGCTCACTATTTTCTAATTCAAGTTTCTATATACACAAATGGATTTAGTCTACACTGAATTGATCATGGAGTTGAAGGTGATGGATTTGATCACGAGCCATCATGTCCTTACTACACAACCAAAATTCCAAACAATCTCTAAATCTAATTCTACTGAACCACTTGCATTATCCACTTTCATGAACATATTAATGCATCACAATTTCAAGAAAACATGGTAAAGAAAATGATACATGGGATCATAAAGTAATGCATTCAATTGATGTCTACAAGTGTCACATTAGGTGATGAAGAAAGGGATTCCATAGGTAAGTCATGAAAGGGAAGTTTATTTAAAATCATTGATCATGCAAGGAAGTTTGTGATAAACTATATTACAAAACAAGTAAATACCAAAAAGCTAATTTGAAGAAAGAAGTCACCTCACAATGTTCCCAAAATTTATAAAATACATGTGCAAGCAAGCTTGTGTGCATGTTTTTGTTAAAGATAAGAAGATTCACATTACTCTATAAGAAAGCAACCTTTTGCACAATAATCTTATAAATATAAGATTCATTATTTAATTATCAATTACTATTCTTAAATCCTATGAGAAGATGTTTCTTCCAAACCTTTCCATAGAAAATTTTTTCTATCCTTGGAATACTCTACAATGCCAAATCCACATGAGAAGATCTTATAATCAAGCATAGACCTCCATTTTTATGCAATTTTTTCTCCTTCATGTAGTCTAAGCCATAGTTACAGGACTTAGACTCACTTTTGACTTGGAAACTCAAAATCTGACTTTAACTTGGCCAAGACTCAGCAAGGACTAAGAAAATTGAAAAACCCATGAAATTCAAATATTTTTTCATGCATCATTTAGTCAATTAACATCGAATACACAATAATTGAGATAAATAGAATCTACTTAATACTCATTCACAATAATGCATAGATCGCATAAGTATAATAGCAAAAATCTGAAGGAAAAATACTGAATAACATAATATAAATTTAAACATAGTGCCACTATCAAATGTCTACAATATATGAAATCCATGGAATCAAAATTTTAAAACATATATCAAAATATCAGCTAGAATGTAGAAGACTAAGGTTCATATTAGCCTATGCCCTCTTATGAATATGCCTAAGATAAGTCATGGAAGAATCAAATATTGAGAAATATGTTTGCTACAGCTCATATGTGCATTGTGGACAACAACAGGGCTCTCAAGTATGTCTATCCACTTGCATCAAATGTGGATTATAGCTTTCATTCAGTTCCTTTTGTTCATCAGATTCAAGTATCACATCTTTATTGACCCACTTGTTGACTTACCCAATTCAAAATGATTTTCACACTTATATAATTTTCACACTATTTATATATCTTATAATTTGGTTTTATAACATGGGTAAGTACAAATTTTCAACAATACTTTATCCTTTGCTCTGTTCTAGGTTATACAAGAAAAAAAAAAACCCTTAATTTAATTTTCACTCTTAATGCTTATGATTTCTTTCTATTGCCTCAAAATCCCTCTTTGGCATCTAGGGTCTATTTATCCTAGTTCATGTTGCATTGGATCTCTATTGGGTAAGTTAAATTTTTTAATAATCCTTTATCCTTTACCTTATTTTATTATTTAGGTTATGCAAAATTTAAAAAAATTATATTCAATTTATGCATGAAGTTTGTGAGTTGGCACTTGTCATCATCCTTTGACTTTAGTTACATCATGGTGATTAATTTTGGATTTTGAACCCTTGATGTTTCTTTTTGCAAGTTAAATGGAGTATTTAAATTATGCTTAAAATTTCATCTAAATTTCCAATTTGGGTTCTAGTTTTGGTACATGGGTTCAATAATTTTTTTCCCTTTGGTATAGGTTACTATAAATAATATACCTATTCAAATCTTGAGGAATTGATTTGAGTACCTACAAATTTTTCTTGTATTTTCTTCTATGACAAATTCCACAACTTCCTTTTTTTTATCAAAATGTGAATCCTTTCTCAACAACAGCGTCCCCTTTGTAATTGATTAAAGTTCTAATGCTTTTTCACACATCAACTTTAGAAGTAACTTCATGCCAATGTTTTTATCCTTATGCACAATAAAAATTCACTTTAAAATAAATGAAGAATAATAAATAACCCATAGCTATTGGTAATGCATGAAATAGGATTGGTTTAAACTGAAATCATGTTTACCTCAAAATGTTTTTGTTTTTGGTTTAAACTAACATACTTCTTCCCAGACCAATAGTTCTCCACAACAAAATTTGAATTCCCTTTCTAGACCATGCTCTTGCTGATTTCCCTTGTAGTAAACCTAGTGATATGTTTCTATGCACCAAGTTTCATCAATTGGAACTTTCCCCACATATTATATTAATTTTTGTTATATTCCCATTCTCTATAATATCTTGTCTAACATTCTCCCATCCTTTTGATAAGGATTTATAACATTAGACCCATAAACAAATCATTGAAAAGGATCTAGTAATGAGGTCACAAAAGTGCAAATCCTTCTACGAGGAACCTCTACTTAGGACTATCCTACTAATTTTGTATCTAACCAAGACTTTTAAGGGTTCCATTACTTGTAGTGACTTGAATCAAATCTTCTTCTTAATATTCTCTTCAATCAAATCCTTAATGTTTTTAAATCAAGAATAATGGTGAAGGCGATGACAAACAACTGCCAAAATGAATTAATCATATCAAGCTATTGAAATAAATAGTCACATCTCTAATATGTGCATACTCTACACTAAATACAAACTTTCCATATTAAACAACCCAAACTTATGGAAAACAAGGAGTAATGGAAAGGATCAACGAAAGTTGGTGAATTTATGTCAACAAAAGTTGTTGATATTATAATATTGGTGAATTTGAGTGAGGTGACCAAATTTTTCTTTCAAAACCATAAGTGCAGATATAAACATTAAGTACAACATGGCCAATATTTTTGTAGATATACACATTAGTTACACCAAATTTTTCTTTCAAAACCATATGTGTAGATATAAACATTAAGTACAACATGTCCAATATTTTTGTAGATATACACATTAGTTACACATTTGTTTCTTTCAAAACCATATGTGTAGATATAAACATTAAGTATAACATGTCCAATATTTTTACTAATATATTTTTCTATGAAGAAAGACCATGCCTGATAATATGAACCCAGAACAAAATAATGAGACAATGGCTACATTATGGTCTTAGTTGAGAAGAAAAGCTAATAAATGCAATTGTCCTTGCAAATTATAAGCAAGATGGTCACATTGAAGGGGGCCACAATTTTTGTCGATTACTGAACATGGATTTCCTACTAGATGAACATGAAGGTGTGAATATCCAAGCTAAGAATAACACTCCCATGGAAGAAGATGATAATGTGCTATAGGACATGATTGAAGAAGATGGTATTGGTGCAAGTGATGAAGATCCTCATAATGATGGTACTAGCACATCTGATAATGATGATAAAGATGGTCTTGATATACCGACACTTGAGAAGGCACACAAGCCCCTATACGAAGGCTTCCAAACAACTCTTCTCTCTGCTATAGTGTTGTTGGTGAACTTGAAGGTTATGAATGGTTTATCTAATGTAGCATTGTCATGTATGCTAAGGTATGCCATTTTTTTCATGTTCAATGTTAGCATACCATTACTATTCATTATATTAACAATGCATATTTGTTGTTGTAAATTGATAGGTGATTTTTTGTTACCAACATCAAACATTTGACCTCATTTGTACTAAGAATTATCTACCATTATGAATCAAATTAGAATGAAGTATCAGAAAATACATACATGTCTCAGTGATCACATTCTATATCATAAAAAATATGAAATTGCAATAGGATTCCCTAGTTGTCATATTAGTAGATATCAATCAGATCAAATAACAAAAAAGGTGTCTCACAAGGTTCTTTGGTACATTCCCATTATACTATGTCTTCAACGATTATTTAGGTCAACTAGCTTGACACAATTTATGGATTACCATACACGCAATAGAAGTTAAGATGACATTATGTGAATGCCTATAGATGGTTTTGCATTTAAGGAGATAGAAAAAACATGGTCACACTTTAAAAAAGAACCTCATAATCTCAAACTTTCATTGGTAGTGGACGGTGTCAATCTATTTGGAGATATGAGATTTGTTCACTCAGTGTGGCCTACTTTTGTTATTAACAATACCATTCCTCCTTGGATGTCCATAAAGAGGGAGCACATAATATTTTCAATGATTGTGCCAAGTATTTTTTCATTTAATAGTTATCTAAATTAATTTATAAATAGTGCATGAAAATGATCATAATAATTATGTATTGTTTATGTTCATTCAATTACTAGGTAGGTACCAAGTTAAAGATATGAACATATATATTGAGATCATAATTGAAAAGTTGTTAAAGTTATGAAATGACATCACTATGTATGACATTTTTAGACTAATAAGACAAAGATAATTTCAATTTCATGCAATGCTTGTATGAACAATAAATGATGCCTTGGGCTAACTCATTTTTATGGTATGTTATATTATTTTAAGGTCACATATTGTTGGTCTATTATAGTTCTTACACATTATTTTTGTATGCTTAAGTTGCACATCATAACTATATATGATATTTTAGGTCTTCAAAAAGAAGAAAAATTCACATGTCTAGTTTGTGGTCCAAAGGAAAAATCTCATCATTCAAGAAGTTTAGGAAAGTAGGTGTTTGATGAGTTTAGGCACTTTCTCCACAATAATCATAAGTATCAAATTACTAAAAAATATATTTTTAATGGGAAAGAAGAGACAACATCAAGGCCATAAAGAATAATACCTCATCTATGGAAGTTGGAATACAATAAAATAAATCACCGAGGTAATGTCTAGTTTTTGGTTCAAAGATTGAAATTTATATTTTGATATTGTCTTATATTTAGTATGATGTAATTGATGCTCATGAAGGTCATCAAGGAATCAATAACCCACTTCTTAGAGGATTGAAAATTTATCTTACTCAATTTAGTAAGTTACCATACTACAAGGATCTTCTAATCATGCATTTTTTTGATGTGATGCATATCAGAAAGAATTTTACAGAGACATTGTGGAAAATATTGGATGGAAGACATAATAGAGAAAAATTGCTAAATTTTGTACTGGCATTCATGAATCCAATCATGCACTGAAAGATTTTATTGAATCAAATAACAATGGAGACTACATAAATGCGAGTACCCTTCCTTGGTTATTAATGGAGCAAAAAAGTGATGCATTAGAATAAGTCATAAAAATAAATAAAAATTCCCATAGGATTTGCTACAAATATAACCTCTTGTATCAAAGAAAGTTGATTTTGGGCCAAGGTTGAAAATACATGATTAGCATACCTTCATCAAGGTAAGTCATGTTCTCTATTTACAATATATTTGTAAAATTGAATGTACTACCTATTGTATTATTTAATAATATATTGAAATGATCATTTTCTAATGCTTATAGTATGTCCTACCTCTATCCCTCCCACATTAGTTTGACAATAGTATTAAACAAGTTATATGTGATCATCGAAAATACATGAGGTTATAAGTGTTTTTTCTTATATTTGATGAACATATATTATATTTATTATTTTCTTTACTTTTTATGTAATCAATTGTATAATGTTATTTGAAATCTCATTTATATGTTCTTGCATGTTGAATCTCTTTTATGTTGTTATCATCTTAAGAATTTGATAAAAAAGATATAAAATATTGGAAGAGAAAAATTTGATAGCTTATGTGTTCAATGCAAAAGTGTGTACCTTCAAACCTTTTCAATGCTCAAGAACACTACCTCATAGATCAAGTTGATGAGATTGAATTGTGTGGACTTGTACAAACTAGGTCAATGTGGATGGTTGAGAGACACTTAAAATTTATGAAGGGCTTGGTTTGACAAAGAGCATGTCCTAAGGGTTCTATGGTAGAAGAATATATGGTAAACTAGACCAAGGTGTACATTAGTGAATAACTTCTAAAGTTTACTGCAAATATCTATGTAGGTTACATTTGGGATCCCAACTCTATTAAAAAATTCAAAGGCAAGTACCTGATAGAGGAAGGTAGATTGAGGAGAGTTAGAGGTACTTATAAGTATTTTTTTTGTAGTTAATTAATTCTTATCCATGGTCAATATAAGTTTCTTCTAAATGGTCTAATTGTTTTTTCTATAGTTGGTCATGAGTGGGATGCACTACATTTGTATATTTCAAACAATCTTGATTGGATGGTGGTATGGGTTGAATAGTCTCAAGAAAATGGTCTCTCATTAACATGGGACAGTGTTACATAATTGGTTAAATAAGCTCATTATAATGGAGATCCCAATGTTATGCTAATGGTACTTGATCTAGCATATGACTTAAGAGATACAAAGGTACACAGAAGATTACTAATCATGAGCTATAAGTTTAATATCAACTCATAGATTGATGCAAATAATCTTGACATGTTTGAATAATTGCAGGTCAAACACCACAAAGTTGTATACTACCATGGCCATAAATTTTAATAAAAAGTCACATGAAATAAAGAAAACCTATAATTTTAGGATAAGTGCAGTCTTCACAGTCACCAATATTTCATCTAGAATTGACATACATCCTCAAAAATATGAAAATCAATATTATGGAATTTTGGATGATATACTTGAGTGCCAATTTAATTCATTTAAATTAGTTCTATTTGTCATCAAATGATATAGGCTATGAATGAATCAAAATGATCCTAATACAACTGCTATTGAACATGATAGTAGATTTGCAATAATTAATACAAGGTCATTTGAAGCAGTTGGAGATGAGACCTATGTTCTTCCAAGACAATGTGAGCAAGTGTTTTACTTTGGCATTCCACACAAACTAAGTTGGTCATTTTTTGTTAGACATGATCCAAGAGAAATGCTCGTAAAGTATAATGTGATGGAAGAAGAAGATACTAAAGAATCAAAATCTGAAGTAAATAATGATTATGAATGAATATTACCCAATGATGAAGAAGAAGAATATGCTGATGATTCTACTCATGCTGATGATAAGGGTGATGATGATGATGATGATGATGATCATCATCATCATGCTGATGAAGATGGTGATAATCATGGTGATGATGGTCATGATAATGGTGATGATGATGATGATGGAAATGAAGATGGTAGAAGTGATGAAAATGATCAAAGTGAATAGTGTGATGATGATGACATGGATGAAGATGATGATTGATGTCATGATCAATAAAATGTCTATCGAGGTACGATCAATGTCAAGTATGATAGGGTCATGCTTTTTATTTATAGAAATTTGTTTGATTTCAATGAATGCATCATGTAATTTTTGTCTTCTACATAATTTGTAGTTTATAGAGCACTATAAGAAGACAAATTTTTATTCATTACAATATGGGTGAATTTGATAAGCAAGGTGACCAACTTTTTCATTCAAAACCATATGTGTAGATATATACATTAAGTACAACATGTTCAATATTATTTTAGATATACACATTAATTAGACCAAATTTTTGGCTAACTTAAGATAAATGATTTACATATGTAGGCTATTGAATACCTTTGACTAGGATCTTGCATAGTCACATGGATCAATAGGTATATGCCAATAAACCCTTTACATATAAATTTTTATTTGCATATTTTCTCTTTATTGTCAACATCAACTTTTTTCCTAGT
The DNA here is from genome assembly GCA_028749045.1 of Cupressus sempervirens. Taxonomy (NCBI): domain Eukaryota; kingdom Viridiplantae; phylum Streptophyta; class Pinopsida; order Cupressales; family Cupressaceae; genus Cupressus; species Cupressus sempervirens. Next base: position 235,319,762 of record CM053786.1, on the reverse strand, counting down.
GTGTCTCTCATTTTATGGATTAAAGGTATCAAAAAATATGTATTTGTCTGATCTATCTTCCTCAAGAAAAGAAAATGTGGTAATAGAAGACAAAAGTGAGACATCTAGTAGGTCTAAAATAGGGAGATCAACTAGAGGTAAAAAGACTAGAAGAAAATTCAATAAACAAATGAAAATTTTTCTTTCTGGGGGGGTCATGTTCTTATGATAATGAGAGCAAATAGGATAGGGAGGTTCCTTTAAGGTACCAACATCTTTAGAAAGAATGGGTACCCAAGAAACTACCTCTAGTTAAGATTGATTTTTATATTAATGAAAGGATATATTGCATAACTCCATCTTCATTACATGTTTTAGGCCTATTTTTTGCGGATGGCATAAATTTCTATTACAATAAAGCTATTAAATTGATCAAGTATGTATGACCTTGTTACAATTACAAAAATTGGATGCAGATTGTGCAATATAAAAATAGTATGTGTAGGTATGCATTGTAACCAAATTATATACAATCCAAAGAAGATGATCAAAGTAAAATGTTCACTATGTATATTGATGGAAGGCAAAAATCAACAAGAAATATTGTACGATTTATAAATAGTTATCAGCTTGTGTCAACTAATAAGTTGCTGAATTGTATATTCAAGGCACGTGAGAGAAATCATATTTTTGTATGTGCGATAAAATAAATAAGTAAGGGGGAAGAGCTTTTGATAGATTACAATTTGAATCATGCAGATACAAAAAGATTTCCTGTCATGGGATTGATAAGTATAACATTTGAATCAATTGGCTCCAATTAATATTGACTCCAATATACAATCTACTTTATTATTCATATTTAAGAAATAATAATCATTTTCATTGGGAAACATGGATAGACCACCACACACGAGTAGGGATATGCCATCTCTCACACCTTCTTCAATGAAGGTAAACCTTGATTCTTGCAATTTTTCAAATTATAGAGAAATAAATTTCATATTATTATGTTCTTTTCTTTATGGCTTTATGTAGGGCCTTGTTACAATTACAATAATTGGATGCAAATTGTGCAATATAAAAATAGTATGTGTAGGTATGCATTGTTGCCAAATTATATACAATCTAAAGAAAATGATCAAAGTAAAATGTTCACTATGTATATTGATAGAAGGCCAAAAGCAACAAGAAATATTGTAGGATTTATAAATAGTTATTAGCCTGTGTCAACTAATAGGTTGGTGAATTGTATATTTGATGCACGTGAGGGAAATCATATTTTTGTATTGGTAATAAAAACAATAAGTGCAGAGGAAGAGCTCCTGATAGATTACAATTTGAATCATGTAGATACAAAAAAATTCCCTATCATGGGGCTGGTAATTATAACATTTAAACCAATTGCCTCCAATTAATATTGACTCCAATATACAATCTACTTTATTATTAATATTTAAGAATTATTAATCATTTTCATTGGGAAACATGGATAGACCACCACACACAAGAAAAGATGCACCATCTCACACACCTTCTTTAGTGAAGGTAAACTTTGGTTATTGTAATTGTTCAAATTATAGAGGAATAAATGTCATATTAGTATGTTCTTTTCTTTATGGCTTTGGAGTTATTTTGATGAAGTTCTATTGATATTGAATTTTGCAAATGTTCACATTACTTGCAAAAAAAATTTCTTTGAAAACCATAAGTGCAGATATAAACATTAAGTATAAAATGTCAAATACTTTCATTTCACTACTGACTACTAAGAATTACTAATATTTTTCACAAGGCAGCATGGATAGACCATGATGCACAGGTGAAGATGCACCATCTCACACACCTTCTTCAATAGAGGTAAACCTTAATTAATGTAATTATTTGAATTATATACAAAAACATGTCATATTATTATGTTCTTTTCTTTATGGCTTTGGAGTTATTTTGATGGAATTTTACTAATATTGAATTTTATTGATATTGAATTTTGTAGATACACACATTAGTTATACCAATTTTTTCTTTGAAAACTATATGTATAGATATAAACATTAAGTACAACATGTCAATGCTTTCATTTTGCTACTAATTGCTAAGAATTACTAATCTATTTCATAGGGTGACATGGATAGACCGCCACGCATAGGTGGGGATGCACCATCTCACACACCTTCTTCAATGGATGTAAACCTTAATTATTGTAATTCTTCAAATTATATAGAAACAAATGTCATATTATTATGTTCTTTTCTTTATGGCTTTGGAGTTATTTGGATGGAATTTTATTGATATTGATGTTGCAAATGATAGGGAAAAGCTAAAATAATAGCAGATCAAATGCGATCTAAAATATGGGCATCATTTCTATGTGAAATTGTCCTCAGTGCTGACCCTATGTTCAGGGCCGAACAACTCAAACAAAGATACAGTGATGAAATTGTTAACATTATCATCAAAGGTGACACAAGGGAGGAGAAAGAGATACTAAAAAAAGAATTGAGCCATAGGGTTGATTATTTGAAGGTAAGTAATAATTAGTCTAAAGCAATAATAGAAGTTCAATATTTGTTTATATTTTATAGTATCTTATGGATCATGATCTAAAATATTATGTGTTCTTCTACATAAATATGTGATAGCTATGACATTGTGTGGTGAACATGGTGAGGGTTGTAGCATACAATCTTCATGTAAGTAAAACTTTCCTTTTACAACATTACTTATAATTACAATATTATTGCACGATTGAGTTTATTTAAGGCAATTACTAAGTTATGATATAGGACATCTAATGTTAAAAGTGAAACTAGTGCAACATTGTTTATTTGCATTATCATTATAATAGTTAACTTTTATTTTTGGATGCTTCTAACTAGTATCCCATTTGATATTTATCCATTGAAAATGTCTTTGCTAACAATATTGTATTCTTTAACTCATGATGAAGTGCAGACACCTCCTTCAATCAATAGTCTGATATTGCTGAGTGCATTATCGACAACAAGGAGCATGCAAACATCCTCCTTTATTCCCACTACAATTGATAAAACCTTACTTTTCTATGTTTTGTAATGTGCTAATCATGATTTTTTTTTGTTGGGTGGATTTTATACTCATGTACCTATTTTGTGCACTAATAGATAGACCTTTAGTTGATAGAGCAACAGAGACCAATACTATTGAACCTGATCCATTTCCTAGAGCAGTCTATGTGACTAGTACTAGTTCATTTGTAGGGACATTGTTGTTGAACAAGAAAACTATGTTTCCGTTAAAATTATGAAAGCTTCTAGGTGCTTTAAAATTTTTATTATTTAAAGTGTAATTTTAGTTTACTTATACATAACTCAATTTGGACTGATAATCCCTTTATGTTTTTGTAGGAAATAATGTTTTCTTTGATCATCTTTTTGATATGACATTGGGGCTATTTGGACCCACCATATGTAAAAGGTACATAGTTTCATATCATTGCTATAATATTTTTCTTTTCTTACCTTTATTGTACTATATTAAAGTTATTTATCTAACAATTTTATTTTAAATCAGTTGATTAAATCTTTAGAGGACCTATTTGGAAAAAGCATTTTTCACACTACCCTACTTCGAAAAAGAGCATCAAGACATATAAAGACTACAAGGGATCAATATAGAAGGGGTATAAAGGAGAACCCAAAGTACAATTTTCCTCCTATGATTCCACTAATAGAGTGGAATGAAATAATAGAAGATGCAAAGGAGAAAAGTCTATGTGATAATAAAGGAAATGAACCAGCATAGGGAAAAGGAAGGTATGTTATGATAGTATTAAGTAGAATGTAATCATGCACTAATTGGTGATCTTTGTAAATATATAATCTAACATGTTTCAAACTATTCATAGTCTATAGGACACATTAGTGGCTACAAAAGTGAGACTAGAAAAGGTTGGCTAACACAAACTTGGGTTTGGTCACTATATGAATCTTCAATATCGACTTCTAAGTAGTAGCAATGGAATTTCATATAATTCTTTTGTATAATGTTGCAATTTTTTTAAAAAAAATCAAACCATACATGCAAAACAAATGATATTAAGAAAAAAATATAGGGCACAAAATTCAATGTGGAGCTCATGAATGAAGATAAAAAAATTGCCTTGAAGGAAGTTTATAAAGTTGTGGTTGCATGCCTACACCAAGAATATGAAAAGCATACCCAAGAATCTAATGCACCAAATGAGACATCAATAAATTGGTCAGATGAAAAGTGAATCAAACTAAATAGTTGACGATTTTTTTTTTTTGTGCTAGTTTTGAACATAAATTGTCTGCATAACAATGCACATAACATTTCACTACAATCTTCATATCCTATCACAGAACCTACTCGTAATGAAGGCCATAATGTGCATTATAGTGGTGGAGGTATTAATTTTATATTGTAAATTAATTATGCAATTATGAATACAATTTAACATCTTCAATTACAATTTGACATGTAACCTTTTATTATTATTTTAGATCTTATTGAACATCATGGTGAAGGAGTGGAACATGTTCCAAGTGTTCAACATGTTGACAGGGTGGTGGATCAAAATTTAAATGTACATGATGTGGCATTTTTAGGTATGAAAAATGCATGCTATGTTGTACTACTTAATTAAATACTTGTAACAATTAAGAAAAGAAAAAGAGTATGCCAATTTAACCCATTTACTTGTTCTTGCAATAGAGCCCGCTTTAGTGTAGTAGTCTCCTACTCCTCCAAAGAGGAGGAGGCATCATAGTTTGACATTACATGTCCCACAAGAGGAGGGGAGTGAGGAATATATTGATGCTTCTATCAATCTTTTTCTTAACAAAGCTAAGAAAAACAAAAAGAAGAAATGATTTTTTAAAAATGCTCTTTTATAAACCATGTTTGATAAACTTTGTTGGATAATAGAAGGACTTTGTTTTAAGTAATTATCTATGAATTTTGCTTATTAATATTTATTTTTATTTCATGTTTATGAATATTGTTATGTCTTAATGAAGTCTTGATTAGTATTGAGTATTAATGAATATTATGTGATTGTATTTATTGAATGCTATAGTTCATAAATAGATGAATGAATGAATGAAATATGCAATTATATGATAATGGGTAATTTAGATTGATGTTAGGGGGAGGGGTGACACTAGATGAGCTTCCACCTTCATGTGGTTGGCCTTGTAAAGTAGAGAATATTACAATATTCTCAAAACCAAGTGAAGCTCAAACTAACATACCAAGGAATCTTAAAACCAATCCATCTACCTCTCATCTTCTCATCCTAGTAAGTCATCTTTTCTACCACTTTTTCCATATTCAATATTCTATTATTCACAATCTTGATAATGGAAACCTGCATTTTGTCAATAAGTTGTTCCTATCCTATCCTTTTATTTTTTTAAATGCATCTATTTCTCTCCTACCATAACTCCCATATGACAATAGATGGTGTTATAGTCCATGAGCCACCATACAAACAATACTTATTTTGGATAGGCCAAGCTTGAAACATACTTAGGATTGACCTTGGTATTGTTGAGTTCCATCCAAGTTTGTTATGTAACTAGCTCCAACATTGGTGAGAGTATTTGTAGGTTAATAATATGTATCTTCTTGGACCTACATATCCTTTTTCTTTGAATGTATCAGCTATAATGATTTTATTTTATAGTGCTAGCCATGAGAACAATAATATCTTAGGTAAGCACATTTTATCCCAATACAATCACAATTGGATGTTTTTCTTTGGTCTTACCTATTTTCAAATTAGGTAATTATAGCCCTCCTTAGTTTTCTAGTTTTTAGTAGTGATTTGATAGTTTCTGTTAACACCTCATGTCCTCCATCATGCCATTTACCTTGACCCTAATTGAAATCCACAAACCATAGTCGATGAGGACTGCTAGTGAAACCTTCATTGCTACATCCAAACCAAGGTAACCCATTTACTTTGTATTTGTATACCATGGAAAGACTTGTAAACTTATACCCATATTCCAACTTTATTAAACTAATTTTTCCTCTCTCTTTTGGTGCTTAGAATTGGTATTGCTATTCAAAGATGGTAGCAAAGAAAGTAGCATGTGAGTATGTGATGTTTAAAGATAGCCTTCATTTGATAACATTTTTAATTGATTTTAATTTGAACAATGAGCATATTAACCCATAATTAGGGGACAAAATGTTTACTAATGTTGTTCTTAAAACTAGATTTATATGACACATTTTAAATTTTGATTTGTTTAGATAATTATGTTAAATTATACTAATAAATAGGTTTTATTAGAGAAACTATTATGATTTTATATGAATCAGTTAAACAAATCAACTTAAATTTGAGTAGTACTAATAGGAATTGATGTTTCCAATCTCACCATTAAAAAAGAATGAATATTTGCTAGCATTTGGTCAAGTGCAGGAATTAGTCACCTACATGAAGATTACAAGCCTACCATCATCCATAGAAGCATTAAGCCTAGTAATATCTTTGTGGAAAATGAAATGGAAGCAGAAGTGTCTATTTTTGGGCTTGTGAGGGTAGGTCCATTATGTGATGAGTCACATGTGAGAAGCCTTGTTAAAGGGACACCTAGTTACATGGACCCTAGCTAATATTCAAGTTACCATCTTACACCATTAAGTGATGCCTGTGGTTTTTGTGTTATTCTCTTGCAGTTGGTTGTTGCAAGACTAGCCATTGATCTTACCAAAAGGAAACATCATTATAACATCATTGACTAGGTGAGTTCTATGTTCATGCCATACACATAATTCTCTTCTCATGGACTAACACTCACTTTTTTTTTTTCCTACTAGCATTGAAATTCAATTATATTTTTCATTCTTGCTTGTGTTGGTAGGCTAGGACAATCCTTGTACAAGGTCATTTAGGGAGCATTTTGGACCCTTTTTTGACATAGGTAATGGGATGAATAACTAGGGCCAAAGGCTCACCTAGCTATCCAAACCACCTTGTAAGAGTTAACACAATGGAAGAAAACAAAAAGAACAACAACCAAAGGAGCAAAAGAGTGTAATACTTTTATTGATTCATCAAAATATCTTCATACATGCTCAACTATAAGGCCTTCTAGGTTATGGCCAATTAAAAATACATTCACATTCAAAGATCCAACTACAAATTTGCACTTTTAGTTTTACTCTCTAATTTTCTGCCCAAAAAAATTACCTGACTCTATATATACTTGCCAAAATGGCTTATAGATTATTCTAGAATATCACATAAGAGGAAGGCTGACCCAAGGATGATCTAGATGCATCCCAAGAAAAGATCTTAACAGAAATGTCATGATCAAAATAAATCCCACAAGTCGTCTCGTAGATATTAGATCCAAATGCTGACACTTAGCATACATTGGGTAACTGGGCAAATGAAGAGTCACTTGGCATACACTAGGTAACTCAGCAAAAGGTTGTTTCAAATTATCAAAACTCTTATCAGCTCCATGCATCCACTTGAATTTCTTTTTATCTCCCCTCATTGTTTCAGTCATAGCATTACAAATAGCATTGAAATTCTTTATAAACTTTCTGTAAAAACTAGCCAAACCATGAAATGATCTTACGTCACCCACATTCTTAGGTGTAGGCCATTACAAAATTGCTTTGACCTTCTTAGGATCCATCTTCAATCCATCAGCTGAAATCACAAATCTCAAATACACAATCTCCTCTTGCATAAAAGAACACTTTTTTCAGATTAATTAAAAGCTTTTCCTCTTTCAACCTCTACAATACTTGTCTAATATGCTCAAGATGTTCTTCCTTAGTCTTGCTAAATATTAGAATACCATCCGAATAAATAATCACAAAATTACCCAAGAATCTTTTCAGAACTTCATTCATCAACCTCATCAAAGTACTAGGTGCATTAGTCAAACCAAAAGGCATAGCCAACTATTCATGCAAACATTCATTTTTTCTTGAAAGTAGTCTCCCATTCATCACCTTCAATAATTATGATCTGATGATAACCACTCTTCAAATCAATCTTGGTAAAATACTTCGCTCTACTCAAACAATCCATTATGTCATCCATCCTTGGCATCAGAAACTTATATTCACTATGACTTTGTTGATAGCTCTGGAATCAGTACACATTCTCCATTCTTTTTAGGTGATAATAAAATAGGTAAAACACATGGACTCAAGATTTCCCTGATCAAACCATTTTGTTACAACTCATGCACTTGTCTATTAAGCTCTTCATCCTTTGTAGATGTCAATCTATATGGTGCTTTGTTTGAAAAACTAGCTCTAGGAATCAGATCCATACAATGACTTATACTTGTTACTATAGGTAAACCATCAAGAATATCATCAGCAATAATTTCTTTATACTCATTCAACAATTCTATAATTTGTACTAGTACTCGGCTATCAGTATCTATTGTCACTCGATCATTACTGGCTTCTACTGCTCGATCGTTACTACCAACACTTGGTCCTCTAGGAACTATGGCAAAATAGACTTGATTCTTTTTCATTTCCTTTTCAAATTGTTTTCCATTAACCATGCAAATTTTTATAGTAGTTCAATTAACCTCACCTAGACTTTTGATCAAAGGTAGCAATGTTTGTTTCTTCCCATTACCCAAAGAGTATATTGATTCAATCTTCCATCATGTAAAAGATATCTATCATATTTCCAAGGTCTACCCAACACAATATGACAACAATCCATGGGCATAATATCACAAAAAATTCATTAAAGTAATGTCCAATTTTGAACTTCACAAGGCATTGTTCAGTTACCAATATCTTATGTTGATCTTCGATCCATGAAACATGATAAGGTTTGGGATGTTTCAACCTCTACAACTGCAACTAAGTAACCAACTCTTTTGATGCTATATTTTTAGAACTTCCACTATCAAATATCATTTTGTAGCATTTTCTAGCCATCTTACATCTCGTCTTGAAAAGACTTCTCCTTAAAATAGGTTCCTCATCACTTCCCTTATTACATAAGGTTCTTCTCACCAGAAAATTTTCTCCAGCCTTAGGTCCACTTGGTGAACCCTCATCATCTTCTTGAATCACAAAATTTCTATTACCTTGCCTACTTTCAAAGGATCTACATTCAAAAGATCTATGTCCCTCTTTACCACACTTAAAACAATTACCATGAAATCCACCTCTAGAATATGAATTACCTCTTCCTTAGTAAGAATTAGTGCCTCCTCAATAAGAATTACTACTTTTCCATTCACTCTTGCCTTTTTCATAATTCTTCCATTTAGATTTTCCTTTATCCTACATAGAACTATTAGATCTGCCACTTTCTCTAGAATATCTACCTTTGCCTCTCTGGAATCTACCACCTCTACCTCTTTGTCTTTGTTCATGCTTCTTTTTCAAGATCTCCTTATCTTTTGAGGCATATTCATATGCTTCTTCTACACTTTACAACTTCACAAAAATTATTTCATCCTAAATTCAACATCTCAATCCATTAATGTACCTTGCAATTTTCTCAACATCATCATCCACATGTCTAGATCTGATGTCCAATCTATAGAATTCCTCTATATATTCTTTTATAGTCATGTCCTTTTGTTTCAAATTTTGCATCTTTCTCAACAAGCTAACTTGATAATCAAAAAGAAGGAATTTGTTCTTTACCTTGTTCAACATCTTTGGCCAAGTTCTGATCTTCTCCTTTCCTCTCCTTTGTCTATTAGTTTGCAAGTGCTCCCACCATAGTGATGCATGACCTTTCAACCTAGTGACTACAATCTTCACCTTTCTATTATCAGGAGTGTTTTCATACTCAAAGAAGTTCTCTATATCAAAGATCCAATCCAACACAACATTGGTATCCAATTTTCCATCATAAGGAACAACTTCTACAACATGCTTTTAAATTTTCCCTAGACAATATTTGCAACAATCTTTCCTCATCTTGATCTTCTTATGGTTTTGGATTATGGTTTGGTGCTACTACTTCATCATCACTTACATCATCAAGATGTGCTCCTCTTCTCTAGGCTATCTCCATGGCATATAATCTAGCTACAATTTGTCTCAACTAATCCAATATAGCATTATCAAAATTATTTCCTCTACTATGAACCATCTTTACAAATTAGGTTCCTACAATATCGTAACCCTCTACAAGTTATAGGTCAAATTTTCAGATCTTCCACCCTACAACCAAATTCAAATTTGGGTTCTACACAATCCAATCTCCATAAAGATGAACCCCAAGCTCTGATACCAATTGACACAAGCAATGGGGTGAATAACTAGGGAAAATGGTTCACCTAGCTATACAAACCACCCTGCAAGAGTTAATACAATGAAAGAAAACACAAAGAATAGAAACCAAAGGATGAAGAAGAGTGAAATACTTTTATTGATTCATCAAAATATCTTCATACATACCTAGATGTAAGATGTTCTTGGTTATAACCAATTAGAAATACATTCACATTCAAAGATCAAAGTACAAATTCCCTTTTTCAGTTCTATTCTCTAATCTTCTTCCCCAAAAACTTACCTAGCTCTAAGCCTAAACACTCTATATATACTTGCCAAAATGGCTTACAGATTATTCTAGAAGATTGCATAAGAGGAAGACTAACCCAACAATAGTATAGAAACATCCCAAGAAAAGATCTTAACATAAATGTCCTAATCAAAATAAATCCCACAAGTTAGCTCGCAAAAATCATGTCCAAATGCTAACACTTGGCATACACTGGATAACTTGGCACATGAAGAGTCACTTGGAAAATAAAGTCACTTGGAATACACTAGGTAACTTGATGAATGAAGAGTCACTTAGCATACACTAGGTAACTTGGAAAATGAAGAGTCACTTGGTATACAATAGCTAATTTAGTGAATGAAGAGTCACTTGGCATACACTAGGTAACTCGACAAATGAAGAGTCACTTAGCATACAATGGGTAACTTAGTGAATGAAGAGTCACTTGGCATACACTGGGTAACTTGGAAAATGAAGAGATACTTGGCATACACTGGGTAACTTGGTGAATGAAGAGTCATTTGGTATACACTGGGTAACTTGGTGAATGAAGAGTCACTTGGCATACACTAGGTAACTCAGTGAATGAAGTCACATGGCATACATTGTGGCTACAGTAACTCAACATCAACATGTAGAATAAACAAAATGAGCAGGATAACAAGGCAACCTAGGATGCTCCTACATCATTTTCTTATGATGCTGACATATAATAGAGATATGATGTTGTTTATGGGTAAACTTAGGCTGAAGTAAGAAACTATATTAGTAGAATATTGGTAAAGAATTAAGCTATTGAAGTGGGATGAATTACAAAAATTTGATGAAAATAGAAAATATATTTGTCAAGTCATAATACTTCATCAAATGTTCAACATTATCTCTTAAATGGAGGCCATAATTTTTTGCAAAAAAATAGGGCTCCATCACTACTAAATCTTCAATATCCTTCTAAGAGAAGTGACATTATATTATCAATCAACTAAAATTTCAGTCCAAGAAACCATCCTTCACTGCATTTTTCGTTCAATGTGTTTAGAAAATGAAGATCACATTGCATTTTAGGGGTTTATTAACCTTTTACATATTTGGAAGCATAGAAAAAGGTCATAATATGTGTGGATGATCTAAATTTAGATCCAACTTGGAACATTTCATACTTGGGTTTAGTAGGTAAAACATCTAATTTGGCAACATAGGATACTTGTAGTCACTTACAAATATTTAGAAATTGGTTGAACTTGGGGCAATATAATTTTGTCCTAAATTGAGCTAAAAGGTGGGAAAAAGGTAAAGAAGGGAAGCTTTATTTGCATTGGAGGGAATAACTATGGAAAGCATTTTCTAATATATTGAAATTGGTCAAGTTTTTGTCTTTGGCAATATACCAATGAAATTGAACTTTTAGTTCAAATAATTTTTAGGAGTTGAGTGAAGACTTGATTGGTGGGTGGGGAAATAGTAATAAAAGAGGGAATGAATGTTGGTAAAAATTTTGTAATATATAGAAATTGGTCAAGTTTTTGGTTATATTCCCATTGTCTAATATATTCATTCATATGATTAAATTAATTAATTATAAATTTTTTAGTATTGTCTACTTCCTACCTCACCTCTTAATTCCATAAAAAAATATTGTTGTTCTCAAACTTGATTTATAATTGATCAAAATTTAGAAGGTTTTCAAGTTTTTGATTACTTTTCACATCAGATCTTATGTTGGTTAAAGTTTATTATACAATAATCCTTGTCTATATTTTCTATTATCTTTATCTTAAGAAGTTTCAAATGACAATTTTTGTTGCAGCACTTTACATGATCATCAATTCCCATCTATACAAGTCATATTCCCCACTTTCTTATACATGTAATATGAATGCTATGGACATAGCTTTACATAGATGTTTTTTTTTTCATTTTCTTGTAGTGTAGTTAGTACAATAGTTTTTCTTTGTACAAAAAAGTCCCAAATAGAAGTAGCTATGAAGAGTAGCATACATTCAAATGAGTGTTGAAGAGGCTTCTATGATTAATGCAGGATCAAGGAAAGATGTATGCATCCCATTTTTTCACATTAATAATCAAAATGAGAGAAAATAGGGGACTATAGAGAGCCTAAATATTTTTCTTGGTTTTGTATTCAACACAGAAGAAGCATTTCATGAGCAGGCTTTGTATAGAGATAGTAAAACATTGTTGATAATTTCATGTATTATTATGTCATCTAATTATAGCACCATCACATCTCTTACAAGAAATTTTGAAAATAGAGATGAGGGCATTTGTTAGGGTGTACTAATAACAAGCATCTTATCTCTAATGATAACATTCTTTATAATTTTTATCCAAGTGATCATGCCCACTTTCTCTTTTAGGAGAGTGAAGATGTTGGTAGCCCTATGTATCATTTTCACTACCTACAGTTACATAGGTTTTTCTGTGATGGAGTTGGGTCCAATCTCTCAAGGTATGATTGTTTCCATCATCATCATTGTCATTTATATGTTTTTCCTTGCAATTTTTTTTATTTTCCCTAAAATTAAAGTTAAGACTTTGACATAGATGTTTTTTTTCTTTGTATGAATGCTATGCTAATTTAGTACGTAGCAAAATGCTAATATTCATGAAAATTCTAGCCATGCATGCCAAAAATTAATAATTTATGTTTCAGTTGGCTTGTTCATTCAATTATTTGAGCATTGGCCATAACCTAGAAGAGAAGATTCTCTCTTCTTCAACTTCAACTAATATTGCCTTCATTTTCTAATTTTAATGCATGGGCTAGTTTGGAATTTGGATCATTATTAAACAATATATGGTTCAAATATGAGTATACATGGAATTTGGATAATTATTAAACATTATATTGGTACATTTAGAATAATGTGAATTTGTTTTGGTGCATCGAAATAATCTTTAATAAATGAGACCTATGGGAATATGACTTACCTTTTGTCTTTTCAGCCATGTAATTTATTAAATTATTGTATACAAATACTATTATGGAGAATGTATTCTTTTAGTATTACTCAATCAGTTGGATTAATACTAATGGATGATACATATTATGTACACCAATACCACACATTAATTGTATAAATATCTATTAAGACGGTTCATTATAGTTACTGAAAAGTGGGGAATATTAAAAATCTGAATTGAATAGCTATGGACATGTCCTACCTGCCATTCATGGTTGACAAAAAGAGAGGAAAAGATATTACAAATGACTTACTTCAATCAATGCTAACACCTGGCAGATAATACACAAACTACAATTCTCTCCTTCCATCAATCAAAATCATGGGTTTCTATAAGCCATGGTCCGAGGTTAATCACCTATACATATTCCATTTTCATCATGTAAGGATGCATATTTGATGCTATTATTAGAATCTATCCTTTCAATTTCTAATCCTATCAAGACTCAATCAGAAACATTAAAATGCCTCTCTCTCTTTTTTGTAGAAGGAATTATCCTACATTATACAAGGCCTAATTGAGTCTTCAAATGATCTCCTATGGAAAAATTGTGTGGTATTACTTGATGCAGAACCTTAAAAGTTAGAATCCAAACTTATAATTGGGTGTTGCATGTTTGTGCACTTTACACTAATAGGTGATAGAGGGTTTCTAGAACTTATGTTATTGCTTGCACCTTGTTGATTATTGAGTGTCTTACAAATGCATCCAAACCACTTATGTATAGGGCTAGTATCCTTTTCTCTTAGGACACCTTTCATTTAAAGGGACAATTGCATAGAGCCATTAAATATAAATGTCCACTAGTGATGATTTATTTAACCATTCTTCTAAATTTAAATCACTTAGAGGCACACCTTTACCTCTAACATTCCATGTAGATGTAAAAATACCCTAAAAAATTGGACAACTATTTCTTGGGAAAAATTAATCTCTATTCTTCCATGATTTATTTCCTTAGAAGTCTTCTAGAACCATTTTTTTTCCTATCTTTTCAAAAGGAATATGAGTTCTTCTAAAGAACAACTCCACCTTTATCAAAAAATGCTTCTTCCCTACCTCTTTTTGTGTATCCTTTTGGAATATAATTTGCATGGAATTAAGTAACTTTTCTCTTTATATTTAAATATTTCTTGACTAAATTCTATGGAAAGGAAAACTTTTTATTCTTCTCATTAGTAGCTTTCATTGTTGAGCTAGCATTTATAGATCCCTTGTTACCAAGTAGACTTCAAATTTGAAAACCTTGATGTTAATAAATAGATTACAATCATGCCAAGGAATCTTCTACACTATTCCATAAGAGAAAAGAGTAGCCAAGCCTACTTTTTCTAGTAGGAACAATATATAAAGAGAAGGAAATAGAATAAAGGTAATCTAAATCCCCATTTTTGCATAAAGGAGAGTAAGGTATCTATGTGCTCCCTATCTCTATGATTCTCACTTGACCTCCATCCTACTACTAGAAGGAAATGACTCCTTTTCCTTATCAATGTTATCCAATGACAATCTAGTAGCTTCAGTCAATAGATGTTGTAGAATCCTTGGAATCCTTGATGTCTTGAATTAGTGAAGTACCTTTCACAACTTCATTGGCATTGACATTGGTGGGCTTTATCTTTGGAGGCTTAGAGATAATTTGTACAACTTATCTCATTTTTTATCTCTCCATACTATACTCCTCAATACAAAGCATTTTCACATAAAACACATGTATCATCTCATGCAATGGAACACTAGAGAGCCTTGCATCTAAGATCTTGTGAACTTCTTTAGTTGTAGATTCTGTCATCTTTCTCACCCATTGAATAATGTCCACTCCACCAAATTTTCCAACATGCCTTCTTCCTATAACCAGCTCTAAGAGGACCACATTAAAGTTGTATACATCACTCTTATCATCCACTTTCAATATGTATGTATACTCTAGATAAAACATGCATGAATCGACAATTATAGAAAAACTCTTAAAAAAGGTACATTATACATAACTAACTGAGACTTGATATATTAATAGTATTGTACATGAATACTTCATGAACCCAATAGTTAAAAGTGTTGTGCATTCCTACGAGTAGTAAAGATCATGAAAGATAGAAAAACACATTTGAAAATAATATGTGAGGAAGTGTCATGTTAAACACTAAAAAATGTTACTTAGTGCAATGTAGCCATAGGAGCCTGCCATTATAGAAATGCATTCAGATGCTCCAGAGTCTTCCATAATTGGAGGTAAATAGAACTTAGCACATTGAAGCCATATGTGTTGATTCTATTAGAGAATAAAATAAAAGTAGTGAATTTGGTGTAGTGTTGCATCAATCATAGCTAGCAGATTATTATTTATAGTAGGAGACATAGCTATGAGGGCCACTCCACCACTTTCACCCTCATATTTGAAAAATGGGAGGCATTCGATTAATAGATTAATGACTTACATCAGTGAAGATGATGTCTCCTTGGACAAATAATACTCAATAAAATAATTTGAATATTATTTTATGGTAGTTTACAATGTAATATGCATGACTTTAATGTAATCATGTTGTTTACAATGTGTTATAGATTGTAACATAAAATGATGACCAGATTGTGCAACAGAGAAACAATTGTGAGAGTGAATGGAAAGCTTCCTAGCCCCACTATATATATTCATTAAGGTGATAATCTTGTCATTGATGTGAACAAAAATGAGCCCTATAATGTGACTTTTCACTGGTAATTAAGAAAAACTATGCTCCAAATTATACTATCTATGTCATTATTATTTTTATTTCTATGAACATTAGATAAATCTTCTATTGAGATTTAACTATTTGTGATTATTGCAGGCATGGGGTGAAGCAGTTGAAATCATGTTGGGTAGATGGGCCTTTGTACATAACACAATGTCCCATTACACCAAGGAACAAGTTTACATACAACTTTGCAATCACAAAACAAGAAGGGACATTGTGGAGGCATGTGCATATTACATACCTAAGAGCCACAGTGCATGGAGCTTTGGCCATTCAACCTTAGCTTGGAAAGGATTACCCTTTTCCTAAACTAGCTACTAAGTTTCCCATTATTTTGGGTTGGTGTTTCTTTTCATATTCTCTATATAGAGATCAAAATGTGTACTGCCCCCTTTTATTGTATTTTCATTTAGTTAATTAATATAGAATAAGAAAATTTCAACTCTACATATGCATACCACCTTTCTTCAATGTAAACCTCTTTTGCATTTTATGTTCTCTATCTAAAAGCTTTACTTTGTTAAAAGTCATATATTTTTGTTATTTGTTTGTTTTGCTAGCATAACAAATGATATAAGAGATCTTGTATCATATAATTAGCCCAATCATTTCAGAATATGACTTTCAAAAGAGTCTATTGTGAATATTTTCTTATGAAATAAATTTGGTTGATTGTTAAAGTCCTTATCAATGTTGAATTATGAAGTAAAATTGGTTTATTGTCAAATTCTTTAATTGAATGTTGAAGTATGAGCTAATTAAAATGGTTTATCTATGGTGTGTATAGGGAAATGGTGGAATTCAAATGTGGATTAATGGTACAAGACACAACAAGAAAACATTTTCAATATTGATTAATGGTTATGTACAGTTAGATGATTGTGCAAATATGTTTTCTATCTTTGAGAATATGCTAAGAGCAAGTTCTTAGCCTGATGTTGTGACTTATAATATCATTATCAATGTATTTTTTAAGCTTGGTAATCTTGACTGTGCTATTAGAATTCTTGAACAAATGCGCAGGGAAAGGAAAAGGCCATCATCTTGAACATTTACCACCATAATTTATGGGTATGCAAAGTCTAGAGATATGAAGATGGCTTTAAAAATAGTTAAATAGACGAGGGGATGTGGCTACATTCCTATTGTACAAACATTTAATGTTCTCCTATATGGTTTAGCTCAAAAGAAGTAGATAAGTTCCCATTCACCTTTGATTATTTTAGACACATTGGTGTTAGAGTGTGTTGGCTTGGTTTTTCACCATCCTTGCTTTGTTGCATTCAGTAGTGAAAAACCCTAAGTGTTTCTTTTAAAGTCTTGAATTTTGATCAAGACCCTGGGTAAGATTCATTAGAAATCCTAAAGCCTTCTTCAATTTTTCTCTACCTCTTGAAATTTTTTGAAATCAATATTTCAAAAATATTTTTGGTAGCATAAATTTACCCTATAGTTTCATGTTGCAAGCATCGCTAGATAAATTTGTGTGATAAACCCTTGCTAACCTAGCTTTTAATCACAGTTAATATTTTGAATTGTTTTATTTAAGAACCATAACTATAGTAAGATTTTGATTAACTATCAATATTGATAAGATCAAAGGCCAATGTTTTCCCACATTAAGAAAATGATCAAACTTTAAATAATGTGGGCAAGTGCATTTGAACCATGTAGCCCCTATTGACCTTGGAACCTAAGTGCACTGTAAAGTCGGTAGACCGTCAAATTTGTTAGACCCATTTTGCAAATTTGTTAGCACCTATTAGTGCACATTCATATTTCCTATGATGTTATTGATTGGCTCTTTAATGAAGTTATTACCTTGCAATCAATTATGATGTACCATTGATGTTGAATAAATTGACGGCCAATGTTTGCCCAAATTATCAAGATGCAAGAGATTTAAATAATGTAGTGAAGTGCCTTGTGGACACACATCCATGATAATGTTAGCACCATTTTTTGTGAGATAAACCACCATTGCTAACAACTATTTTCCTTTCATATCACACGTGTCATAATTCCATTAGCTATTTATGCTGACATGGTTTCCTATAACATCACTTGGCTCCACCATTGATCTTGACTCGATCAATGAACAATGCTTTCCTACTTGGTGAAGTTGCAAAATAGATAAATAAAGTGGGTAAGTGCCTTAGTGACATGTGTCCTTAATGATGTCATTGCTTCTATCTTAGATTGTCAAAAAGGTTCAAGCTATGCTACTATTGATCTTTCAAAGATCAAGGGTTGGTGCTTGCTCATATTATGAAAGTGCTCAATAGTTAGATAAAGTGGGGAAGTGTTAGATTGATGCGTAGCAAATGTCACATCAGGGGCCCACCTTTTGAGAAGATAAAAAGCAACCTACTTGCACAAAGTTTTTTAGAATGTACTGCTTCACATGGAGATTTTCTATTGGTTTATGAATTTGACTTGGTTTTATAGTAGTACAAAATTGTATGATTGGTAATTTAACCAAGATTAGGGGTTGGTGCTTGCTCGCATTTTCAAGATGCAAGAAATTTAAACAATGCATGAAAGCACTAACTTGACACATGGTAAAGTGGGACCAATTGCAACCAAGGTGAGATGACATATGACAGGTTGGAAGAGTTATTACACTAGTTGGAATACACTTTTTCACATGTTGTTGTAAAGATGTTTTACTTCTCATGACCATTGATCTGAAGAAAGATCAATGGATGGTGCTTTCCTGCATTATCAAAATGTAAGAGACTTAAATAATTTGGGGAAGCACCTATTCAACATGTGGCCAGATCTCTAAAGCTATAAAGAAATTTTATTTTTTGAGATAGGGTCATCCGATGTAATGAAATTGATGGATAAGATTCAAAATTAAATGCAACATGGGAATAATAGCTAATGGAAGTTAATGTCACTCAGAGCTCATTTGTGTGATCTCAATGCATGAATATAATCCATGAATCCACCATTATTCAACCACAAAATCATAACAAGCTATCAGAGTGTGAGGATTTTCCAAAGCTAGGGCATAAAATTTTTACCAGGTGTTTAGTGAATTATGGTAATTTTCAATAGAGAAAAAGGCACAATTTAGTGGGTAAGTGATCTACAACTTGTCAAAATCAAGAAATTGGTGTTGTGAAGTTTAAAGTTTTCAAAAAATGCCTCCACAAAAGGAATTCTCTAGACATACTAACTATCCCAAGAGGTTTGTCCATGACAATTTTCTTAAGAAATTTCCCCCATCTGTACATAAAATAAAAATTGGTAGAGATTTCATTCCAAAGAACCCTAGATTGGTAGTTGCAAAGGGTTTTTATGATAAAGAAAATAATTTGAGAGATTCCCAGATTTCCATGGGAGGGTTAGAATTTTTCAAAATTTGGTTTTCTAAAAGAAAACTAGATACCCCTTTAAGTAATGTCTAGGAGTTCAAAATTGGAAAGTTAGTAGTCCTAGGGGTTTTCTTTGACAGTGATCTACTAGTTGACCTGGCCAAGAAATATGATCACATTACTAGATTTGTGGAGAACAATGCTAGAGAAAATCTTTTTAGGATTTCTCATGAATTAATTAGGGAGATTTTTAACCTCAAACTTAACTGTGCTATGCATGAGATTATTGACATGGATGACCTTAAGGCAAGTTATGTGCATAGAGGGTGTACCTAAGAGTAGGGTCTCTACAACAACATTTCACCAGGATTGGTACACTGCCCTTGGTCACACCCAATACCCTATAGCCATTGATGAGGAAATAGTTTAATCCTATGGCTTATGATTTATATTTTCCCTTTGACAAATCTTTGGGATGGATGAAGGGGAACACATCCCAGGCTCTATGGTCCTTATTATGGCTCAAACATTATAGTTTGGAATGAGCAGTATTTTAGATTTTTCCTCTCTCCTAGCAGAAGAAATTCATAATGGATTGGTAGGAATATCAAAAGGGGAGGTAAACAAACATTTTTGTTGGTACTCCCTACTCATGCATGTATGTATTTTTAAGGGAGTTACCTATTTCTCTAAAGGTATGGAATTGGAATTTAAAAGGGGCCATGAAAAGAATCTAGTCCAATTGTGGAGCATTGATATGACTTAGGAGGCTAGGAATGCAAGTTTTGTAAGATTTGACAGGTATTTTACATCTAGGCTTAGATTTCTTTTGAGAGGGGATAGCCCTAGAATCTCACAATCATTATTAGAATTGGTTAGACCCAAGGACCATGCAAAAGGGCTTTTGGTTAGTCACAATTAGGGGGATGTAATCCCATATAATTTTTCTACAATGATCATAGTATATGGTTTTTTGGAAAAGCCCCATGTTCTACCTTTCCATGTGCCATTGAAGATTGGGATAGCAGAATTATTGTGGGAGATTGGGATTATTGAGGAAAGAGATATGATTGGTAAGGGTAGGGGAACTTTCTTCCCAATTGTTACTTTGGCACATGATTTTGTTTTTGTAAGAAAGGGTTGGAGACATCTCAATTTATTTTTGAACAAGTACAACATGGCAGAATCCCATGCAAGGTATATTGACCTAGAGGAATTCATTGATCTTCTAAGAAAAAGGACAAAACCTACCCATATGACACATAAAGTGTATTTTCTTGAAGATATTATCAGGAATATTTTCTCTTTATAGGAACAAGAGGTGAGGAAAGAGAAATGGGTAATATTCAGTAAAACTTTGGAATTCATTAGTGCTGTTGACTCTGAATATGATCCTTTGAAAGATAAAAAAATATTAGGGAGCCAAAATACATGTGTTGATGAATAAATTTTCTATAATAATGCAAACCATGAATGAGAAAAAGGCTACATATGTCAAAGCCTATCTTGACAGAGCTATAGAGGTATAGAGAAGAATAAACAATAGAATGATATTTGCTCTTGGTTAGTATACATTATAGAAGAGGGCTAGGTATGTGATAGTTCAAAACATACAACATGTTCCCCCTCATAGAAGACCAAGGCTAGAAAGCCCAGCTATAGTTAGTGCTCAAAAGAGGTAGAAACTAGAACAAGGGTCCTCTTCTCATGTAGAATAGTATTCCCCAAGTCAAACACTGATTAGAATAGATGATGAAGCATCCTTAAGGGAGTAGTTGAGATAGATTGATGGAGAAGGGGATGTAATTGTTACAAAAAGAAAACATGGAAAGAGGAGTACCTCAAGAGCCTCCTATACCCTCCTTAGACCTTATAATTACTGATTATCAAGGTAACGAGATAGACCCAATAATTGCTCAAGCTTCTGAGATGTTTATAGATGATGAAAAAAAATTAAGTCTAGGGCCTTTGCATAGTTTTTATGGAGAAAGAATATAGGAAATTTTAAGAAAGCATGTGAGAAAATAAAATTAGAGCAACCTGGAAAACCAAACTCTATTATTAAGGAAGAGATGAAATCCAAATTTTTGAGTGATTTTGCCTAGTTAACACCTAAGGCTAGGAGGGAGTTAGTTAAGGAGTTAGGGGTCAAATTTTTGCTAGAGTGGGACATAGATAATGCTATGATCTTTGATGCAATTAGAAAAGAGAAAAATGTACAATATAAAATAGAGGAGGAAATACTATAGGCACATAGGGGAATTAGATTCAGTGATGACCACCAAGCCCTAGTAATTTGGTCAATTGAAAAAATAGATAAGACTATAATGCAAGAAATTTCTAGTGCAAAGCACATTGGTGCTGTTATAGTATATAGCGCTGGTGAAGTAAGTAGCCAACAATTTTTTTGGAATGGCTTAATAAATGGAAAGATTTGGGAATGTGGTGTTCGAAAAAGAATAGGATAAGTTGTTAGAACTTATTGCTAAATTTGAAGAAGTTTTGAAATCCTATGAGGAAAGTGGTAAATAGATACAATTGTTGGAAAATCAAGTGGCTCAAAAGGACAAGCAACTAGGGAAGAAAAAGGTGGAGGAATCCAATAGGCTAAGAATTGTATACCCCCAACCACCAGTTAAACCATTTTAGTCAACCCCATAGAGGCCTGAACTCTACATTGTAGAAGAATTTGAAGAAGAGAAGAATAAATTGTATGATATGCATGTAGAATGAAATACTCAATATGAATAAAAACTAAGACAAACAATTTTGTTCTTGGTAGATAGAATTGACTGACCAACATTTTATGATCAGTTGGCAAGAGTTGTAGCTATCTGGGATGAAATAAAAGGAGGTGAAGATAAATTGATACCCCTTATATAGAAGCGGGGTGAAAGAAATAATGATATTACTACTATGTGCATATCTTTCATCGAGTTACCATGTCACCAGATACTAAAGATTTTTGATTTATTAAATAAGTTGGAACATTTTGATAATCAAAAAGCCTATATTTAGAAAAGAATAATCATTTGCCTCTCCAAATACATAGTTGAGAAGTTTGACCTTTTTCCTAGTGCTCTAGAAAAGGTTGATAGAATAAAGGAAAAGGAAGAGTGGAAAAATGAATTAGATGAAATATTGTACCAGAGAATGAATAATGTTAAATAAATGAGAAAGGGCATATATTATGGGCAATGACCAATGAAGAGTTGGTTAAAGTGTAGTTATTTTATAAAGCCATCAGAAAGGACCTCGTTGTGATAGAAGTAGTTGTAAATTTTATAATAATGGTACAAAGGGAAATCCTAAATTCTGATTAGCCTAATGACACTACTTTTAATGAATGGGAGGAACAATTTTTGTCTATAGAATAGATGATAGAAGATGATGGGGTAGAAGAAGATGCAGATGTAATTGTTACTCTAATAGTTCATGATGAAGACAATGAGAACCCCTGAGTTAAGGTAAGCTTGCAAGTAGTAGAACAAGACACATTTCTTTTAAGCTTGATAGTCACCTACTCTGAAGAATCAAATTAATAAAGGGTCAAATCATGGAGTTTATAGTATTCCAAAAGATGTAACAAAAGAGGGGCCTACCAAAAGAATATTATGATGTATAAGTCTTTTTGTTACACACAATTTTGTCTTTTTGTGACAGTTGTACGTAAATACCTTTTGTAAAAGGACACCTATCAGTTCTCTATGCCTAAAGCTTGTTGCATCTCACATTATATAAGTGAGATACTAGGGCTAGAGAATGGCCTGATTTCTAATACAATTTGAGTCTTTATTGAGTATGGTTCAGTCTAGTTTGATGTATGCAAACTTATGATGTATTTTCTTAATAAATACTTGGAATATATTGATATTGTAGGGATCTAGTGTCTTGTCTAGATTTATTCTAATTTTTATTACAATTGTATGAAAATTTTCAAAATGAGATTAATACAAAATTGAACTATCCCCATATTTTTCCTTGCTGAATTTTTTCTCCTTTGGTATTACCTGGTTATTCTGATATTGTATGAGCAAAGCTTTTCCACTTGAATGCAATTCACTTAGGTTGTATGTCAATTCATTATTGACATTGATTCAATGAATTAAGTAAATGTTTTAGTGAATTTGATGGCATTGCTATGGTAGTAGAAAGAATGTCTATAAGAATAAATTACAATGAGAATTGTTGATAATATTTATTGTAGTGCAACAAATTAGATCTGCAAATTGGAGTAGACTCTAAGTCCCAATGGAATAGGCACTAATCTAGTTAGTCTAGTCTAAAAATAGGTAGATCATGAGTAAGCATCAAGTTCAAAATCAAAATCAACTTTATTTTACTATATGAAGAGTTTCACGGGTGGTCAACACTTGTTTGCATGTAACTTTTAAGTTGTAGCTAGCTGCTATTGTTGGAAATACTTGCAAATTGGAGAAGAATGGTGACCAAATCTATTTATAAGGGGTGTATATCATCTAAAAGTGTCAAGAAATCAATAAGCTATGTGTGTGTGTGTGTGTGTGTGTGTGTGTGTGTGTGTGTGTGTGTGTGTGTGTGTGTCAGGGATAGAAGATGAGAAATAGAATGAAACTAATAAAATTTACATACAACAACATTTATTTTGAATCATCCCTTAGGTATACCTATCTTGGTTCTATAGAGTCTAAGGAGTAGAAATCTAGTCTTGGTTTTGCTAAAGTTGGTTCCAAATGATATGCAAACATAATTGTTAATGGGATGTTGATAATCCTTAGATTTGTGAGTATTGTTATCTTGGTATTGAACCTTTATTGATTCAATAGTTGAAAAATACCAACAAAATGGTGACTCTACTGGGGAGTTGTCCAACAAATGTCTAAGAAGTACTACAGTTTATTTGGTCTTTTTGTGTACATGTTTGTCAGATTTACAAGTATTGCTTGTGGTTATAGTGGACATGTTTCAGAGACAAACCTTCCGAATTTAAAAAGGAAAAAGAAAACCAAATGCCATGGATGTACATTGATGTTTACAACCCTTCCAAGTGTCTTATCTATTAAGCAAGAGTTGTAGTCTTATGATCTTAGTGTTTGGTTCATCTGTATGTCATATATTTCTATACTATCTTGTGTCCTTTCTTTAAAGTCAGGAGTACTTTTCATTATTTTAATTTTTCCCTAGAATAGGGTGGTGACTCAATCAAGGTTTTGAAGTTAGTGCTTATTTGATAAATTAAAAATATGGCAAAAAAGAGAAAAAAATCAAGAGCCAATCCTGACATACCAATGTATACTAATTTAGCTCAAGGTGGTAAGAAGAATATAAATAAGAAAAAGGCAAAACCAAACCCCACCTAGAAACCAAGAGATAGTGTATCAAATAATTCTCAATACCAACCAATGGTAGGGAGAGAATCCTCTTCACTCAGCTTTGAATTAGAAACCACAAGACTTTTAGGAGGAATATTTAGTACCCCATTACTAGATGAAAGAACATATCAAGACAAAGATATGTCACCAATAGGGAATCCATTTCCTAGGCCAGATCTAATAGCTAAGATGAATCATAGGCTAGGACTCAGAAGTTCATTTGGGGATCCTTTTAATCCTAGAGTAGTCCCGTACATGGAAATTAATTTTATAGACCTAGATGACCCTATTAATTTAGAAGCTACTTCTACAGATCCTAAAAAAGTACATCAGAGATAGGAGTTTTGAAGAAGTGGGTTGCTGAGGAAGAAGCTAAACATGCTCATCTAGAAAAAAGAAGAGAGAAAGCCACCCTAGATGCCCTTGTTGAAAGAGATAATTTTCTTAGAAGGATGGATGCCTTAAAAGAACAAAATAAGAAGCTAGAAGAAAGAAATTCAATCCTTCATGCTAATGTATTTGGAGATGTAGATAGCTTAAGAGCCCAAGTTCAGGAGCAACAAAAAATCCTAAACCAAAAAAAAGAACTTGTTATTTCCTAGGTTCAACCCTACAAGCCTATCTAGATTAACCAGGGAGAACCCACTATCAAGGAGATGGATAAAGGTGAGGGAAAAGCTACAAGAATTTAGATAAGTGAGCCTCAAGCAACAACCAGTAAATCTATAAACCCTCCCATGTCAAAATTAGATCTAGACCTATAAAAGGCTAGGAAAGAGAAAGAAGATCTTGCAAAGGAACTTGAAAAGGTTGAGAATGAAGCCCAAGCCACATAAAATAGCAGGAAAATCTAGTTCATAAAGTCTAATTTTACATTGGCTTCATGGCCAAATTTATCTACCCCAACTGCAACTTCTGTACCAGCTTGTGGACCAATAATTTCAACTCAAGGAGTATCTCAATTTTCCCCTACCTTATCATCCACCATTAGTACTCAAGCCCCTATTGTCCAACCTCAACAATCTCAAAGTGTTGTTCTTAACCAAGCCAATGTAGTAAGCACCTCAAATGTTGCTAGTTTTTTCAAGAAACCCATCTACATGCAAAAATATAGACAAATCTCATTTGCAGGTATCCTTGGTGCTCCACATCCTATATGTTTTGATTTAAGAGATAATGTTGTCAAGTTCTCAGGAGATAATGTTGTTAATGGTGAAGAGCACTTAAGAGTTTTCATAGATATGCTAAATGAATTTGAAGTTGAACATGAGGATATGGTGATGAAGTTATTTGTTCATTTACTGATTGAGGATACAAGGGATTGATTTAGATGTTTACCTAATGACAACATTAGTTCATGGAGTGATTGGGAGAAATTGTTCAAAGAACAATATGGAGATAATACTAATGTTGGGTTTATGTTTAATGATTTAAATAATATCAAGAAGAACCCTAATGAGTCTACATTTGATTTCAATGTAAGATTCCAAAAGGGTATGCACAAATTGTTCCAAGTTATGAGGTTAAATGAGGATGTTTTTCTTACAACCTATTTTAATGCATTTGATAGAAAGATTTCTTACCAATTGAGGGATAAAGATCCTAAAACTTTAAAGAATTCTTATAAGATTGTAGTGAATATTGAAAATAATAGGAAAGCATATGGCCAGCTTGGTAGGAGCAGATGATCCAAAGTTGTTCAATCCAAAAAATAACAATAAGAAAGAAGTTGATAAAACTTCTGCAGATAAGAAACCTGAAGAAGCCACAATAGGTTAGGTATTGGAATTGTTAAAAAAGATAAACCCACATACTTTCAATATGTATAAGCCAAATGTTGGTGAGAAACCCCCAATGAACAATAACAACTTCAATAGACAACCCAAAATGTAGAATTACCC
Organism: Cupressus sempervirens; assembly: GCA_028749045.1. NCBI lineage: Eukaryota > Viridiplantae > Streptophyta > Pinopsida > Cupressales > Cupressaceae > Cupressus > Cupressus sempervirens. Next base: position 235,292,957 of record CM053786.1, on the reverse strand, counting down.
TTATACCACTCAGTCGAAGGATGGTAAGCCAATTCCTAGCCAAACCCAAAATGTAAAAGACAAAGGTACACCAAATCCTTTCCAAAAAAGTTCTATTAATATGAATGATGATGTGCCATGGTGTATCATTTTTGAAACACCTCACTCTTCAAGGTATTGTTTAGTTGCTTAGCCATTTTCTTTAGATCATAGTGCACAAAATGAGGAAGAAGAAGAAGAAAAAAAACATGATGATGTAAGTTGTAACATGATGAACATGTGTAGTGTTTATTTGGATTCTAATTTGGAAGAGACTAAAAGATCTTGAAAATAAGAAAATTGCCTATCAGTTACACCATCAACAAGTATTCTCAAACAATGAAATGTATGATGAAGATTAGGTATGTGCTAAGTTGGTCATGTGAACTTAAGAATGCCTTCTAAAGAGCAAATTAATAGGATCGTTGTAAAAATGATCTCCCTAGTACATATCAATTACAATTTGAGAAACTGAACAATTAACAATAATATGGGGAAGCTTTCAAGTATATTTATAAAATATGTTACACATAAGATGAAGGATAAAAAAAAGAAGGAAATGTAGAGATAGTTAAGATTAAAGACATCAAAACCAAGAAGTGGGAACCCAAGAAGAAAGTTCAACTCGAAGCAAATGAGAAAGCAAAAGAAATTGTGGAAGAAAAGGGATCAAGATCTGATATTATCAAGCAAATAATAGTCCCTATTGTTCAAAAGGTTCATACTCTAGGTATGATTGTGAAACCCACTATATCTGAACCTATTGACATGATATTCATGTTGTCACAAATTACTATTAAAGTACCTTTATCTAAACTATTTAGAATTGATGAGCATAAGAACAAACCCTTGTCATGGTTGGGAGGGATAGGACATAATAACAAAAATGTAGAACAAAATGTCATTCAAAAAACACCATTGGTAGTGGCAGATAGTGCTATTATGTCTCAAATTCCCCAAATGTTCCTGGATGATTCATAAATAACATATATAGAAGATATTGACCCATTCTTTCTCAGCTTGATTATAAAAGGAAAAACCCTAAAAAACTATATTATAGATTGAGGAGCTTCTAATACTATAATGCCTTTCAAAGTAATGGAAGCCTTAGGGTTGAAATTAGTTACTATGCAAGCCAGATGTAGAGGTTGTTGGGACTCAAAATTGAAGCCCGATTTTGAGTAGCATTGAGAAATTAAGCCCTATAAGCACTTTTTGATGCATGTATATCCGACTACCCATTTGAAGCATAAGAGGTATTTAAATTTATCTAACACCTTTCATTTAGTGCATCTATGTGATCCATGTGGATAAATTGTCATTTTGAGCCATTTTGTGAAGTCCCATTTTGAACAATGTCCAAATCTGCACTTGTGCTAAGTGTCAAATAGTCATAGGAGGCTATGTTTGAAATTAAATATCTCACACCTAGTAATGTTTCATGACTCACCACTTTGGTAGTGTTTAGTGTACATACTAGAGAGCCTATGTTTCAGATTTTGAGTTGTTTTGAATCTATTTCACTAGGTTTCGAATCCCTCGAAGTTGGTCATTAATTGTTGTCATGCTGATGTGAATTGTTCTTAATTCTAGGAGGCCTTGTTTGACTTGTTATAATTTTGACCCAATTGACCAAAATGCTGAAATTATTTTTGCATTTCATTTTAGAGGTTAGATACTTACTATATTTCAATTTTGAGCTTATGAAAATTTTGTTTGATTAGTTTTCAAACACAATTCCAAATGCAATTTTTGACTTTTTATTGGTGTCAAGAAGTGCAGATTTGTTGGAACCTTTATTTGTGATGTCAAAACTCTGAATTTGTGAAAGCTGAGGTTTAATGGATTGTACCACTCTATTGTACTCTGAAAATACTTTGAGTGTGCCAATTTTCAAGTCTTGATGAATCTATTTGCACACTTTCCAGGTCCATTCCATTTGCAAAAACCACTTTTCTAACATTGTTTCTAGTCAATGAAATATGAGTAGAACACTTTGACCACTTTCCATTTTTTCCCTATTATTTATCATGAGCCCAAATCACATATTTATACTTTCCTCATGATAGTGAACCTATGCCCTAGTTTTCATTTCTCCAAATATCAGTTTGCCTAGTTTTTGAAGCCAATTTTGAATGTAATTTACTATTTTCTAACATGTTTATGACCAGGTAGTTCTAGGAAGGAAACTTCAATAGTCAATATATTTTGACTTGAAATTCATCATGAGACAAGATTTGACAAGGTAGGAGTGTGCGAAACAAAGAATTAGTATGTTTGATTTCAGAGCCTGGTCAAGTGTTTTAGTCAATTTGTAAAGCCAGTCAAAGGACCTCCTAGCACTAAGTTGAAAATTTATAGATAGGTATAAAGTGTGTTTCAAAGTTTGTTGCCAATGGTCAAATTTGTTTGAAATCAATGCCAAATGTTCAATAGGCCAATTTGAAGGATCAAGTGTTTGAAAATGAAATATTTTTTAGTCAAACCTACTAATTGCATCAAAATGAATGGACATATAATAAGAATGAGCTTCTGAGATGTTTGGAAACTAGTATTGAATTCTTAGATAAAGAAGCAAGGGAATGCTTCTTTGACTTGGGAGCTTTTCCTCAAAGTAAAAACTTTCAAAGCACAAATTGTATCCATGAATATAAGTCAACTGCCATTTTGTTTCAGCATATGAAAGATAATGAGGAAGTAATGTTTATATTAAATGATGATGAGAATAAAGTTTTTGGGATTGTGATTCAAACCCCATCAAAAGATTCAACTAGAATACCACACATTCTAGAGCATAGTGAGTCATGTGGATCAAAGAAATATCCTCTCAAAGAACCTTTTGTTGAGTTATTCAAGGGTAGCTTACAAACTTTCTTGAATGCATTAATATATCCTAATAGGACATGCTATCTAGTTGCCTCTTTTCATGAAGTATTTGCAACATTTGTACCTCTATAACATGAAGTGGCTAAAGAGAATAACATGCCAGAGACTCTCCAAACATTAATTACTGGAATTTCTCATCTAATTAGTAAAAAGGGCCTTCAATTCAAAGGGAACATAGAAATTCTCATTCTCCCTACCTTCAAAATCATCTGGTAAGCCCAAGGAAAAGCCATTGGAAAATAAAGAATCTCACAAGGAGGAAGCAAGACACAAGCACCATGTGATACAAGGCAGGCATAACCCAAATTGTTAGAGAGGTTGAGAAGCTTGGATTCTAGCTTCACAAGAAGGAAACTTGTGAGACAGTGACTATTTTAGAGACTCCACCCATGGTTATTGTAGCTCTGGTGGCCTACATCAAAACTCCTCGTGGTCTCTGCACATTGAACATTATGTGGGCTCAACATCTTAGTGAGGAATTAAGGAGACACTTTTACAAGAATTGGTATGGGGCCAAGAAGAAGGCCTTCACTAAGTATGCAAAGAAATATGAAAATGAAGATGGAAAGAAAAGCATTGAGTCTAAGCATAAGAAGATGAAGAAGTATGTCTCTGTTATGCCTCTATTTTTTCTACCTTATATCAATGGATTTTGTGAATCTATTTAAATCAATTCTCACTTGAGGCCAACTGAGGTGTATATGAGCAAGAAAATAAAAATGATTACCAGCGAGAACCTATGTGAAAGCCAACATGAAGAGCTAGTGGATCGAGCTTGCTTGCCTACAAAAAATTCAAAGTTTTGCTCTCCATTTAGCCATGAAAATGTTAAATTTTGTTTGGCACAAAAATGCATAAGCTATGTTGAAGGAACTTGAAAAGGAAATGGGATCATCTGGAAGATGAGGGTAGCATGGACTCAAGGTCCAATGAAATGAAAAATAAATCTCCAGAGGAGAAGCACAGTGTAGTAGATTGAATCAAGTCATTTAATCCCACATTCATGCCATCATTGGATTTAGTTATTTTTATATATGTGCTCATTCACACATTAACCTATCTTAAAAGATAATACCCTTTAAAAGGCAAGGCTCGTGCACATGGGTCCTAGTTGGCTAGAGGAAAGAGGTAAAAAATTGTTGAAAAAGTTGACAATCTAGGAAGGTGCTATGTTGCCACCAAAAAATGGCGAGGTTTTTTGGTAGCAACATAGTGACATGCTAGAAAACTATGAAAATCTAGCAAGACAAGCATGGATCTTGTTTGGATGATGTGGCAGTGTTAGCAAGTAATAGAAGGACAAGTGGTAGCTTGAGAATAGACCAGAGGAAGAAACTTGGCAACTTGATGTGATGTGGTAGTCCAAATATCACGATGCACTAGATTATGACACATGGCACATTTGATGGTGGTTTCCATGTCACCAAGGCAAAGATGCATGATAGTTAACATAGCAATGTGGCAACCCAATAAGAAACTAACACATTGCAATGAGATGGCAGTGAGGTGGCACTTGTGTGGCATGATGAGGTGGACCAATGACTGGATGTTGATGTAGTAGTAGGTGACACATCTCATGTTGTCGCTATGTCACTAATGACATGGCAGAATGTTGTTTGGGATAGTGACATAGTGATTGATGACATGGCATGGTGATGTGGCATGGCAACATGGCATGTTGATGTGGTGAAATAGAGGACCAATGAGAAAATTGACTTTAAATAGTTTTCTTCCATTGTAGAGATCAGTTAACTAATTTTTTTCTTTGCCTTGATTTGAGATTTGGTATCAAAAGTAGTTATTTTCCCATCAAGTTTTTGAATCACTTTATGCTTTTGGGAGGTAAAATGATCAAGGATTTGATATTAAGTTATAGAGAGAGATTACAAAGATTCTTTTCACTAATAGGAGAAGTTTTTCAAGTGGATAGATGCCATATTCACAACAAATTTGAGAATTCACTCTCCTCTATATCATTCTCTTTCTTTCTCATTATATAGGTTCCAGTTTTGGGGGGAAAAAATGGATTGATTATTGTGATACCATTTTGGGTTTCTAGTTTTTCACTGTGAGAGCATTGGTTCTAGTATTTTGATATGTTCTCATTGTTGTGACACTATATTTTTCAGAAAATTCTCTCTTGTATGAAAAATAGTAGTAAAAATAATAGATAAATTTTAGATCTATTAGGTGTTTCTATGTTTACTAACAAAGAGCTATGATCCATTTGCATCCCTTTAAGGTTGTATGTCAGATATGTTTTGCTGTTGGAATAAAGAGCTAAGTAAATGCTTGATGTGTTTGACAAAGTTGTTGGTTATTTGAGAAGGATATTTCATGAGAATGAGGTTTTGATGAACACCAATTTTTTATTCACAAAGTGATAAGATAGATCTGATATCTAGATGTATTAAGTATGTCCTCGATATCACATGTGTATATTTTTGATTCATGGGATTGCCCAATAGATAAGGCACTGATTAGTTATAGGATCATTTATTCATACTGCTGCATATTTGAGATATTTTTGAATTCAACATCATTAATCAATTGTATTTCTCTTTCATGTTGAAAGCTATTCAAAGTCTAACCCTCACTCAGCTTGTGAATTTCATAAATTTGCATCTAGCTATTGTAGATATATGTTATTGTATAATTCATTAGGATAAATAAGGGTTAAATCTTCTCGATAGATTTAGGAATATTTTTTTCAATGGTACGATATTAATTGAATTTGAGGTCCACCCACCTAGGTTTTGTAGAGCGTGAAGTAGAAGAAGGGTCTAGCCTTATAGTTGGCCTAGTGTTTGAAATTACATGTTAAGGATGGATTTTAGTTGCCCCTAAATGTGTCTTGTTCTCATCGGGGTAATTTGAAAGCCATAAAATTTCAAAGCACCAAAAAAATGGTGACTCTGTTGGGGACTGTATTGAATTTGAATGATAGACAACCCTTGAAAATTTAAAAAGGAGATTCAATACAGCAAGACAAGTGCATGAAAAAATTGTCATAGTAAGTTCTCTAATGTGTTTTTCCAATTTTCTTATTCAAAATTTCATGCACCCCAATGATGCTTTGTTTGAGACAACAATAGCTTTGAAGGATTGAATGAGGATTGTGTTGTTACTAAGTTTTATTTCCATTCAAATCAGCTAGTTTTGGTTTCAAATTACTATTGTAAATTCAAAGTCAAAATTGTTTAAAGTTGGTTTCTCTCTTCTAAGCATTTAAAGATTTGCAAGTTCTACAAGTTGAAAGTTCAATTCAGATTTTTCATGTATGAATCATGTTTTAAATCTTTCTCATGATCGTGAGGGGCGACTCTCTAAGAGATCTCTCAACAAGTGTAGATTAGATACATATAATTGTTTTCAAGGCATTTCAATTGAATTATGTAGGTCTGAAAGTTATGTTAAGTTTTAAACAAGAAGAGAGATATGTAAGTTTTTGACTAATGAGTTTTAAAGTGTTTTCTAATCTACTGTCACAAGAAATTTTAAATGTTAAAATGAATCATAGCAGTGATTTCATTTTGTTCTCCTCAAGGAGATGGTGGCTCTATAAGGATTTGATCAGTGGTGTGAAGAATTGAGACCAACACCTATGCCAATTAGCAGATCAATGTTTTCATACAACAACACTAAAGGGTATTTTAAACTTTCATGTGATTTTATTTCCATGAAAGTAAGCTTTACAAAATATTATCTGTCAAATGATTTTCAGCATTAAATAGGAGAATTGTTTAATACATTTCAACATACTTTATAAGAGATAGATTCAGCAAAAGTGTTTTTACATTTTGAAGTATGTTCGAAGTTTTGAATTGGTAGAAAGAATTCTAAATCTACTGCAAATAATGAATTATGAAAGTGATTATTGTGAACAAATTTTAAATCTATTAGAAATTTCAAATTTCCCTTCATCAAGAATGCATCCGGTTAGTGAGAATTATAGATCTATTTCTACCAAGAGATATATGCCATTACGTTTTGATGGCATTCATGGTTTCCCAAAGCCCATGTCATATAACATTAGGATTTTTTTACCTAAGTTTAGCGGGAACCATGAAAATTCAGCCAGACATCATATTCAAGTATTTAGTGACTTGGTTGGTGATTTTGAGATTGCTCATGATGATGTTTATATGAAGTTGTTTGTTCAAACTTTAAAAGGTGATGCTAGGGATTGGTTTTCCTTTCTACTTGCATGTTCAATTTCATCTTGGGATGAATTAATTTCAGCCTCCATGAAGCAATTTAGGGAAAGAATAAGCATATCCAATTATTTTGATAAGCTCTTGAAAATCCAAATCGAGAATAGTGAGTTAGTTCCTGAATTCAATATCAGATTTGCAAAAGTTTTGAATGACATTCCTGAAATTTATAAACTAGATGATCAAGTGTGTCTAGTTGTTTATCTTGATGAATTTGATAAAAATATTAGTTACCTATTAAGAGATAAAGAGCCTAAGACTTTGCATCCAGCATTCCTGATGGTAACAGAGATTGAGAATAACATAAAATATGGCTTAACTTAGAGTCACTTCTCTAGGAATGTTTGCCAAGAAGATGAGGTTCAAAGGAAGAAGTAATTTCATAAAGAGTATTTGATTTTAGATCAGCAAATAAGTACCCCTTCTTTTGTAAAAAATCATGTTGAAATTTCAGAATTAAAAACATGTGTAGATGAAGACTCTTTGTTGCAAAGAGGAGTTGATTCTTTCCTCACTGAAAATAGTGCATGTGTTTATAATATCACAATAGCAGATGAAAAATTTACTTCACTTGATTAGTTAAATATGCAAGAAATAAATTTAGTTGTTTCCTCTCCTAGTGATAATATGCCTCTTGTTGAGAATGTTGTAAACTTTGAAGTTGAAGAATATTTATCTCAGTATGAGGAAGAAGAAGCTAGAACTGATCTTTCAAATGATGAAGGTGAAGTTTTTGATCCAATGTATTATGAAGAAGCATCATGTGAAGACAATGATGAGAATGGTTTCTTGAGTCAAGAAGATGATAGTGATAGTACATATTCATCTTCACATGAATCTGATGCAAATTGGGAAGAAGAGAGCAATAATGGGAGTGTAGTTTCTCATGAAAATGAAGGCATGATTTCTTGTTCTAAGTTTGAAAATGATAATGCATCTTTGTTTTTATGTTACAAAAATTAGTTTGGATATGAAGAGTTTGAGAGTGATTTGTCTTCAAAGCTTGAAGATAAAGAAATGGTTGATCAAATTGATGCTAATGGGTTTGAAGATGAAGTTTTGAGTGAAAGATTATTAAAAGGTTTTGTATTAGACAATGAGGTTGCAGCATATGGTAATCATCTTAGTGATGAGTCATGCTCTATTCATGGAGGTCATCCTAAAAGTGGAAATGAAGGTGATTTAATCATTAATACTATATGTGTGGTTGATGGATTAGAAAGTGAATCTTCATATAATTCTAATTTTTTGTCATATGCTTCAAGTTTTTGTGAAAATACATTGGGTAATGGCTTCAAGGTGTTTGATAACATTTTATATGATGAATTTTTTTTATGATGATCAGCCCATTTTTTGTCAAAATATTCAAAGAGGATCATTGCATGGAGTTATCAATCATTTGTTTGAAGAGCACATGGAAGTTTTAGATTTAATTGAGAATAAGTTTAATGATGATACCTTGTCTTACTACTGTAGAAGATTAGATTGTTCTTCTTTCGAGTTTGATAGTGATTATGATGATGACGTTTCATCTCATAATGTAATGTCCCTTTTCTGATTTTGTATGATATTTCCAACCTTTAACCAGATCTTTAAGATCAAACAACTAATATCACAAAGATCCTCCAAGTTTCTCAAGAAACCCCAAATCGGGTATGCCAGAAATTGTGCCAAAAGCTTCACAGCTTCACCAATTATTAATAAATCTGAAAGTGGACATTTTTACAGAAATTTCAGCAGCATAACAGCCTAAAAAATGAAATTTCCAGATCTGTATAACCTTTACACAACAGTTCTCAAATGTAGGACAAAAACTATGCTCATCGGGCTCCAGAAATTAACACAAAAATGCCCGAAAACACCACACAACACTAATAAACTATCTCAGAAGTTTAATCACATCCCAATACATATATTCAGCTCTATTTTAAAAGCTTAAAGTCTGAAATACAGCAGCAACCAAAACTGATATGAAATGCTCAACTGAAAACACCAAACTCATGCAAAAAACACACCCAAAAACCCACAAATCTACACTGTTCAGCACAAAGGCAAACTCTGTATGAGCATGCACATGGAATGGCTTCAAACTCCTGTCCTTAGCCTTCCTGGAAACCTACAAACTCCCATTCTTGGGTCTCCCTGGAAACCTGCAAACTCCCGTTCTTGGGTCTCCTTCTCCACAGGTTTGGCAGCCTCTGAAGAATAACAAAGAATGAGCAAAAATCAAGTTCTGGAACGTGCCCAAAATGCCTCCAAACCCCTTAAAAGAGGGCATAACTATAACTCACGTCCAAGAGAGGTTAATGAAACATATTTTAATAATAATTTTCATTTATTAGTCCAACGGTTTCCAAAGATTAACCCCCTTTTTCTGAAACTTCACTTTCTTGGGCCTGCCTGCCTTAGCAAAGATTATTATTTTTTAATTATTTGAAAAGGGGACATGACAAGTCCTCCCCTCCCAAACATTGCTTGTCCTCAAGCAATGGTTGAGCAATAAACCAATCAATCCACTTGGATCCCAAATGTAGTCATGAACTATACTACTACCAATTAACATAGGCTCCTGCAATATCCTCTGCAATATGACCAAGAGGAATCCATAATCAAACTGACAATTATAGCTCAACCAAACTCCAAAATCACCCCTACCACAATCAAAAACCCATGAGGCACAAACTCTTAGAACATTAGAACCCAAGCAAAGTGGACAAATCAAACTACCAACACAGTAAATACCATCAACGCATACCACTGGCCTATACAGAATGCACAATCCAACTCTGCAACAATGGTGAATGCTCTCGAATGAAACTGTACCAAGTATGGAGAATCCACACACTATACAACTCCTGTAGTCAACACAACTTTGCAAATCACCGGCCACTATCTCATAACCATAACTACCATGCACCCCTGATGGTGAAAAGCCATCACAAGATAAATAGCAAGAATTGGAACCCAAACCAAATCTTCCTGCCATCAACTCCTCAACACAAGGATCAAATGCTAACTGATGTACATACCTTGCAATATAATGTTGATAAAAAAAACCAACCTTAGTCAACAACTTACCATGAACAAGTGATACAACCCATTGTGACTGATCACCAGCTAAGTCAGGAGATGTCATAGCCAAAGGAGTAGAATCAATAACAACACCCATTGAAGCATCACTCTGAAACTCCTGCTCTAAGTCATGTATTATCAAGCTGTCAACTGTAGAACCTATCGCCATGTCATGCCCATCACAACTCTCATCTTGAGGCATCAAATTGTCCCATAACTGATGATAAGCACTAGGAACCAAAGTACATCTCTGTATGATTATCTCATCAACATGGTCATCAAAGGTAAATTGATGAGCATACCTCATAGTGTAATGCCGATAGAATGCACCAATCTCAGTCAGTGGCTCAGACTATAATCTAGATGAAACTAACTGCAATTGATCATTAACCATGTTGCAACTAATTACTACCTCCGAAGATATCACCAAGGGAGTAGTGTTACTAGTAGGAACCATGCCAACTACCAACTCACCAACATCACACATGATCTTTGATAAATCTCTAGTCTCTGCACCATCAATACTAGAGGCCACCACCATGTCAGGCATACAACAATCTGCTACAACACCCAACTCAACTGAACCTAACTCTAGTGGGAATGAACCTGATATTCCAATGTTAGTATCAAGAATGGATGCATCCCCATCTCCACTGTCTCTGACAATCTCGGCCATGGACATCCTCGGATCACCAAACACCACTGCTTGTGACTGTATAGAATCAGGTGAAGACTGTAGTCGCTCTAACTCCATGGTCACCTTAGCCAAATGAAACTGTGACTCCTTGAAAGCCAACTGTGTACTCTCAAGAATCTCAGAAGTCACCACAAGCTGCTCAGTAAGCTCACTCACCTCATCTTCCTTGGCCAACAATGCATCATATGCTATACTGCCCCACTTCATAAGATAATCTCTGTCAGATACCAACTGCATATAATCCTGTCTCAGAATTTGGATAGCCTCCCATAAAGAGTGGAACTCTGTCAAGGAAAGATAATTGCCTCCCTGCTCATCACTAGTAGGAGAACCCCATCCATAAACTGCTAACAATTGACGAGCAGCATTGAAATGCTGGCAAGTGATAGCAATGTCTTGGTCACTAACTCTCAACTGATTAAACACATGATGGCACTGGCTTGACTGTCTCCTACAAACCTCCTCCGATGCACTGTCTAAAGGAGTATCCTCAAAGTTACTAGTCTCTAGAGTATCACCATCCATATCCTGTGAATCAAATCTAAAACTCATATCAACATACGGAGTATCAAAAACATTAGCATTGCTGTCCAACTCCTCTATACCCAATGAAACTAAGTCTTCAAAATTGCCCACTGCATCCTCCTAGATGTCATCAATGCCAATATGATCCTGGGACTCATCTATACACACTGCTAAATATGAAATATCATCAACACATTCTAGCAAGTATGGTCGACTGGATATATGAACAAAGCCCAACATCGGTGTATAAAAACTAATACCAACATTGGACAAGCTACTAGCACAAGAAAAGACAACACCGTGCAATCTGCTAATCAAATCCATGATAGCACCCAAACAAACACTGCTACCAAAAAGTGTTAAAGATCTCCTGTCAACTGAATCCCAAATGCCAATATAACAATCTTGAGTCCATATCTGTAAACTAGAATCAGCTGTTAACTCAAGCAAAATCCTCACTTGAGTAATATGACCAATACCAACTAACTCTACATACCTATCATGATGAGATAATGAAGTCAAAATACTATCTTCACTCACCTTCAGCTGGCAGGATAAATCATGTGAAGTACTACCTGCCTCAACCTCATGTGATGAAGCATCTAATTGTGCCTGGTACTCTTTCTCAGCAAAGTCATGAATGCTCAATGTTTGCTCATCTCTACCAGGTATCTCACCATCCTGCACAACAACATCCTCATAATCATCATCTGAACCCACTACACTGTAGTCACTGCCTATTGTAACTATACCATCCTGAATACTTGTGGCATCACCCTTTGACAACCTGTAAACAATTGTCTCAATTTGAGTATCAAGTTGACCATTACTATCAATCTGTGTATTATCCTTTCCCACCACCTCCTGTGGCAGAGTAGAATCTGAGACCTCTACTTGGCTATCACCTAGTTTCTCAAACTCCTCATGCAAGTTCTTGGGAATTGTGTCATCTGTCCTATGAGAAAATCTGCCAAATAGAAATCTAGTCAACTTATCCACCTTAGCTGGGTCAGATAACATGTCATTCATTATACGGTGGTGCTCAACCAACTTTTTAGACATGTCATGGCTTATTTTCATAAGTTTATCTCGAATGTCTGAATAACCATCCTTTCTACTATTTTGACTCTGGCTATCAATTGTCCAAGATCGTTCCCTCTGAGACTCTGTACTACACCTGTCCATTCTGGATAAAGTAGAGTGTAACCCCAATAGGATATAACTTCTTCAAACACCAAGAACTAACATGCAAATTATTATAGGTAGCATGCAACCATAGATTTGGACATGCAACTGATTAGAAGCAACATGCAACCACCAAATTATGACATGCAAGATCAGGGTAGTTGTCAAAACTGACATGCAAGATCTGGGTAGTTGTCAAAACTGACATGCAAACTTCTACAACCACCAAATTCACAAAGAACTAACATGAAAATGATTAGAAGTAGCATTAAACCATAGATTTGGACATGCAACTGATTAGAAACAACATGCAACCACCAAATTATGACATGCAAGATTTGGGTAGTTGTCAAAACTGACATGCAAGATCTGGGTACTTGTCAAAACTGAAATGCAAACTTCTACAACCACCAAATTCACCAAGAAATAACATGAAAATGATTATAAGTAGCATGCAACCATAAATTTTGACATGCAGCTGATTAGAAGCAACATGCAATCATAAATTATGACATGCAAGATTTGGGTAGTTCTCAAAACTGAAATGCAAGATCTGGGTAGTTGTCAAAACTGACCTGCAAACTTCTACAAACCCTCAGGCTGGCAAGATCATGGCTCTGATACCACTGTAATGTCCCTTTTCTAATTTTTTATGATATTTCCAACCTTTAACTAGATCTTTAAGATCAAACAACTAATATCACAAAGATCCTCCAAATTTCTCAAGAAACCCCAAATCGGGTATGCCAGAAATTGTGCCAAAAGCTTCACAGCTTCACCAATTATTAATAAATCTGAAAGTGGAAATTTTTACAGAAATTTCATCAGCATAATAGCCTACAAAATGACATTTCCAGATCTATATAACCTTTACACAATAGTTCTCAAATGTAGGACAAAAACTATGCTCATCGGGCTCCCGAAATTAACACAAAAATGCCCGGAAACACCACACAACACTAATAAACTATCTCAGAAGTTTAATCACATCCAAATACATATATTCAGCTCTATTTTAAAATCTTAAAGTCTGAAATACAGCAGCAACCAAAACTGATATGAAATGCTCAACTGAAAACACCAAACTCATGCAAAAAACACACCCAAAAACCCACAAATCTACACTGTTCAGCACAAAGGCAAACTCTGTATGAGCATGCACATGGAATGGCTTCAAACTCCCATCCTTAGCCTTCCTGGAAACCTGCAAACTCCCATTCTTGGGTCTCCCTGGAAACCTGCAAACTCCCGTTCTTGGGTCTCCTTCTCCACAGGTTTGGCAGCCTCTGAAGAATAACAAAGAATGAGCAAAAATCAAGTTCTGGAATGTGCCCAAAATGCCTCCAAACCCCTTAAAAGAGGGCATAACTGTAACTCACATCCAGGAGAGGTTAATGAAACATATTTTAATAATAATTTTCATTTATTAGTCCAACGGTTTCCAAAGATTAACCCCCTTTTTCCGAAACTTCACTTTCTTGGGCCTGCCTGCCTTAGCAAAGATTATTATTTTTTAATTATTTGAAAAGGGGACATGACACATAATATGGATAACAAGGTGTTTGAAAAAGTTATTAATGAAAACCAACATGCACCTTGTAATAATTTTTATGATGAACATTCTAATGAGATGGCTAATTCATTTTCTAATTTCAAAGGACCATTTGAAGGTTCTAGATTAGTTTCAAACTATGAAATTGATGATATGTGTGAGTATAAATTTGATTGCTCCTCTGAGTACCATCTAGTTATGCATAAGGATACACATTTTCAAGGTATGTGTGATCCTTTTCCCCATGATGAATATGATGCCTTCATATTCAAGATTGGTAGCATGCATGATTCATTTGTTAGAGAAGGTCTTCAATCTTAGTCTAATATTTTTGAGCAAATGATTAGTACTTTCATAATGAGCAAGTGGTTGAGAATGAAGAAAGTTTTTATATGTGTTATGCAAGTGAGGATGTAGATTTAGTTTTACTTAGTGGTGAGTTTTGAGATGCTGATCTAATTGGTGAAACTAATAGGAGAAGTATTTTTAGTTTACTTCATGCAAGTTTAGATGAGAATCAGATTTATGATAGAGGTAGAGGTTTTTTTTAAGTTTGGTGGCTTGGGGCCATCACTTGCACATAGTAGAGGTAGTTGTTTTTGCCTTTAATAAAGTTGTTCAAGAGAGAAGATTTTGCTATCAAGTATGTGGTATACTTCCCCTAAAGATCTAAATCCTTGCCATGCCCACAAGGGACATGCATCCCTAGACAAAGCCACTATTGGGACTCAAAATTGAAGCCCCAATTTTGAGTACCATTGAGAAATTAAGCCCTATAAATGTTTTTTGATGCATGTATACTTGGCTGCCCATTTGAAGCATAAGAGGTGTTTAATTTTATCTAACACATTTCCTTTAGTACATATATGTTTTCCATGAAGATAAATTATCATTCTAAGCCATTTTGTGAAGTCTCGTTTTGAGTAATGTCCAAATCTATAGTTGTGCTTGTGTCAAATAGTGACAAGAGGCTGTGTTTGCAATTGAATATCTTGCACCCAATAATGTTTCATGACTCACTACTTTGGGAGTGTTTAGTGTCCATTCCAAAGTGCCTATGTTTTAGATTTGGAGTTATTTCAAATCTAGTTGTCTACATTTTGAATCCCTCAAAGTTGGTCATTTATTTTTGTCATGCTAATGTAAATTGTTCTTAATTCTAGGAGGCCCTATTTGACTTGTTATAATTTTGACCCAGTTGACTAGACTGCTAAAATTCCTTTTGAATTTCCTTTTATAGGTTAGATGCTACATTTCAATTTTGAGCTTATGAAGAATTTGTTTGATCAGTTTTCAAACATAATTCCAAATGCAATCTTTGACTTTTTACTAGTGTCGACAAGTGCAGATATGTTGGAACCCCTATTTGTGATGTCATAACTCTGAATCCATGATAGGTGAGGTCAAATGGATTGTACCACTATTGTGTACTCTAAAAATAATTTGAGTGTGCCAATTTTCAAGTCTTGACGAATCTATCAGCACACTTTCCCTGGTCCATTCCATTTGGAAAAACTGCTTTTCTGACATTGTTTCTAGTTAGTGAAATCCGAGTAGCCCACTTTGACCACTCACCATTTGCACCTAGTTATTTTTCATGAGCCAAAATCATAGATTTATAATCTCCTCATGATAGTGAACCTATGCTCCAATTTTCATTTCCCTAAATGTTTGTGTTTTCTGACATGTTTATGCACAAGTAGTTCTAGGAAGGCAACTTCAACAATCAACATCTTCTGACTGGGAATTTTTCATGAGCCAAGATTTGACAGGGTAGGAGTGTGCATAATAGAGAATTAGTCTATTTTATTTGAGAGCCTAATTAGGTGTTTTAATTAGTTTTAAAATCCAGTCAAAGGATCTCCTAGCACTAAGTTGACAAGTTGCAAATAGGTGTAAAGTGTTTTTCAAAGTTTGTTGCTATTAGTTGAATTTGTTTCAAATCAGTGCCAAATGTTCAATGGGTCAATTTGAAGGATTAGGTGTTTGAAAATGAATATTTTTATAATCAAACCCACTCTGGGGGCTTGACTAATTCCATAAAAATGAATGGACTATAATAAGGATGGGCTTCTGAGATGTTTGGAAACTAGTATTGAATTCTTGGAAAAAGAAGCAAGGGAATGCTTCTTAGACTTGGAAGCTTTTTCTCAAGGTAAATAATTTCAAAGCACAAATTGTATCCATGAATACAATTCAACTACCATTTTGTTTTGGCATATGAAAACTAGTGAGGATATAATGTCTATATTAAATGATGATGACAATAAAGCTTTTGGGATTGTGATTCGAACTCCACTGAAAGATTCAATTGGAATACCACACATTTTGGAGCATAGTGCATTATGTGGATAAAAGAAATATCCTCTCAAAGATCCTTTTATTGATTTATTCAGTGGTAGCTTACAAACTTTCTTGAATGCATTTTTATATCCTGATAGGACATGTTATCTAGTTGCCTCTTTTCCTAAAGTATTTGCAACATTTGTACCTCTATTACATGAAATGGCTAAATAGAATAACATTCCAAAAACTCTCCAAACATTAATTACTATAATTTCTCATCTAATTAGAAAAAGGGGCCTCCAATTCAAAGGTAACATCAAAATTCTCATTCTCCTACCTTCAATATCATCTGGTAAGCCCAAGGAAAAGCCATTAGAAAATAAAGAATCTCACAAGGAGGAAGGAAGGCACAAGCATCATTTGATACAAGGTAGGCATGAACCACATCATTAGAGAGGTTGAGAATCCTAGATCCAAGCTTCACAAGTAGAAGACTTGTGAGACAGTGACTATTTTGGAGACTCCACCCATGGTTATTGTAGGTTTGGTGGCCTACATCAAAACTCATTGTGGTCTCGGCATATTGAACACTATGTGGGCTCAACATCTCAGTGAGGAGTTAAGGAGACAATTTTCCAAGAATTGTTATAGGGCCAAGAAGAAGGATTTCATTAAGTATGAAAATAAATATGAAAATGAAGATTGAAAGAAAAGCATTGAGTCTGAGCTTGAGAAGATGAAGAAGTATGCCTTTGTTATGCCTCTCTCTATTCTGCATTATATCAATGGATGCTACAAATCTATTTAACTCAATGCTCGCTCAAGGCCAACTAAGGTGTATATGAGCAAGCAAAAAAAAATGATTACCAAGGAGAACCTATATGAAAGCCAACATGAAGAGCCTATAGATCAAGCTTGCTTGCCTTCAAAAATTTCAAAGTCTTGCTCTCCATTTAGCCATGAAAACCCCTACATTTTGTGTGCTACCAAAATGCACAAGCTATGTTGAAGGAACTTGAAAATGCAATGGGATCATACAGCTATAACAAAAAGAAAATTCTGGAGGTTGATTTTATTCTAGATCCTTTTGTGCAAAAAGGAAATGAATGAGATAAATGCAACCTAGGATGTAGCTTGTGACTATGTATAAAGGTGAAGTAGAAAAGATACTGCAAGTCAAAAAGGAAGAAGGGGAAGCATGTTTTATAGCTTGGAGAAAGTTTCCAGTCAAAGGCAGGCAACCCACGTAATTGAAAGAGGAAACCATCGATTGAAGGGAAATATAGCAGCTTACCATGAAAACCAGTCTAAAAGAGAATTCTTATCATGGATATCAATAACATAGTTTATTCAATGGAAAATAAATGGCTAGTGATGATGACCAGTTCTAATAGTATAGAATCCTAATGCTTTACAAGTCTTTTGTAATTTACAGATGTATGTAGATAATTCTAGGGTCAATTGGCTCGAGAAACTTTATTGCTGCTTGTGTTGTATTCAATTGATGATTATGAATCCAAATTTACTACAATTGCATATAATTAGGTGCCAAAAACTAGAAGCTGCATCAATCAAGAGGATTCCTCCACATTGAGATAGAATTGCCAAAATACACATCTCTATTAGGGAAACTTTGCATCTAGCAACCTTTTTAAAAAAAACTTGCTCTCTAATAAAAATTCATCATTCTAGTCTCAGATTGTACGTAGGCAGCTTGATGTTGTTGACTATATATCAATAGTCGAATGCTACTGTCAAACTAAAATCAATTCCTCAATTTTGCATGTGAAGGGAATAGTGATTTGTCAATCTCTTTGGAGCCCCAGATTAAAGTGAGATAAATGCATCTAGAAGATGAGGGTAGCATGGATTGTGGGTCCAATGAAATGAAAAATAAATCTCCAGAGGAGAAGCACAACATAGGAGATTGAGTCAAGTCATTTAATCCCAAATTCATGCCATCATGGGATTTATTTATTTTTAAAAATATGCTCACTCATACATTAACTTGTCTTAAAAGAAAATGTCTTTTAAAAGGAAAGGCTCATGCATGTGGATCCCAATCTTCTAGAGGAAAGAGGTAAGAAATTTTGACCAAGTCATTGGGAAGGTTGAAACTCACTAGAAAAGTTGACAATTCGGGAAAGTGCCATGTTGCCACCTAAAAATGGTGAGGTTTTTGGGTAGCGACATAGTGACCTACTAGAAAACTATGAAAATTTGGCAAGACAATTGTGGGTCCCATTTGGATGATGTAGTGGCATGAGTAATTAACAAAAGGACAAGTGGTAGCATGAGAACAAACAAGAGGAAGAAACTAGGTGACTTGATGTGACATAGCGGTCCAAATCTCACGATGCACCAGATGGTGACATGTGGCATATCTGATGGTGGTCACCATGTCACCAAGGCAAAGATGCATGATTGTTAACATAGTGACATGGTGACCCAATAAAAATTTGACACATGGTAGTGACCTAGTGGTGAGCTGGTGGTGGTGTGGCATGATGAGGTGGACCAATGACTAGATGCTAATTTAGTAGTAGGTGACATGTGTCACATGGTCACTATGTTGCTAATGATGTGGTAGAATGCTAATTGGGAGAGCTACATAGTGACTGGTGACATGGCATGCTGACATGGTGAAATAGAAGACCAATGGGATGTTGACACATGGCACCCAGTTGGAGGGGTCTGATGATTGTGCATGAAATGAGCCAATCTAGTGCTAACATGTGGCAAGGGTGGTCAAACCAAGTTTGACCTAGATGGAATCCATGAGGCAGATTTCAAAATTTTTCAAAGATTAATTTTTAAATATTTTTTCCAAACAAGTATGTGGGCCAAATTTTAAAATCAAATTTGAATTACTACATAGTCCAAACTTTATAAAAGGTCAAATTTTTGCAATATTACTTGGCAAGACTATGGAAGGAACCTAGATTTTCAGAGGGAAATAACTGTGGCAATTTTTATGTGAAATATGGACTTCAATATACCACTGAAACTAGGAGGAAATGAACTTTCTAAAAATGGATTTAGTCTTTTCATAGATGTCAACTGGTTTGTGCTATAAGCATATTTATGTTTTCTAGGGCATTCTTAGTAGAACAGGTAGATTTTGCCATTGAGCATCAAAATTGGTTAGAGGGTGTTGTGGT
Organism: Cupressus sempervirens; assembly: GCA_028749045.1. Lineage (NCBI taxonomy): Eukaryota > Viridiplantae > Streptophyta > Pinopsida > Cupressales > Cupressaceae > Cupressus > Cupressus sempervirens. The sequence continues at coordinate 235,273,361 of CM053786.1, read as the reverse complement.
TCCACAACACATGCCCCATTCCCTCAGAATGGGGACCCCCTAAATTTTTTCAAACATCCCAAACTCACAGTTCAAGATTTGAGAAAATGTTAGAGTCAAAAAAATCATAAAAGATAAAAAAATTGAAAAGTTGAGAAAAACAAAAAATCAAAAATCAAAAATTCAAAAAAAATTGGAAAAATCAAAAAGTCATAAAAAAATTTTAAAAATTATAAAATTTCCTTAGAAATAAAAAATAAAAATAAAAATTTCGCATCACATACAAGGCATGAGGCATGCAACACACTCACTCACTTGTGTTGGGGCAGGAATATGCACCCCATGGGTGGGCGGGGTTGTAAAACCTCCACCTCCCCACCATAACCTTCATTTAATTTTTTTCATTTTTACGAAGAGAGATCCATTGAAGGTAAGAACAAAACCCTATGGCACCCCCACCTAGTACTTCATGCCCTCGTGCGCTACTCCCTTTGGCCGCTCCCATGCACGCTACCCACATTGCACACTTGCATAGTGCTACATGCCCAGGTATGTTGCTCCCTTTGGCCACGCCTGTGCACGTTGCTCACATAGCATCCATGTGCGGTGCTAACACCCATAGCACAAGTGAAAAACTCCTTTGCCATCTCTGTGCCCAAGTGCGTGGTGCTTCTTGTGCCCGCATACCTCCACAGCCTCCACCCACACATGGAACTTTGCATGACCATATGCCTCCATAGCCTTCATACCCATGCATTCCTATGTGCTTGCATGTCCATGCACCTCTACGACATTTTCCATTGCACGGCCCTATGTGCCCACATGCCCACCGTTCCTAACCTCCTCCATCATGGTGTATTTTGCTTAAATGCATGTCACTATGCCATGTGGACTCAGCTTTGCCTCCCTTTTGTTTTAATAAAAAAATAAAAAAATAAAAAATAAATATAAAAATAAACAAAAAATAAAAAGATACATTTTTTTAATCTTCCATCAGCAATTAATTAAATGGGAATTAAGTGCTTTCTTTTGCATTAGTTTTTACTTTTGTGCTAATAAATGTTTCCTTTCCTTGTGACATGCAGAGATTAAATGGCACCCACATCTAGAATGGCACCCAAGCTTGTCATATTCAAGTTCCAAGGTGTACCATTGAAATCAAGGTTCCATGAAATCAACAAAGGTAGTATGCAAGATTCTAATGCCTAGCCCTACATCTACCCTTAGCTAGTGAGGAAGAAACTCTCGACGCAAATAAAAGAGTATAGGATCATGAATGATACATTCATTTTCACAGTCATCCAATTCATAGAAGTAGATTAAATGAGGCTAAAACACACATAATAGCTCTCGGGGCCTATTTCATCTAGTTCAAGACATTTACATATCTATAGGTAGCTAGTACTACTATCAACCCTAAGAAGCCCCCCATATATCCTAGTGCAAAACTGGTGCTATTGGAGATTTCTTGGCAGATAGAATCTGCATATGAAAGGGTGAAGAGATAGAGGATAACCTATTGGGAATGGCCCCTAGTCATTGGACCATATCAAGTCAAACTGAAGAAAAATATTACATCTTTCGAGAGGGAATGAGAGAATTATCCCCTTGAGGATTACAACTCCCCTAGGCTCTACTTTGATAACATCATGAGAGTGGAGAGTTTGGCTAGCAAGGAGTTCCATCATGAAGATGCCATAGTAGATCATTGGATGAATGCCACAAATGACTACAATGTCTGCATAATGAACTATTGTAGGATGACTTTGTATCTAGCAAATAAGGCCCTAAAGTTCAACATCCTAGAGGAAATAATGAAATAGGATTCACAAGAGCTACTGTACACCCTATTTAACTCAGAAAAAATAGGAGAGAGGCCCATCATGAACATCGAGGTTGACAGGGAGGAGGGTGATGATATTAATCATTGGGCAAGGCATGTAGTTAGAATGACCAAGGATTAGATCAAGAAGCCTTTTCAACTTGATCCAATACCTAACAAGGTTATCTTCCATGCCTCAGCCCACCTGAGAAAAGTAAAGGCAAGAAAGTCATAATTCCTACCTTTGTAGCCCAGTCTCCCATTAGGCCAGAAATAGTATACTAACTTGACCACTTGATTGGATACTATCATCCTCTAGAGAAGAAGGGAAGGAAAAAAAGGAAGAGGACCTACCCTTAGAGGATTCAAATAGAATAATATGAAGTGCATGTACCTCCCCAACAATAGGAAGAGAGTGTACAAGGGTCTGAAGATACTAGTGATTCTCAATTCTAGGATGACCCTTAGTTGCCTCCTTTTGTGCCTAGCCAATCAGAAGATGGAGAGAGTTAGCAAGTTCCTATTCCTCCTTCATAGGAAGAGCTAGCATCCCCTTCTACCTCCATGAAACCAAAGAGAATAAAGATCTAAATGAAGAAAAGGAAAAAGGTGACTTGTCCATTTGTTCTTAAAACCATTCCAGAAGAGGAAGAGGAGGAAGAAGAGGAGACAGATCGAGAAGAGCAACTACTCTTGTAGAAAAGAACCTAGCTATCCAAAGCCACCAAGAAAGAAAGAAGAAGAAGTACCATGGAAATATTACCATCAACCCTAGTAGGGCCCTTGGAAGTCTCTTCTTCAAAAGATGAAGTACAATAGTGGGTGGATGAGCAGGATGAAGAGGGCAAAGATGTTTTCAAAATGTAAAATTTTGATTTTATGCCCATAAATATAGAATTAGTTGGGAAAAAGATTAGGGATACCCCTGTAGGTGAACCTCAACAAGCAGACTAGATACAAATGCCACCAGATTCATAGGGTCCTAATCTTACTCCATCTCCACCACAAGTCACAGTGGTAGATAAGGGTTTAGTTACTCCTCCACCCCCAAGTTCAGAGGAGGAAAATATTTAGAAGGAACCATCATAGGGAGAGGAAATGGAGAAAAGGTCCACCAATGAAGTGTCAAGCAAGGAAAAAATGGTGGAATATTCCCAACCACCTTCTCAAGACACTAAGGTGCAAACTACTAGGTCCACTAAAATAGAGGTCACAAAAAAGGAGCCCTTGCAATAGGAAACAACTCTAAGGAGCGATAAGGGGAAGAAGGTAGTAGAACACACCCATACATCTTCAAGAAGAAGGTCTTTAGATAAGCACATCCCAAGGTGGCTCCAAAAGGAAGTAATGAGGAGTACTAGGCCTAAGTTTTGTTCTTTAGAGGAAGACATTTTTGATATTATAGAGATTTTGAATAAACCAGAGTCTCCATCACATGAGGCTATACCATTGGTGTTTGTCACTAGTACACAAAACCAAGAATTGTTTGCACAAGTGGCTATCCCTCTTGAATATGTAGACATAGAGAGCCTTGGTCCCAAGGATTACTAGCTTAAAGAGACCATGCTTGGGAGACCTACATAGGATACAGCTTGATTAATGGTGACCATGGGGATAAAAGAAGTCTAAAAGAGCATGGGGCAAGATGAGATCGAACTCCAAACACTTCGAAGGTAGATCAAGATCCTAAAGGGATATTTGGCTGAATTGGTTGGACCTCTTGATTTTGAGAACCCCGAGGACACATTAAACACTATTCTTAGAGAAGGGGGAGTGGTGCTTATGGATCCATTTTTGAAAGCCTATTAGCAGTGGTGGGAAAGTTTTGAGGAGAAAGGTATCTTGATTATTACAAGAAATTTGAAGTTACTACATGCTATGTAGGAGAACATGAATAAAATCATAGAAATTTTGAAGTAGGACTTTAGTATTATCGATAAATTATGGGCCTGGAGTAAGGATTTACAAACTTTGTAAGCCATAAAGGGGCTAAGGTACTATATTTTGATTGAGTATATCTAGCAGAAGAGTTAGATATGACCGATGATTGTGTAGAGAAAATAGCGCATAGTAATAAAGTAATGGGAACATTACATGAGGAGATTCACTAGCTCAAGGACCAAGCCTAAGAGAAAATTTTGGAAGTAGAGAGACACTATAGTGATGCATGCTTGGATATTTTTGAAGATGACGAATGAGAAAAGTTGTTACCTCTAGAGATAGTGGTTGAGAATTTTAGGAAGATTTTTTTGGAAGCTATTGATGATGAGGACATCCGAAAAGCCTTCAAAACTGAAGAAGCATTGTTACAAACATGACGCTTTGGATTTACTAGATGTAGCCAAAATTATTGAGATTATAGAGAAATTTAAAGGCAAACATCCAAACATAGCAAAGTTGGGATGAAGAAGAACAAAATGTAGATGCTAGAATTTCAATTTTGCCACTTAGTAAAATTTTGAGATTTTGGACCATTTCAAGGTGTGCAAGTATGTAGGTTCGCAGCTCCATAGGTATGCAGGTATGTAGGTCCATAGCTCCACAAGTGCACATTTTCAAGAAAGTTTCACCAATAGTTAATTGCCAGTTCCAAAAATAGAGCTTTCCATGCATCAAAAATGCATTTTGATGGTAGTTTAACTCGTACAAATTCCCTATGAAGGATTAGCTTCCACTTTTGGCACTTTTAGACACTTCCACTTTTACTCAGAGCTTTCTCTTTCTCTCTTCTCTCATATTTATTTGTTTTAAACATGTAAAAGGCTCATGCATCCAATTAATGAATATAAAATGGATGGAGTCCTACTAAGCACTAGTTAGGTAGTTAGTTTGTATATAATTAGTTGTTTTATTATTTAAAAATCACTTTATTGCATGAAGATATCTCTCACTCTCAACACAAATTGAGGAGATGATTTCTTATAAATACCCTATTGTAATATGTAATTAGGGCCATTGTTATTTTGCAATAAAATTATGTTTTTGGTGCTCGCATTTGGAGTGTAGTAATTCTTGCATGAATGTGTCATGTTTTTTGTAAAAAAAATTCATAGAATTTTGATTGAGCCAAATTTATATTGCATTGTTTGTGGTTGTGTGATCTTTTAGTTCTAGTGTTTGCTACAAATTTATGAATTCTGCTAACATAACAAGCTTGAGAAGAAATCATTGAATTGTGCTTGCATAACTCTCTATCTCACATCAGCACACTTTCCATGGCCTTGTGATTTGATGAAGAATGAAATATCATATGATCATTAAATTTTTTCACTGACAATTGCATCAATGGAATTGAGGAAGCATTGCTCCCACTTTCATTGGTTACCTACCAATCTCTTCAAAAGCTTAACTCAGAGACTTGTTGTTTTCTATAGATTACGTCCATTAGGATTTCAATTTCATGATATTTTCTTTAACTTTCTTATTATTTTCTTTAAACTTATTTTTATTTTCTTTATTAACCCCCTTGTTAGAGTAAGATTTCATACTAGCTGCATGGTAAGATTACATTCATAAAAAACATAAAAATACAAAAGCATAGTTCCCTTTTTAGTGTTATTTTTGAAACAACGTGCAGATTCTTCATTTCATCTAAAATTAAAATGAACCTACAAAGGCCTCCTCATGAACATTCACATTTATCTTCAACTGAGTGGATTCCAGTAGGTTGTAAGATCACCTAGAACCTTGCAGTTGATTCACAAAATCAACTTTTCAATAGAGGAAAGCATCATGAAAAATGATAGCTCAATAGAAGTAGCACTAGAAGGATGGCTAAACTTTTTAGATCTTGGAGAAAAGTGGAAAATTTTCCAAAGTTTCAAAATTCTACACTTTTTGCAAAAAATTGCACTTCCTACAAGTTCAGAAAGGTTTCTGGGTTTTTGAGAAATTCAATTCTACAACTTTCTAGCTTTGTAGGTCTGTAGGTACATAGGTACATAGGTCCACAAATCCACACCTTCAATGGTACACAGGAGCACAAAACTCTATGGTGCACAAAATTCAAAGAGGTGAGAAAGTGTACTTCTGTAGAGGTGTGCTTTTTCCAGAATTGATGCAAACTGGAGGATATTGATCCAAAATCTAAATTTTAGTGAGCATTAAGATCTATGCCAAGTGAACACAAGTTTCTTCAGCTTACACACTTCCACAAACCACATAGTGATAAGGGAATACCCCAAATTCAACCACTTCCATTCAAACTTTCATCATCTTCTTCAACTCTGCCTCCACTCCAACCCCTTGGTGGACCACCACATATTCCAATAACTACCCCTCAACAACCACCTTTAGGTCTACCAAACCCTCCGATTGCATTTTTCACAAATTTCATAGACTCACCAATAAACATGAGAGGTTCACTTCATGACCTCCCTAAGAATCCTAAGAATTTTTCCCCAAGATTAATCTATGGTGAGACATGAACTGTTGAAGATCACATCAAGGTATTCAAAGAAATTTACAACTACAAGTAGGTTGCTAATGAGGATGTGATTCTTCATTTATTCCCCTACTCTTTGGGGGAAATTGCCTTCAATTGGTACATTAATTTTCTACTTGGATGCATTGGAGATTCAGATACTTTCAAAAAATTGTTGTTGGAACAATTCAAAACATTCATCAACCTAGCTGTAATACATCAATAATTTATGTCAATCAAAAGGGACCTAGCTAAGACAGTTTCTTGCTTCAACCATCACTTTCACATGGCATAATGCAAGCTAGATATGCCATACACTATACTAGTTGAAGCCACTATTTAGATTTATCTAAATGTTATGGACCATCTTATTGCAATTTTTTTGAGAAGACTTCCTATAGAAAATGTCGACACATTGGATAAAGTCTTCACAGAGGTGATTACCTTCACTAAGAAAGCTAATCCAAATAGAGGAGGATTAATGCTTCCAACTCTAGCTATCACAACAATGCCAGCATACCCTACTGGAGTACCTATAGTGCCTAGTCAATTCTTACCTATGAATCTAGTTCCATTACAATAGGCACCCACTCCACAAAATCCTGCTCTAATGTACCCAAGGTTTGAACCTCTGAAAGCTACCTTGTTTGAGCAAAAGGCTGCAGCACCTATTAAAGTAGACAATGATTTTGTTTCTAAATTTGGTTAGATGAAAAAGAATATGTCCCAAATGAACAATGAACTGACTCATCTAAGGTTATCACAAGGATAGAACAAAAACTTTGTAAGGAACAATTTTGGTCCCTAAAATAACAATTATGGCCATAATTATAACAAGAACTTTAGTGGAAATAACAATAATAACGAAAGAAACAACAATGGGGGAACAACTTCAATCCTCCCAATCATAATAATGGCTTCCAAAGATAGAACTGACATTGGAACACTCAACCCAATAATGTAAGTATTCCTGCTAACAACAACAATAACAATATTCAATACATAGATATTAATCAATATGATGATAGTAAGAATGCACCTAGCAACGATGGTTTGTATTACAATTGGAATCAAGAGATGACTCAAAACTCTCAAGTAAATGACAATGCTCCTCTTGTACAATTTAATGCCATGCTACTAGAATCCTATGGTAGAACAACCAGCTAGTGAAGAGTTCTCTTTTCCATTTAGTTAGGAACCTAATCTTTAGCACAATGAGATGTTTTATTTTCACAATGAAAATAAAAATACATATAATCTAAGAAATAGAAAGGAAACTTTGACAGATGGAATTCCTCCCACTTTACAAAGAACTCCTTTTGATCTGAGAGTGAGTAACAATTCAACACCAATTAGGCCACCGTATGGAGGATAGAAAAATTAGAACCAAGTGAACATGCCAACAATAATTAAGAATCTTGCTTGGTCTACTAAAAAGTATAATGTTGTTGAAGACTTGAAATGAACTAAAGAAAATATGTCCATGTTTGACATGTTGAAAAATTGTCCACAATAGCAAGAAGCACTCATGAAGACTTTGGATCATACAAAGGTACCCCACAATATGAATATGGTCTCTCAAAAGATAGTATCTCAACAAGTCAATGTGGTAGAAGTGATACCTACTATGTTTAAAGACAAGGTTGAAGTACCCCCATTTTTGCTCAACATCAGGATATATGGAAATAATCTCCACAATTGCTTAATTAATTCAAGGGCCTCATGTAATGTCATGCCACTATCAATAGCACAAGGGTTAGGGTTAAGTCCTCAACCTTCCAATCAGATAGTGATATAGTTGGACAAAATGGAAGTGAAAGTCATTAGTGTGTTGAAAGATTTTCAGATACAATTAACAATTGATCCCTAGATTCAAGATTTCATTGATATACATTTAGTAGACATTCTAGAGATGTATGGGTTGCTCTTGAGTAGGGAATGGAAAAAATGCCTAAGAGGATATTTTTCTATAGATTTCACTCAGCTATTGTTACCATGGAAAAGATCGAACAATCAAGTCAAGATAGATACAGAACCCAAGTTGAAAATGATGATTATAGACTACAATGCCTTGAATAAGATAGCATTCTTACAATTAGATTCTTACTATTCCAATCAAAGCATCCCAAGATTAGGATAAGGAACTTAAGATATCAATCCCAAAGGATGAGATCATGACACAATTCGTAGATAATATGGTGAAAAATTTGCAATGCTTGGGAGAAGAAGTTGATCCTAGTATCTTACTCCTCCCAGGATTTTTTTGATTACACAAAGTTAGCCACTCTAAATTTGAATTCTCATCGTGCCAAGAAGTGGTTGCAAAAGTGTTAGTACATATGATGCAAGGCAAGGACAATCAAATTTAGGAAGAAAGACTCATGGGAGATCAAAGTCATATAAACTCAACTAAGTCAACAAAGATCGAAGAGGAAATTTAAGATCTAAACTTATCATATAGTGATACCTCTTTAGATGGTGGAGGTTTTTCTTCTCCTCCCCCAAGAATGATCAAGATTCAGAGAAGAAGATGGTATGTGAAAGGCTAGGGGTGGACTTCAATCGTCATTCACCCTAAACCTAAAATAGATCAAATTAAGGAATTGATAGAGGAAATTTAAGACAAATGAGAAAAACATACATTTCCTCTATCAACATGTTACACTAGGGAATAATGAAGTCCACCTCATGAGAAGTTGCAATGTGTTCCCAAGAAACAATCTTTCAACTCTCAAATTAAAGAGAAGTTGAGAATGAACAAACACAAGGTTAGAAAGCCCAGGGAAGATCCAATTTGGACACTTCGCTTCGACAGCAATGAGATCAAAATTTGCCTTTATTTTATAATAGTTTTAAGATACTTTGTTGATACTCTATTTTATCTTTGTCAAAACATTTGTGGACCTATGTTTATTGAAACTATGATAAATCTACGAGTAGGAACTATGCCATCTTTTGCTAATATTACATATAGTATGCAGTATTTCATATAGTTATCAAAATGTGCATTCTTATATTTGAATTTAATTTGATCAATTTTTATTTGCAAACATGTCTTTTTATTGAAACTAACCTATTAATGAAGATTGAAAGATGATTGGAGGAATTCAAAAGTTAAGCACCAACAACATTCAAGGAGAAGAGAATGGTAAGGAGTAGCCACGGCGGATGAAAGTTGCAATAGTTCCAGAAGACACAACAACAAGTAAGGAGGAGATATGAAGACTTATTACCTTCTCTACATTTATTCTTTTTCAGGCGGATGTTCAAACTTTATTATCCCTACCTATAGCCATTATTCTCTCTTCCTACCTTTAGTTTTTATCCTCCTATTTTCTCTCTTGTGGATTTAAAGCTAGGTTATTTACCTTTTTGTAATGGAATAAATGTTGATTTCCTATATATATAGGAATTGACCCAAGTGTGTTAAGTTTTTGAACTAGTTAGAAGAAATAATTTAAAGAGAATAGACTGTTAACTTGTATAGTTGTGTTTTTATAGTTCTATGTTATGTAATGAATTTCTAAAATCTAATGAAATAGTTTTTGGCTTTTATCTTGTGTTAGTAGTTTAGTGAAGCCGACCAAGGGGGCCCACTTGGAAGCTAAATTAGATTAGGATAGAATAAATTTATTTCCAAGCATTCTTAGTTTCATAATTAGAAGTTGTAACTTCCTTCCTATAGCATCACACTTTGTGAATGTTCCTGCAGCATTTTTGAGAACAGTTATTGTGGATGAACCAAGTTGGAATGTTTGTTATCCTTTTATTGTATTTCCTGTATTCATAGAGTTGAGTGTGTTAGTCTCTTGTAACAATAGTGCAAATTCTTTTCCTTGCATTTTAATTTCCTACAACATTAGCTTAGTGACTCATTAAGAGACCTAGTGCACATACTATGCCAACCATTTCAAGTATACATCCCTGGGTTGAAAAGATTAAATGCACCTCATAGTAGGAAAAATAGTCCTTAGTTTGAATATATTATTCCTAAGCATGACCTAGAGCTACACCTATCATGAGGTGGATCATTTTTGGCACCATTGCCAGGGATGATGTCAAGCTAGGAGCATTTTTGAGTCATAGTTCTTAGATAAATTTTTATTAAAAAGAAATCTCCAGTTTGAAGTTTCTTTCACCAATGTGAAAAGTTTAATTGCATGCATCGAAGAGGAAGATGATGAAATCAACATGGCCAATTTCTTCCATGAGAGTCTATTAATTTGAATGAAGAAATTGAAGAAGAAGTAGAAGTTGAGTTACATTTTGAAGATGCAAGCCCTATTTTTACCATAGCATCATCATCAAGAGCTGAACTAATAAAGATAAGTCATCTTCAACCCTTCACTAAAGTCTCAACTAGTTTTCTTTATAACACTACTATGAATCCACTAGTTGTTAATCATCTAGTACCCAATGTCCCTTTTCAGTAGTGACATCATAATTTGATACCTCTAGTTATGGCACAACCTACTTTTCCATTTCTTCTTCCAAGTCTTGTAACCAATGCTAATCTTAAGAACATACCTCCCACTGCTCTTCCAAAGTTCTAGAGCCTTGCAACTGAAGACCTTGATACTTTCTTATTTGAATTTGATATCCTTTGTCATAGTTTTGACTACAAAACTGATACTCATAAGCTTAAATTATTTCCAACAACATTGAAAGAATTAGCTCTACGCAGGTTCATGGGCTTAAGAGCTAATGCAATAGGAAGTTGGGATGAGATGCAAGCTTTGTTTCTGGATAAATATAAAGAATATTGCAAAGCATCTAGTTCAAGAGGGGATGATATCTTTAAGACATCACAAAAGGAGGAAGAAATGTTGGAAGATTATGTTTCATGTTTCTCATATACACTGTAGAAGAACACTTAGTACACATTGTCCAAAGATTCACAAAAGGCAATTTTTCTGAGAGGTGTGAATGATAACTGTTTAGAAGCATTGGACCTGATGGTTGGTGGTGATGTATATCAAGCTTCTTAGGATGATCTCAAGAAGATCTGTCAAAACTATTCAAGATCAACCATGAAGAAAGGTTGAAGACCTCATTCTATAGTCACCAAAAGAATCACTCAAGGAATTTTGAAGCTTGAGATATTTAACCTATTATCAAATTTCAAACAAGATATCATCAACGATGTTGCTACACATCTGGACACAACCACTGCAAAGAAGAAGCAAGCCAAAATTGAGTCACAACTAGCTAAATACTACCCTCATTACCAGAAGAAAAAGAAGGATTGCCAATGTAAATTGGTTGCAAGCATGGAGAACCAACATCTTCCAATTGAGTATATCAAGATAGATGGAGATGATGAGCAAGTATTTGTTGTTGCTCAACACTGACCATAGGCCTAATGTCAAGGTATGCCTTAGGACCACTTACAAAATTCAAATTCATATGGTAATCAATGGCAAAGCATAATCCCCAAGGTTCTCCACAAAATCAACCCAATTGGAACAATGCTAGGTAAAACAATCAACTACAATCCCAATGGCCTCAAAATTCCCAACCACCTTGGCCTAACCAATAGAGTAACCAATGGTAGAACCAATAGAACTACTGGAACAACTAGTAGAACTAATGAAAACCACCCCAAGGGAATTGGTAGTCTACAAATCAATGGAGGGGATCTCAACAATGGCCTAACCAAAATACTGGTACTCCACAATTACCACCTCTAGTTCAACAACCTACTTTAATGCCACCATCTACAAATCCTAGACCTCAAAAGAAAACACAATTACTAGAACAACCTCAACCAAACCTAAATAGCCAATAACCACAATAGCCCATGTATAGTGCTGATGGTCAGCAGTATCTTGCTTACACCCTAAATGTTGTTGATATACATATGAGATCTGGTACAACTTTGCCAGTGCCTAAACTACCTCTTACAACTGAAATACAAGATTCTCCTATAGCATCAAAACCCTTAGTTGCTAAAATTTTTAACCCAACTAATGTTACTATGTCAACCCTAGTTCAACTAGTAGTAGAACCTCCTTTTCCAAAAAAATTAATACAAAAGAAACATGCACAAATAGAGGAACAACCTTTTAATATTGTTGATCAATTGAAAAATATGCATGTCCAAATACCTCTGTTTCAAGCCATTAAGGATGTTCCAATTTATGGAAAAGCTATTAGAGAAGCCTACTTAAAGAAGTCTGGAAGGAAGAAAAAGGACCCCATCACAATTCATTTTTGTGGGACAATTGGCAAACATCATGCTAGGAAAATTGATTACTCCAAAATATTCTGACCCAAGAAGTCTAGTAGTGAATATCAGTATAAATGGTCAGTTTTTTAAAAATGCTTTAATAGATCTTGGAGCTACTATAAATTTTATGACCAAGGATACCATGAAGAAGTTACAAATAGAAAGAGTAAGGGCTTCACCAACAATTCTGAAACTTGTAGATAGTTCTATTGTTACCCTTGATGGGATGAAAGAAAACATAGTTGTAACCTTAGATTCTCTGGAATACCCTGCAAATTTCATGATTTTATCCACCAAAGTTAATCTATCTGGATACCTTATCATCTTAAGTAGACCATGGTTAGCTATAGCTAATGCAAACATAAGTTGCAAATCAAGGAATATGACCATATCAAATGACCAAGCAACAAAGAAATTCGATTTATATCCTCTAGCCCAACCATCACTAGATATGAGCACATCTATTTGGCCAGATTTAGGAGATGAAGAAGAAGAGTTAAACTCTATAGTATAGCTCATGATGTTGCATAGACAGTCTTTTCTAAAATTGCAAGAGGAAGAGTCAGTACTTCAGAGTATCCTTACTTACAATTGTGTGGTAGAAAAAGATGTATCTGAAAGTTTTGTATTGGAATTAATCACATATAAAGAGTGTGATTAGAATTATACTTTGCTTAAATAACCTAAAATTCTTTATCCACTTTTACTTTTTGAATTAGAAGCAAGTCCAATTTCTGAAGCTGCTATGATAGAGTCCACCACTGCTATTGAATTGACTAAAGGTCATAATCTCCATGTTAATCCTAAGATAACACCCACATAGATGGAATAATTAAAAGAATTTATTTGAAGGCATGAAAAGGCCTTTACATGGGATTATAGTTATATGAAAAGGTTGAGTCCTACACTATGCACTCATAGGATATATATCAATGAAGGCTATCTACCACTGCGTCAACCCCAGAGAAGGATAAATCCAAGCCTTAGAGAGATAGTTAAAACTGAATTGCAAAAATTACTTGATGCTATTTTTATTTATCCTATATCTGATAGTAAATGCATGTCAGCCCTAGTTATAGTGCCTAAAAAGGGAGGAAAATGGAGAATTTGTGTAGATTATAGAGAGTTGAACAAAGCTACCAAAAAGAATCACTTTCCTTTACCATTCATAGATCAAGTTTTGGACACACTAGCTAGAAAGAAGTATTTCTCTTTTCTAGATGGTTATAGTGGTTATAATTAAATTAGTATTGCTCCTAAAGATCAATACAAAGCCACATTTATGTGTCAATGGGGTACTTTTGCACACTTTTTTTTACCATTTGTTCTATGTAATACTCCTACAACATTTCAATGAGTAGTTATTAGCATCTTTGCTGATATATCACATGATTGTATGGAAATCTACATGGATGACTTCACAACATTTGGAGTCACTTTTGAGGAAGCAATGGTGAATCTTGAAAAAGTTTTGGTTAGATGTCAAGAACATAATTTGGCACTTAATCGGGAAAAGGGTTTTATGCTTATGCAGGAAGGTGTAGTACTTGGTCATTTCATATCCACTGCAGGAATACACATGGATCCAACTAAGATAGAGGAGATTCAAACATTGCCCATATCTACAAATTCAAAAGATGTATGATCTTTTCTATGTCATGTTGGATATTATAGATGTTTCACAAAAGATTTCAGAAAAATAGCTAATCCTTTGTATAAGTTACTCACAAAAGAAGTTGAATTTAGTTGGACATCTAAATATGTTGAAGCCTTCCTACAACTTAAGAAACTTTTGACTACAACCCCAGTCTTACAAAGCCCTGATTGGAATTTACCTTTTCATATATATACAAATGCCTTTGCCATAGGTGTAGTCTTAGCCCATCAATCCCAAAATCTTGAAAATGCAATATATTATATTAGTAAGAGCCTTCATGGCCTAGAGCTAAACTACATTGTGACTAAAAAAGAATTGCTAGTAGTAGTTTATGCCCTCAACGAATTTTGGCATTACATAACTGGGTATTCCATATTTTTTCATACTAATCGTGCAACGATTAAATATCTCATGAAAAAACCTACTATAATAGGTAGGTTAGAAAGATGGTTACTATTGTTGCAAGAATTTGATATAACTATTTTTTATAAGCCTAGAAAAGTCAATATTGTAGCTGATTATTTATCAAGAATCCATCATGATGATACTGACACTACTTTGGTAGATGATGCATTTCTGGATGAGCGTTTATTTCATATTGTTATTCAAACTCCATGGTATGTAGACATTGCTAACTACATTGTAGCCAATAAAATACCAACACATTTTTCTTATAAGGAAAAGATGTTGCTTGTAGAGAAAAGTTTTCATTTCTCCTAGATAGATAATCTCTTGTTTTACACTAGACCTGATCAAGTTATGAGAAGATGTGTGAGAGAAGATGAGACATATGGAATCCTACATGCATGTCATAATGAATCATGTAGAGGACACTTTGCAACAAAAAGAACAACTTTCAAAATCTTCACAACTAGTTATTATTAACCTACACTTCACAAGGATGAAGTCAACTATACAAGGAGATGTGAAAAGTGTCAAAGGATGGGCCAGGCAACAAGAATAGATGAAATGCCTCTTAATCCTCAGATGACATTAGCGCCATTTGAAAAATGGGGAATGGACTTCATTGGACCAATTGATCCTTCATCTGATGGAAAACCCTATATTATTGTGTGCACTAATTACCTAACAAAATGGGTTGAAGTTAAGGCTGTGAAGCATGCTCATCATGAAAAAGTTACTAAATTTCTGTATGAAGAGATCTTTACTCACTATGGTGTACCCAAGGAGCTAGTCACTGACCAAGGTGCACAATTCACCTCTAATCTAATCTCAAAGTTGATGAAATAGTATAATATTAGGAACCAAAAATCAATTCCTTATCACCCTCAAGCTAATGGACAAGCAGAGGTCACCAATTGTGAACTGGAGAACATCTTAACAAAAATAGTCCATTTGCACCATAGGGATTGGACCAGAAAATTACAAGAAGTTGTTTGGGCTTACAGAATAACTTGAAAGACTACTATTGGATTTACAACATTTGAATTCTTATATGGTAAGGTAGCAATGATTCTAATTGAATTTGAACATAAAACTCTAAGAACAACATTGGCATTGGATATTGAACTTCCTATAGCACAAAGAGAATGTCTTCTACATCTCAACTCTTTGGATGTGATGGACAAAAGTTCTTTGGAACATACTAAATTGATTAAAAAATAAAAGAAACAATGGCATGATTCTCATATTATCAATAAATTATTTCTACAAGTTGGTGACTAGGCACTCCTATATGATTCCAAATTCAAAGATATGTTAGGAAAGCTACAGACAAGATGGTTGGGACCATATGAAATTAGTCATGTCTTTGATAACAGAGTTGTTCAACTAAGTACCATTGATTTGGTACCCTTCAAACTGTTAGTCAATGGTCATAGATTGAAATTATACAAATGGCCCTAAACAAAAGTAGAGTTCCTACAAGAATTTCAACAACCAGATTCAAAACCAAATCAATTAACTCTTCCTATAGCCAAAGGTGTCAACCTTTTGATTTACCACCCTTCAACATTAGTTTCTTTGTTCATGCTCATAATAAAGACTTTATGTTCGCATAAAGTTCACTTTTCTATTCACTTTTTCTTTCCATCTCATCTCTCTACCTTCCACCCATCCACCTCATCTCATTTCTTTATCTTCCATCCATCCACTTTTCATGTAATCAATTTTTCTTGTTTTTAATAAACACCATGAGATGCTGCAAATGCTACTGATATCATTTCTACCACCTTTTTGGTATGTGTGATAATTAGAATGACACGTATAACATTTTCAAATTATCATTCATTTATAGTCTGCAAATTTTGTTAATTATATTTAATACTACATAGTTTATATGATGGTTGCATTATGCCAACCCCTTACCCATACTAGGTCTAACAAGTGAGGACACATGGCCAAATTCAATAGAGGATAGGGAAGGTCACTAATATCTAATGACATTTTTATTCACCTATAAAGATATTTCCAAATCTTCACATTCCCTTCATTAATGAAAATTAATTGCCATAATTACACAAGTGAGGAGTCGTACTCTCTATTTTTGAATGATTTTCTATGTCAAGCTATGATGTGACTTATGTTTAAATTTTATGTGATTTGAACCCCATTTTTGGATGATTCTCACACATATTCATGATCTACCTTCATTAAAAGTCATATTATTGCACATAACAATTTGTTCTACCATTAATTGCCTGGTGTGAATTAAGTCTACAAAATAACAAAGTAGTTTGAAGTCTAAATTCAAAAAGGAGAAAATAGAGTAAACAAAATAAGTGTTAAAAGAGTGGGTAGACAATTGTAGAGGAGAGAACCAGTGGAACACACTATGTTTCTCTTGGATGTAGAAGTCGTGAGAAGGTTTAATGCATGTAGATGGCTAGGGTATTTTTTGAGTTTAACCACATTTAATAAGGAGGCAGCCACAGAATTTACAACGACATTCAATGAGTATGAAGCTTCTGTTTGGGGTTTAAGGGTGATTACAATAGAGGAACACATTGCTCAAGTGACTGGGTTACCTATAGTTGGAGAACATTATCCTAGCACACATGATGTGACATCAGCAAGAGCTAAATTTACTAGGTCACTTGATCCTCAAATATACATTATAAAGAAAGGCTACAGGAGAATGTCACTAACACCACCATACAATGAATTAGCCATGAAAATAATCATGTATTTTACATGTGAATGTAGATTCTCATACTTGCATGTACACCATTTCAAATTACTTAGCTATGTAAGGCATAATCTTGCAGTATATATTCCAAATGTTTTGTATAACATGCTTTGTATTAGTGCAGAAGAGACCCAGAAAGGAAAAGATAATTATGTTACTCATCATGCTTTAATCAAATTATGAATGGAGAGGTCACTTAAGGATGTGTCTCCCATGACATGGGATGAATTTGTCCAAGCCAAAACTCTACAACCCCAAGCTGCCCCTAGCAAACAACCTAGTAAGGAAAATGTAGCTCCCACTAGTGACCCCACCGAACAAAATACCCAAGAGGCTAAAGTCAAAAAAGGCCCAAAAAATGTGCAAGAAACTATCCCTATTCAAGAAAATGTGCCTTCAACTATGCAAGAGACTCCAAAACCTACTACTAGTAGAGCTAGGAGGAAACAAAAGTCGTAGGAAGAAATCTTTGTTCAAGAAAAGGAAGAGCCGAACCCTACAATTGTAAGACAAAAGATAATAAAGAAAAGTCCTATAGCAACTACTCCTACAATAGAGAAACCCAAAGGGAAAAGTAGGTAAAAGTCCATGATACAAGAGGAAACCCTTGTATAGAGAAGCCCTAGGATGAGAGGGAAATGTACCAGAGATTCTACATTTTCTAAAACATCCACCAAGGAATCCCCTGTTCAAATTATTTCTGATCACTCTCCTCCCTATCCTAACACTGCTAGTATTCCCAAAAATCCTTCTAAGGAATGTAGGGATGAAATCAAAGAAAATCTAGATGATACCCCAGCAAACCTAATAGGTACTTCTAGCTGTATGGATGAACTATTTCCTAAATATGTTGATCCAAACACTACTCTTGTTCCCCATAAGTCAACATGAATTATAGGTGTTGAAAAACATTTATGGTGGGAATAGCAAAAAAGGAAAAGAGATCACAAAGAAGATAGTGGTTCCATCACACTGTAGAAACTCCTTTTTAGTTGTATGGAAAACATCTATTTGCTAAAGCCTTGTGGAAAGAAGAGAAGAAAATGATGAATTAGGTTATAGTATCTCAAGGTCAAGAAATTGCAGATTTAATGGAATAGTTACCAAGCCAAAAGCAATGAATGGACTATGCCCTCAAGTTAGCTAACTAGACCCTTGCTTGTAGATCGCCACCAAGAGTTTATGCTCTATGTTTAAAAGAGAAATTTCTTTTGTTTCAATTAATGTTAACTCTTAAGAATGTTAATGAAAAGTTCAAATCAGCACAAGAATTTTATGGACTATATTAGACTCTGCCAATTGGCAGCAGAATTTACTTTGTGAATTATATGTTCATAATTTTGGTATCCTTTCAAAGACTCAATGGAATCTCTTTCTTTAAATAGGAGATATACACTTAAGAGCCCTCATGTCCTAGATGTACAATGAAGTGAATTATGATAGGTAGCTATATAATTACAGGGATTAGGAAAGGATAGAACCTTTTCCTTTAAGAGCAAAGAGTAGAAAACCAGATGAATTTCTTAGGGATTGGTTCACATTAACCTATGGAAAGAAGAATCTAGAAGTAAGGGATAGAATTTTTTTTGCTAGAGCTAAAGTTTATGCTGATTACAAAAATCTTCCCTACTTTTCTTTTCAAAGACCTATGACTAGTACAAGGAGTAGATGGGCCAGATTTATTGAATCTCTTAAAAAGTCATAACCACATAGTCCCATTAACTTGGAAGCAACACTTAACAAGGTTCCAAAATATTTAGAGATAGGGAAGTAGGCTAGACCAGAGTTGTGGTATCCCCTAACCATACAGCCTTCTATGTTTTGATGGCCTTTGTATGACATTAATGTTGACAGACTTGACAAGCTTCAGGAAGATCATAGAAGGGAAGTGTGGGAGAGAACTAGAGGATTTTACTACACTTTCAAGAGTAACAGAAAAGGAAAGAAATAGATTGGATAATTTAGGTCATTGACAAGGAAGTGCAATGCTTGAGGACAAGCATTAGTTTAGCAGGGGGCAGATGATGAGACAAAAATTTTCCTTTTTTTTTATGATAGTTTTAAGATACTTTGTTGATACTTTGTTTTATCTTTGTCAAAACATTTGTGGACCTATGTTTACTGAACCTATGATAAACCTATGGGTAGGAACTATGTCATCTTTTGCTAATATTATATATAGTATGCAATATTTCATATGGTTATCAAAATGTGCATTTTTATATTTGAATTTAATTTGATAAATGTTTATTTGTAAATGTGTCTTTGTATTGAAACTAACCTATTAATGAAGACTAAAAGATGATTGGAGGAATTCAAAAGTTAAGTGCCAACAGTATTCAAGGAGAAGAGAATGCTAAGGAGCAACCATGATGGATGAAAGTTGTAATGGTTCCAGAAGACATGGCAGTGAGCAACGAGGAGCTATAAAGACTTATTACCTTCTCTGCATTTATTCTTTGGCAAGTGGATGTTCAAACTTTATTATTCCTACCTTTAACCATTATTCTATCTTCTTGCCTTCAGTTGTTATCCTCCTATTTTCTCTCTTGGGAATTTGAAGCTAGGTCATTTACTTTTCTATTATGGAATAAATGTTGATTTCCTATATATATAGGAATTGACCCAAGTGTGTTAAGTTATTGAACGAGTTAGAAGAAATAGTTTAAAGAGAACAAATAATTAACTTTTATAGTTGTGTTGTTATAGTTCTGTGTTATGTAATGAATTATTGAAATCTAATGAAATAGTTTTTGGCTTCTATCTTGTGTTAGTAGTTTAGTGAAGTTGACCAAGGGGGCCCACTTGAAAGGTTCATTAGATTATGATAGAATAGATTTATTTCCAAGAATTCTTAGTTTCATAATTAGAAGTTTCAAGTTCCTTCCTGTAGCATCGTACTTTGTGAATGTTCCTACAGCATATGTGAGAACAGTTATTATGGATGAACCAAGTTGGAATGTTTGTTATCCCTTTATTGTATTTCCATTATTCATAGAGCTAAGTGTGTTGGTTTCCTATAATAATAGTGTAAGTTGTTTTCCTTGTATTTTACTTTCCTACAACATAAGCTTACTGACTCATTAAGAGCCCTAGTGCACATACTGTGCCGACCATTACAAGTATACTTCCCTGTGTTGACAAGATTAAATGCACCCCATAGTAGGAAAAATAATCCTTAGTTTGAATATATTATTTATAAACATGACCTAGAGCATGACTATGATACACCTATTGTGAGGTGGATCAGATGGTTCTAGATGCAAATTAGGGGTTGGAGCAAGTATAGAATTGGTTAATCCAAAAGGTAAGTCCTTTTATGAAACATATCAATTACAGTTTAGATGTACTAACAATGCTACAAAATATGAAGCATTGATCTGAGGGCTTCTCTTTGTACTCAAGAAGGGAGCCACAACCCTCATAGTCAAAGGATATTCTTAGTTGGTTATTCGACAAGTAAAATCATTATTCTCTTGCAACTAAAAAAGGTTAAATTCTTGTAGGAAGAGAGTATGGGATTTACTGGATGATTTCAAAGCTTTAAACATAAGGTTCATTATAAGGAGGAAGAACATGGTGGAATATGCTCTCGCTATTTTAGCAAGCACATTACAACCAGTTGAAAGAATGAATTTGAAAATATTTTTAGTAGAGTTCGTTGTTGTCCCATCTATTCTAGAAAATATTAAAAAATTTAAAGTCTTTCAGGATGATCAACACATACCTAAATTTATCATGTGCAATGGTCACTTTAAAGTGCAAAAAATTTACAACAATCTAGATGACAAACCTAAGAATGATGAACTTGAAGATGAAAATGAGATTTTGAATTTAAAGACTAACACTATCCCCAAGGGGATGGTTGAGTTGGAATGCATTTTTGACCATGATGAATCAACACTTAATAAAAGAACAATCCAAGAAAAGGGTATCAAGGAGTGCAATGAATACAACCTAGGAACTGAAGAAGATCCGAGGATGGTTTAAATAGGGAAAACTTGTAATACACAAGAAAGGGAAGAAATGCTCAAGTTACTTACTAAGTATAAAGATGTTATTACTTGGAGCTATGAAGAACTAAAGACATATGAACCTGAGATTATAACTAATGACATTCTATTAAAATTAGATGCCAAACCTTTTTGGCAAAGGCAAAGGCCTACTAATCCTATCATCAAACTATTGATAATGAAAGAAGTTAAGAAGTTACTAGATACTAAGATCATATTTCCCATTCGCCACTCTAAATGGGTGGCTAATTTGGTTCCCATGCAGAAAAAGACTAGAGAGATTCACTTGTGTGTTAATTTTTGTAACTTAAACCTACCATCTCAAAAGGAAAAATATCCTCTACCCTCACTTGATGAGGTTCTAAAAATTGTAAATGGTTCAAAATTGATGTCTTTCCTAAATGGATATTTAGGATATAATCAAGTGATGATTAATGAAGAAGATCGACTAAAGACAACTTTCACAACTAAATGGGGGACTTTTTCCTATAGAAGAATGCCTTTCAAACTAATAAACATAAGGGCCAGATTTCACCGACCCATGGATGAAGCTTTTATGGGATTAGTAAATAAGTGTATAGTCATCTACATGGATGATTTAACCATCTTTTCAAAAGATCGAAGCAATCAAATTGCTGATTTAAGGCAGGTATTCAATAGATGTTACAGGTATGACATATCCCTCAATCCCAAGAAATGTTCATTTGGGGTCACTAAAGGAAAACTTCTAGGTTATATAATTTCTAAAGCCAAGATCTCCATTGATCTTGAAAGAATTGAAGCTATTCTAAAGGTGTCACCTCCCCATAATCGAAAAGAACTCAAGTCTTTCTTCGAGAAGATAAATTTCATGTAGAAATTCATAAGAAAATTTATAGAAATAGTTCTTCCCCTTAATGGTTTACTAAAAAAGGGGCTAAGATGGAATGGGTTCTAGAGATTAAAAATCATTCTAAGATATCAAAGTGGCCATTTCAATGGCTTCAGTCCTAGTATGTCTTGATTATGAGTTACCTTTTAAGATATATTCTTTTTCCTTAGAACACTCTTATGTTGGGATCCTAACAAAGAAGAAGGAAAAAGAAGATGAAAGACCAATTGCCTTCATGATTTTACCTCTGAAGAATGCCAAATTGAATTATACAAACCTTGATAAATAATCCTTTGCATTAATTAAGGCTATGAAGAAGTTCTATCATTACATACTAAAAAGTAAGGTGTACGCAATTGTACCTGACCCAATATTAAAGATGCTTTTGATGTAGAATGAACTTGGTGAAAGGAGAGGCAAATGGATGGCCATATTTCAAGAATTTGATCTAGAAATTCAACCTATGAGATTTGTAAGAGGCTAAGGGTCCTGTCAAGAATGATAGCTGATAACTAGGACAAAAATGAAAAAGAGCTCAAGTTTGACACTGAAACAAATGAAGATGATTAGGATAAAAGGATCGTATCTCAAGTTGAGATTGGCCAAGGTGTGGTGACATACATTTGATATCAAGACATTTTTTATTATCTTCTATAGGACCAATGTCCTAGTTGGATGAATAGTTCACAGTGTAGGGGACTTAAAATGAAGTGTGAATCCTACATGCTACATAACAACAAGTTATATAAAAGGAACTATGAAGGGATTTATCTGAAGTGCTTAGGCCATGAAGAAGCAAAGGAAGTCTTAGAACACTTTCACAACAACTATGGTAGAAGACATGGTTCAACAAAAGCAATGACTCACATAATTCCAAGATTGGGTTATTTTTGGCCCTTAATATTCAAAGACACTTTTGAGCATGTACGCTCTTTCCATATCTATCAAACCAATGCTAATAGAGAAAGAAATCTACTGATGCCCTTATAGCCTACATATGAGATATGCCCCTTCACAAAGTGGGTGCTATATTTCACTAGTCTGGTCAATCCACCATCATCAAATGTACATGCATTTATTCTCACAGCTACGGATTACTATACATGATGAATAGAAGTAGAAACATTTAGAAATTACATTACTAAGGTGGTAACAGACTTCTTGGAATAACACATTGTTACTAGGTTCAAAATACCATTCACCCTTATGTGTGATAATGAGTCTACTTTTGCATCAACATTCTTGACCCAACGAGCATTTGAAAATAAAGTCATTGTCAAGTTCTCTTAAAAATTACTACCCATAAGGAAATGTGGTAGTGGAATCTATGAACAAGAACTTGATCACTATAATAAGATGATTGTTGAAGGAAAATCCTAGAGATTGGCATACGCAACTAAAATATTCCTTATGGACAGGTTGAGTAAGAGTCAAAAATGCTTTGGGGACTTCTCTATACTTGTTCATTTATAGACAAGAGCCAGTATTTCTACTCAACCTCAGAATTCCTATTTTGAAGTTCAGGAGTGGATATACAGAAGATACTGAAAAAGTACAAATTAGATTGATGAATCTTTTAGAAATGGATGAAAAATGGACAACTGCATTGGTGCACATGGCTAAAGAGCAAGTTGTCATGAAGAGATGGTTTGACAAGAGGGCCACAATAAAAACATTCAAGATTTCCAACCTTGTTCTACTATGGGATAAGGCAAAAGAAAAGCTAGGCAGTCATACCAAGTTTTAGTGCTTGTGGATGGGTCCTTATCAAATTGTGAAAATTCTTGGAGAAAACAATTTTAGGCTCAGTTCCTTATAGGAGGAATTTCTTCCCTTGCCCATAAATGGCCAGTTTATCAAGCATTATTTTGAAGCCTAAAAGATGAAAAAATTAGTTAGATATTATTTCTACATTTACCTTAGATTTTTATTCTTGCAAGTGTCTTATTCTTTCATCTTGTGTGTTTTCTTTTAGTCATATGTTACTTTTCAAAGTTGTGTCAGTCCTAGGGGGTAAGGTGTACTTGATATTTTCTCTCAAGATTTTACTAATCACTCTTTGGTTACAATTTTAGGAAGAGGTATTTCTTTGTCAAAATATTTGGATGATTGTGTGTCTCATACCAACCAAGCAGTAGATGTTCCTTATAGAAATAGGGGATTTTTGGTCTAGAAATTAGGAGTCTAGACCAGGGTAAACTTTAAGAAAGCTACCTCAAATAAAGATATAAAATATTGGCGAATCTTTCATATTTTTTAAAAAACAAAATTATTTCTATTGGCGAATCTCTCAATTTTTTATTCTAAATATTGTTAATATTGGCGATTATTTTCGAGTCATAATTTTTTTGTATAAAATATTGATGAATCTCAATAATAATAGGAAGTTCATTAATCACCATGGAATATTACAAATCAAAATTGAACATTTTTTTACCTCATGGAATATTATGAGGATCATTACATATACTTTAAATCAATAGTGAAGACTAAATATTGGTGATATATCCCTAAAGTAACTAATAATAATGATAATTATTGGTCAGTTCAATTTAATTTATCCAATAATATTATATTTAGGTGACTCAAATCTAATCATGTAATGAATATTATGGCAAATATTTCAGTTTTAATTTTTTAATAAAATAAATTATTGAGCGATTTTAAATATTCTAGAACTAAATTTTATAAAACTATGGCGATTTAGGTTGTATCAAATCTTAAATTATTAGCCAAATCACTAGCCAAAAAATTCTAAAATTAGCCAATTTACGAATATTAGCCACTAAAATATACCTTGGTCTAGACCGACAACTTCTCAACACTTTGCAATTTTTTTTAAAAATGATTGTTTTAGGTGTTGTCACATTAAAGTCAAAGATGACCAGGGATGATTATAACTTCAATTGGTTCAAACAAGAGGGATGTTCTCTAAAGGTTGCTAAGATCACTATTTGGCATGAGAGTTTCTAAAAGTTCTAAAAGAGGAATGCAAAGGATGTCCACAAAAGATCAAATCCAAGAAATGACACCTATGTCTTGACTACACAATCTAAGCGTAGTCAGGATATATAAAAAGAAGAAAAAAGAGAAGAAAGAAAATGAAAGAAAATATAGTGTTAAGACTAAAGGATTCTAAAGATCTAAAATGGTAAAAGAATATCTTTTCAAAACAAAGTATCTCGTATCCAAAATATTGCTTCATCAAAGGGTAACATTCTAGATTACATGGAGTGCTTATTCAAATTTTCCAAAAAGCTAAAAGAATATGGGAACTTCCAAGAGCCCTCAAACTAATTCTCTCATCTAGTTAAGCAAATGATCAATAAATAGCCTTCATAGAGATTTTGAATGAATGAGCCAGGAAGAGTGGAAGATTGTTTCCAAGTTGTCAAAAAACTTTGATAGACTACATCCTAAAATGCCAAAGGGAATGAATACATAAATCACACATTGAGTTTGAAGGTTTTGAATTCTGGAATGTTGATTGTAAAGTCATCTAAAATATTCTTGAGGTATTTAAAGTTTAGTTGATGTTTGACACACGTTGGAAGAATGTTTGCTGATGAAGAAATGCCTTGGTCATTTTTTTTTTTTTTTTAGGGCTATTTGTTGTGATTCCACAACACATGCCCCATTCCCTTAGAATGTGGACCCCCTAATTATTTTTTGGATATCTTGAACTCATAGTTTGAGATACGAGAAAATGTTAGAGTCAAAAAATAATAAAAGATCAAAAAATTGAAAAGTCAAAAAAATAAAAAAATAAAAAAATTCAAAATTCAAAAAAATCGAAAAAATCAAATAGTGATAAAAAGATATAAAATTTGAAAAAATATTAAAAAATTATTAAGTTTCCTTGAAAAATAAATAAATAAATAATTTTGCATCACATATAAGGCACGAGGCATGTCGTGCACCCGCACAGTTGCACCAGGGCATGATTGTGCACCCCATGGGTGGGTGGGGTTATAAAATCCATGCCTCTCCACCATAACCTTCATTTAATTTTTTTCATTTTTATGAAGAGCACTCCATTGAAGGTGAGAACAAAACCCTACTGCACCCCCATGTGGTGCTTCGCACCCATGCACACTACTCACATTGCATCCTTGTGCAACACTTCATGCCCATGCACATTGCTCCCTTTCGCCATGCCTATGCATGTTGCTCATGTAGCATCTACACATGGTGCCCATGCTCACCGTGCATGTGCAAAACTCCTCTACCATCTTCAAACCCAAACATGCTATGCTCGTGTATGGTACTTCATGTGCCTACGCAGCTCCAGAGGCTTTGCCCACATTTGGTACTTCATGCACCCATGCGACTCCATTGTGCGGCCCTATGTGCCCACATGCACTTAGCTTCGACTCCATTTTTTATTTTTTATTTAAAAAAATAAAATTTAAAAATAAATATAAAAGTAAATATAAAATAGAAAGATGCATCTTTTTTTATCTTCTGTCAACAATTAATTAAATGGGAATTAAGTGTTTTCTTTTGCATTAGTTTTTATTTTTGGGCTAATAAATGTTTAATTTTCTTATGAAAAATAGAGATTAAATGGAATCCACATTGGAAATGTTACCCAAGCTCATAGTATTCAAGTTTCAAGGTGTACCATCAAAATCAAGGTTCCATGGCAATCATGTAGAATTCAAAGATACCAACTTGGGACATATAGACCTAGGTGATTTCTTCAAAATATGCAACAAACCCACTAAGTGATCTGCACTGATGTCAACCTTGATATATTCTAGGTTGGTGAGCATAGTTTCACATCTCGTATCAATACAGTCAACAGAACTGATCATGGCTCTAACACAACATTTTATTTTTGAGGAAAGAGTGGTTAAGGGTGTCATTGGAGAAGTTGTGTCGGACCTATGACCTAACAACATTGACAGGGTCTTCCATCTCCCAAGGGAAGATCAATTCATTAGACTCTCCAATGAAGTATAGAGAGATGGTATAGGGAACACTAGAAAGAGGTGATGGAAATCATTCAATCCCCCTACCTTATTCATAAGACTTCTTTGGGTAGGATCACAGGGAAGGTTGACATGACTATGGGATATATGAAGGAAGATATTGGATATTTCATTATCTTTTTGAGTAGAGTCATGGGCTTATCAGTAGCTAGTCAACCCAATTCCTACATGGTCAACTTCATTTAGACAATCAAGACAACAAGGATGTCGTTGGCCTGGGCAACTAGACTAAGTGAGAACTTGTGTGAGTAGTTGGGTGCAGTTAAGGAGAAGAAGAAGTTCTATATGACTTCTTACATGGTGTATCTACTTGTAGTAAGGGTGAAAAACTACCCCAATTTGTATAAGAGAGGAAATATGTAGGATTCTAATGCCTAACTTTACATCATCTACCCTAAGGTAGTGAAGAAGAAGCTCTTGGCACAAATCAAGGAGTATAGGATTGTAAATGACACATTCATCTTCATAGTCATTCAATTCATAGAAGGAGATTATGCGAAGAGGTTACATGATGAGTCTAAAACATAGATAACAACTCTTAGTGCCTATTTTATATAGTTCAAGACATTTACATATCTATGAATAGTTGGTGCTATCAATAACCCTGAGAAGCTCCCTAGATATCTAGTGCCAAACTAGTACTATTGGAGGATTTTTGGTAGATGGAATCTATACATGAAAGGGTGAAGAGATAGAGGAGACCCTAGTGGGAATGGGAAAATTATCTTCTTGAGGAGTACAACTCCCCTAGGCTTTACTTTGATAACATCAGGAGAGTGGAGATTCTGGCTGGCAAGGTGTTCCATCATGAAGACACCATAGAAGATCATTGGATCAATGCCACAAATGACTACAATGTTCGCATAAGGGACTATTATAGGATTACTTTATATATAGTAGAGAAGGCCCTCAAGCTCAACATCCTAGAGGAAATAAGGCAACATGATTCATGGGAGCTACTACACCCCTTGTTTAACTCAAACAAAATAGGAGAGAGGCCCATCATGAACACCAAGGTTAATAGGGAGGAGGGTGATGATATTAATCATCAGGAAAGGCATGTAGTCAAAATGACCAAGGATTGGATCAAGAAACCTTTTCAACTTGATCCAATACTTGAGACAGTTATCTTGCATGCTCAAGCCCACCCTGAGAAAGGTAGTGGCAACAAAGTCATAATTTCTACCTTTGCGGCCTAGTCTCCCATTAGGCCCAAAATAGTATACCAACTTGACCACCCAGTTGGATACTATCATCCTCTAGAGAGGAAGGGAAAGAACAAAAGGAAGAGGAGCTACCCTTAGAGGATTCAAATAGAATAGGGTGAATTGTAGGTACCTCCCAAAAAATAGGAAGAGAGTGTACAAGGGTCTGAGGATACTAGTGCTTCTCAAGACTAGGATAACCCTCAGTTGCCTCCTTTTGTACCTAGCCAATCAAAAGATGGAGAGAGTCAGCAAGTTCCTATTCCTCCTTCATAGGAAGAGCTAACATCCCCTTCTACCTCCAAAAAACCAAAGAGGGTCAAGATCCAAATGAAGAAAAGGCAAAGGGTGACTAGGATAATAGTGCCTTGTCCATCTATTCCTAAAACCATTCTGAAAGGGGAAGAGGAGGAAGAAGAGGAGAAAAATGAAGAAGAGTGGCTACCCTTGTAGAAAAGAACCTAGCTAGCTAGAGCCACTGAGAAAGAAAGAAGAAGAAGTACCATAAGTGTATTGCCATCCACCCTAGTAGGACCCTTGGAATTCTCTTCTTTGGAAGAAGTACACTAGTGGGTGGATGAGTAGAATGAAGAGGGCGATGATATTTTCAAAATGTTAGATTTTGATTTTATGCCTATTGGTATAGAATTAGTTGGGGATAAGATCAAGGATACCCCTAGAGGTAAACCTCAAGAAGATAACTTAACACAAATGCCACTAGATTCATAGGGTCCTGATCTTAGTTCTCTATCTCCACCACAAGTCACAGTGGTAGATAAGGGTTCGATTACTCCTCCACCCCCAAGTTCATAGGAGGAATAGATTTAGAAGGAACCATCATAGGGAGATGAAATCAAATAAAGGGCCATTGATGAAGTGTCAAGGGAGGAACAAATGGTGGAATATTCTCAACTACTTTCCCAAGACATTGATTTTCAAACTACTAGGTCCACTGAAATAGAGGTCACAAAAGAGGAGCCCTCACAATAGGAAACAACTCTGAGGAGCAGTAAGAGGAAGGAGGTAGCAGAACACACCCCTTCATCTTCAAGAAGAAGGTCTTATGATGAGCACATCCCAAGGTGGCTCCAACAAGAAGTAATGAGGAGTACTAGGCCTAAGTTTTTTTCTTTAGAGGAAGAGATTTTTGAGATTGCAAATATTTTGAATAAACTTGAGTCTCTATCACATGAGGCAATACCATTGGCATTTGTCACTAGTACATGGAACCAAGAATTGTTTGCACAAGTGGTTGTCCCTCCTAAGGATGTAGAGGTAGAGGGCCTTAGTCCAAAGGATTATCAGCTAAAGAAGACCATGCTTGGGAGAATTACATGGGATACAACCCAATTAACATTGACCATGGGGATAAAAGAAGTCTTAAAGATCATGGGGTAGGATGAGATCGAACTCCAAACACTTCGAAGGAAGATTGAGATCCTAAAGGGATACTTGGTCGAAGTGGTTGGACCTCCTAAACCTAAGCACCCCAAGGAGACATTGAACACTATTATTAGAGAAGGGAGAGTGGTGCCTATGGATCCATTTTTGAAAGCCTATTAGTAGTGGCATGAATGTTTTGAGGAGAAAGGTATCTTGATTATAATAGGAAATTTGAAGTTATTGCATGCTACGCAAGAGAACATGAATAAAATTGTAGCAATTTTGAAGCAAGACTTTAGTATTATGGAATAAGTATGGACTTGGAGTAAGGATTTACAAACTTTGCAAGCCATAAAGGGGAAAAGGTACCAGATTTTGATTGATGTATATATAGGAGAAGAGTTAGATATGATAGATGATTGGATAGAGAAAATATAAAATAGCAATAAAGTAATGGAAACATTACATGAGGAGATTCATCTACTCAAGGACCAAGCCTAAGAGTGAATTATGGTGAATGAGTTTTAAATCTATTAGAAATGTCAAATTTCTCTTCATCAAGTATGCAACTAGTTAGTGAGAATTATAGATCTGTTTCTACCAAGAGATATATGCCATTATGTTTTGATGGCATTCATGGTTTCCCAAACCCTGTGCCATATAACATCATAAAGTATTTACCTAAGTTTAGTGGGAACCGTGAAAATTCAACCAGTCATTATATTCAAATATTTAGTGAATTGGTTAGTGATTTCAAGATTGCTCATGAAGGCATTCATATGAAGTTGTTTGTTCAAACTTTTGAAGATGATGCTAGTGATTGGTTTTCCTTTCTACCTACATGTTCAATTTCATCTTGGGGTGAAGTACTTTAAGCCTTCATGAAGCAGTTTGGGGAAGAATAAGCATATCTGATTATTTTGATAAGCTCTTGAAAATCCAAATCAGGAATAGTAAGTTAGTTCATAAATTCAATATCAAATTTGAAAAAGTTTTGAATGACATTCCTGAAAGTTATAAGTTAGATGATCAAGTGTGTCAAGTTTTTTATCTTGATACATTTGGTAAAAATATGAGTTACCTATTAAGAGAAAAAAGAGCCTAAGACTTTGCATCAGGCATTCGTGATGACAATAGAGATTGAGAATAACATAAAGTATGGCTTAACTCAGAGTCACTTCTCTAGGAATGTTTGCCAGCAAGATAAGGTTCAAAGGAAGGATCTATATCATAAAGAGTGTTTGATTTCAGATCAGCAAATAAATACCCCTACTATTGTAGAAAATCTTGTTGAAATTTTAGAATTAAAAACATGTGTAGATGAAGATTCTTAGTTACAAAGAGGAGCTAATTCTTTCCTTGCTAAAAATAGTGCATGTGTTTATAATATCACAACAACAAATGAAAAAGTAACTTCACTCAATCAGTTAAGTATACAAAAAATAAATTCAGCTATTTCTTCTCCTATTGATAATATGCCTCTTGTTGAGAATGATGTAAAATTTGAAGTTGAAGGATATTCATCTTAGTATGAGGAAGAAGAAGTTGGAAGTGATATTTCAAATGATGAAGGTGAAGTTGTTGATCTGATGTATTATGAAGAAGCATCATGTGAAGATAATCATGAGAGTGGTTGCTTGAGTCAAGAAGAGGATAGTGATAGTACATATTCATCTTCATATGAATCTGATGCAAATTGGTAAGAAGAGAGCAATGATGGGAGTGTACTTTCTCATGAAGATGAAGGTATGGTTTCTTGTTCTAAGTCTAAAAATGATAATGTGTCTCAGTTTTTATGTTGTAAAAATTAGTTTGGATATGAAGAGTTTGAGAGTGATTTTTCTTCAAAGCTTGAAGAAAAAGAAATGGTTCATCAAATTGATGCTAATGGGTTTGAACATGAAGTATTGAGTGAAAGATTATTAAAAGGTTTTATGTTAGACAATGAGGTTGCAGCATATGGTAATCATCTTAGTGATGAGTCATGCTCTATTCATAGAGGTAATCATAAACATGGTAATAAAGGTGATGTAATGATTGATACTATATGTGTGGTTGATGGAGTAGAAAAAGAGTCTTCATACAATTCTGATTTGTCGTGATATGCTATATTTTTTTGTGACAATACACTAGGTAATGGCTTCAAGGTGTTTGATAAAATTTTATATGATGGGGATTTTGATGATGATCAGCCCATTTTTTGTCATAATATTCAAAGTGGGTCATTGCATGGAGTTATCAATCCTTTGTTTGAAGAGCACATGGAAGTTTTAGATTTAGTTGAGAATGAACTTAATGATGATACCTTGTCTTACTACTATATGAGATTAGATTGTTCTTCTTCTAAGTTTGATAGTGATTATGATGATGATGTTGCATCTCATAATATGGATAACAAGGTGTTTGACAAAGTTATTAATGAAAAATAGCATGCACCTTGTAATAATTTCTATGATGAACATTCTAATTAGGTGACTAATTCAATTTCTAATTTAAAAGGACCATTTGAAGATTTTGGATTAGTTTCAAACTATGGCATTGATGATATGTGTGAGTATAAATCTGATTGCTCCTCTGAGTACCATTCGATTATGCATAAGGATACACATTTTCAATGTTTTTGTGATCCCTTTCCCCATGTTGAATATGATGCCTTCACATTTGAGACTGGTAGCATGAATGATTCATTTGTTAGAAAAGCTCTTCAATTTTAGTCTGATATTTTTGAGCATGTTGTTCATTACTTTCATAATGAGCAAGTGGTTGAGAATGAAGCAAGTTTTTATATGCATTATGCAAGTGAGGATGTAGATTTAGTTTTGTTAAGTGGTGAGTTTTGAGATGTTGATCTAATTGGTGAAATTGATAGGAGAAGTATTTTTAGTTTACCTAATGCAAGTTGAAATGAAAATCAGATTTATGATAGAGGTAAAGATTTTTGTTAAGTTTGGTTGCCTGGGGCCACTGCTTGTACATAGTAGAGGTAGTTATTTTTACTTTCAATAAATTTGTTCAAGAGAGAAGTTTTTTGTATCAAGTGTGTGGTTTGCTTCTCCCAAAGATTTGAATCCTTGTTATGCCCACAAGGGACATACATCCCTAGATAGAGCCACTATTGGGAGTCAATATTGAAGCTCCAATTTTGAGTACCATTGAGAAATTAAGCCCTATAAGAAAATTTTGATGCATGTATACCCGGCTTCCCATTTGAAGCATAAGAGGTATTTAATTTTATCTATTACCTTTGATTTAGTGCATCCATGTGTTCCATGAAGATAAATTATCATTTTGAGCCATTTCGTGAAGTTCTGTTTTGAGCAATGTCCAAATCTGTATTTGTGCTCAAGTGTCAAACAATGATAGGAGGTTGTGTTTGCAATAGAATATTTCAAACTTAGTAATGTTTCATGACTCATCACTTTGGAAGTGTTTAGTGTCTACACCAGAGATTCTATGTTTCAGATTTTAAGTTGTTTTGAATCCCTCAAATTTGGTCATTTATTGTTGTCATACTGATGTGAATTGTTCTTAACTCTGGGAGGCCCTATTTGGCTTGTTATAATTTTGACCTAGTTGACCAAAATGCTAAAATTCCTCTTGCATTGCATTTTAGAGGTTAGATATGTGCTATGTTTCAATTTTGAGCTTATGACAAATATGTTTTATCAATTTTCAAACGTAATTCCAAATGCAATCTCTGACTTTTTATTGGTGTGAAGAAGTACAAATTTGTCAAAACCCCTATTTGTGATGTCATAACTCTAAATCTATGATAGGTGAGGTTGAATGGATTGTACCAATGTGTTGTACTCTAAAAATACTTTGAGTGTGCCAATTTTCAAATCTTGATGAATCTATCTACACATTTTCCCAGGTTTATTCCATTTGCAAAAATTACTTTTCTAACATTGTTTCTAGTTAGTGAAATCAAAGTAGCCCACTTTGGCCACTCACCAGTTGCACCTAGTTATGTTTCATGAGCCCAAATCATAAATTTATAGTATCCCCATGACAGTGAACCTACACCCCAATTTTTGAAGCCAAATCCTAATGCAATTTAGTGTTTTCTAACATGTTTATGTGCAGGTAGTTTTAGGAAGGAAACTTCAATGGTCAATATCTTTTGACTAGAAATTCATCATGAGACAAGATTTGACAAGGTAGGAGTATTCAGAATAGAGAATCATTATGTTTGATTTTAGAGCATGATTTGGTGTTTTGGTTAGATTTCAAAGCTAGTCAAAGGACCTCCTAGCACTAAGTTGACAAGTTGCAAACATGTATAAAGTGCATTTCAAAATTTGCTACCAATGGTCAAGTTTTTCAGTGCCAAATGTTCAATAGGCCAATTTGAAGGATCAGGTGTTGTAAAATGAATTTTTTTTTAGTCAGACCCACTTTGTGAGCCCAACTAATTGCATCAAAATGAATGGACATATAATAAGGATGGGCTTCTAAGATGTTTGGATACTAGTATTGAATTATTGGATAAAGAAGCAAGATAATGTTTCTTAGACTTGGGAGCTTTTGGTCAAGGTAAAGACTTTCAAAGAAAAAATTGTATCCATGAATACAAGTCGACTATTGTTTTTTTTTGGCATATGAAAATTGGTGCGGAAGTAATGTTTGTATTAAATGATGATGAGAGTAAAGTTTTTGGGATTGTGATTTGAACTCCATTAAAATTTTCAACTAGAATACCACACATTCTAGAGCATTGTGTGTTATCTAGATCAAAGAAATATCATCTCCAAGAACCTTTTGTTGAGTTATTGAAGGGTATCTTACAAACTTTCATGAATGCATTTACATATCCTGATAGGACATGCTATCTAGTTGCCTCTTTTCCTAAAGTATTTTCAACATTTTTACCGCTATTAAATGAAGTGGCTAAAGAGAATAACATGCTAGAGACTCTCCAAAAATTAATTACTAGAATTGCTCATCTTATTAGAAAAAAGGGCCTCTGATTTGAAGGGAACATCAATATTCTCATTCTCCCTACCTTCAAAATCATCTAGTAAGCCCAAGGCAAAGCCATTAGAAAATAAAGAAACTCATGAGGAGGAAGAAAGGCACAAGAATCATGTGATACAAGGCAGGCATGCCCCACATTATTATAGAGGTTGAGAAGCCTAGATCCAAGCTTCACAAGAAGGAGACTAGTGAGATGGTGACTATTTTTTATACTCCACCCATAGTTATTGTAGGTCTCATAGCCTACATCAAGACTCCTTGTGGTCTCTGCACTTTGAACACTATATGGGCTCAACATCTTAGTGAGGAGTTAAGGAGACAATTTTACAAGAATTGGTATAGGGCCGAGAAGAAGGCCTTCACTAAGTATGTGGAGAAATATGAAAATGAAGATGGAAAGAAAAGCATTGAGTCTGAGCTTGAGAAGATGAAGTATGTCTCTGTTATGGTTCTCTCTATTCTACATTATAACAATGGATGTTGCAAATCTATTTAACTAAATGCCCACTCAAGGCCAATTGAAGTGTATATGAGCAAGAAAAAAAAATGATTACTACGAAGAACCCACGTGAAAGCCAACATGAAGAGCTAGTGGATCAAGCTTGCTTCCCTACAAAAAATTTAAAGTTTTTCTCTCCATTTAGCTGTAAGAGCCCTTGTATTTCATCTACCACCAAAATGCACAAGCTATTTTGAAGGAAATTGAAAAGGCAATGGGATCATATGGCTATAACATAGAGAAAATTTTGGTGGTTGATATTGTTTCGGAACCTTTTGTGCAAAAGATAATGAATGAGATCAATGCAGCCAAATGGATGCAGCTTGTGAGTGTGTACAAAGGTGAAGCAAAAAAGATGCTACAAGTAAAAAATGTAGAAGGGGGAGCACGTTTTATAGCCTACATAAAGCTGGCAGTCAAAGGTAGGCAACCCATGCAATTGAAAGAGGAAACTATCAATTGAAGGGAAATATAGCAGCTTACCATGAAAACCAATCTAACAAAGAATTCTTATCATGGATATCAACAAGATAGTTTATTCAATGGAAAATAAATGGCCAGTGATGATGACCAATTCTAATAATATAGAATCCTAATGCTTCACGAGTCTTTTGTAATTTACAAATGTATGCATATAATTCTAGGGTCAATTGGCTCGAGGAACTTTATTGTTGCTTGTGGTGTATTCAATTTGATTATTATGAATCCAAATTTACTATAGTTGAATATAATTTGGTACCAAAGACTCGTAGCCACATCAATCAAGAGGATTCCTCCACATTGAGGAAGAATTTCCAAAATAAACACCTCTATCAAGGAAACTTTACATCCAACAACCTTTTTTTTTAAAACTTGCTCTCTAATAAAAACTCACCATTCTAATCTCAGATTGTACACAGGCAGCTCAGTGTTGTTGACTATATATCAACAATGGAATGCTACTATCAAACTAAAATTGATTCCTCAATTTTGTGTGTGAAGGGTACAATGATTTGTAACTCTCTTTGGAGCCCTAGATTAAAGTGAGATAAATGCATCTAGAAGATGAGGGTAGCATGGAATCTAGCTCCAATGAAATGAAAAATAAATCTCTAGAGGAGAAGCACAATGTAGGAGATTGAGACAAGTCATTTAATCCCACATTCATGCCATCATGGGATTTAGTTATTTTTAAATATGTGCTCACTCACATTAAGCTATCTTAAAAGACAATGCCTTTTAAAAGGCAAGGCTCATGCCTGTGGGTCCCAATCAGTTGGGAAGATTGAAACTTACCAAAAAAGTTGACAATCTGGGAAGGTACCATGTCGCCATTGAAAAATGGTGAGGTTTTCCCTTAGCAACATAGCATCAACAAGTAATAGAAGGACAAGTGGTAGCTTGAGAATAGACTAGAGGAAAACACTTTTTGACTTGATTTGACATGGTGGTCTAGATATTATGATGCACTAGATGGTGAAACCTAATGCATCTGATGGTGGTCGCCATGTTGCCAAGGTGAAGATGCACGACCATTAACATAGTGACATGGCAACCCAATAAAAAGCTAACATGTGGCAGTGAGCTAGTGGAGAGGTGGTGCTAGTGTGGCATGATGAGGTGGACTAATGATCGGATGCTGACATAGTAGTAGGTGACACATGTCACATGGTCACGATGTCAGTGATGACATGGTGGAATTCTAACTGGGATAGTGACATAGTGATTGATGACATGGCATAGTGACATGGCATGACAACATAGCATACTAACATGGAAAAATAGAGGACCAATAAGATGTTGACATGTAGCACTCAGTTGGAGGGGTCTGGTGACTGTGCACAAAATGAGCCAATCCAATGCTAACATGTGGTGAGGGTGGTCAAACCAAGTTTGACCTAGATGGAATCCGTGAGGCAAATTCCAAAAGTTTACAAAGATTAATTTTTAAATATTTTTTCCAAACAAGTACATGGGTCAAATTTTAAAATCAAATTTGAATTATTACATAGTCCAAACTTTATAAAAGGTCAAATTTTGACAATATTGCTTGGCAAGACTGTCGAAGGAGCCTAGATTTTTAGAGGGGCATAACTGGGGCAATTTTTATCTAAAATATGGACTTCAATATAGCATTGGAATATGGATGAAATGAAATTTTTGAAAATGGAGTTACTTTTTGCACAAATATCCATCGATTTGCAGTATAAGTAGATTTATGTTTTCCACAACATTCTCAGCAGAATGGGCAAATTTTGCCATTAAGCATCAAAATTGGTTATAGGGCAGATGTAAAGGCTTGTTGAAGTCTAAATGTGGAGAAAATTGACTTTAAACTATTTTCTTGCATTCTAGAGGCCATTTAACTAATTTTTGCCTTTGCCTTGATTTGAGATCTAGCATCCAAAGTAGTTATTTTCCCATCAAGTTTTTGAATCACTTTATGCTTTTGGGAGGCAAAATGATCAAGGATTTGATATCCAGTTATAGAGAGAGAGATTAGAGAGATTCTTTTCAGTGAAAGGAGAGGTTTTTGAAGTGGAAACATGTTGTCTTTACAATAGATCTGGGAATTTACTCTCCTTTATATCATTCTCTTTTTTTCTCATTGCACAAGTTCTAGTTTTGGGGGGAGAAAAAAGATTGATTTCTATGATACCATTTTGGGTTTCTAGTTTTTCATTTTGAGACCATTGATTCTAGTATTTTTATATGTTCTCATTGCTATGACACCATATTCTTTAGCA
This sequence comes from Cupressus sempervirens, assembly GCA_028749045.1. Classification (NCBI taxonomy): domain Eukaryota; kingdom Viridiplantae; phylum Streptophyta; class Pinopsida; order Cupressales; family Cupressaceae; genus Cupressus; species Cupressus sempervirens. Next base: position 235,235,435 of record CM053786.1, on the reverse strand, counting down.
TATTCTCTCTTGTATGAATAGCAGTAATAAAAAGAATAGATAAAGTTTAGATTTATTAGGTGTTTCTATGTTTTAATTTTATGCATTTGAATGTATTGTTTCAAATAAATGAATATGAATGAGACAGAATATCTTTAGTTTCATTCTAATTCTCATCTACTATCTTGGTAATCTATAGTCTTATGCGGTCTAGGAACAAAGAGCTGAGATCCATTTACATCCCTTTAAGGTTGTATGTCAGAGATGTTTTGTTGTTGGAACAAAGAGCCAAGTAAATGCTTGACGTGTTTGACAGGGTTGTTGGTTATTTGAGAAGTATATTTCATGAGAATGAGGTCTTCATGAACACTGATGTCTAGGATAGATATAATGTCTGAGTGTAGGAAATATGTCCTCGATATCACATGTGTATTTTTTTTATTCATGGAATTTCCCAATAGATAAGGCACTGATTAGCTACAAGATAATTTGTTCATACTATTGCATATTTGGGATTTTGTTGAATTCAACATCATTAATCAATTGTATTTCCCTTTCATGTTGAAAGTTATTCAAAGTCTAACCCTCACTTAGCTTGTGAATTTCATAGATTTTCATCTAGCTATTGCAGATATATGTTATTGCATAAGTCATTAGGAGAAATAAGGGTTAAATCTACTTAATAGATTCAAGAATATGTTTTTTGCACTGGTATCATATTAATTGAATTTGAGGTCTACCCACCTAGGTTTTGCAGAGCTTGAAGTAGAAGGGTCTAGCCTTATAGTTGGCCCAATGTCTAAAATGACATGTTATGGATGGGAGTTAGCTACCCCTAGATGTTTCTTGTTTTCATCATAGTAATTTGAAACCTATAACATTTCAAAACACCAATAGATGTACGGATGCTAGAGAAGTCCCAATTATAGGTACCATAAATGCATTACCATTTAAGCTAGCTACATACTCTTAGGTAGAGTTGACCATGTCAATCCTTGTAGTTGATATTCCTCCACATTATGGAATGTTGCTCTCTATAAAATGGAGTACTATTATGGGAGGTAGCTTATAATGTGACCTAACCTATGCAACTTTCCACATAGGAGATAAGGCTATTAAAGTAGATAGAGAGCCAATCGTTAGTCATATTTTGGGGGAAGAAATTGACAAACATGATACCTATTTTTTAGACAGGGGTGTGAATGCATTTAGAGCTGATTTACTTATCCAATAAGTTGAAAAGTTGGCTGCTATGATTGAGCATGAAGTTGAGTGTTGTATGGATTCAACAATATTATGGACTATGTTCTTTCATTGGGCCAAGTCTAAAGAAGGTGCAAGGGTAGGGGTAATTTTTGTTTCTTCTGAAAAGAATACTTTTAGATACTCCTTCACCCTAAATTTTTCATGCACCAAAAATATAGCTAAATATGAAGCCTTGTGTTAGGATTAAAAGTTGCTACCCACCATGGAATTAAAAGGTTGCATATTATAGGTGATTTGGAATTCATTATCTCACAGATAAAGGGAACATATGCATCTAAAATTGAAATATTGAAATAGTATAGAAAAGTTGTCTGGGATCAAGTAGACTTCTTTGATGCATTTGCTATTTCATGGAGAGATAGAACTCAAAATAAGATGGCTAACTTATTAGCAAATGTAGCAATTAAACCATAGGAGGTATCACTTGCAAGAGTTTCACAAATTGAGGTTTAGAATAGACCCTCAATACCTGATAATATTGAACATTCGCAAGTATTCAAAGATGACAAAGATATTGTGAACTTTTTGTTGAATGAAGATAAATACCATGGTCAAGAGTTGGATTGTAGTGGTTTGGTTGAAACTATAGATGGGAAGGAAACAATCTTTGGTCAAGAGATCATACAATTAAAGACTAATAAAGTACCTAAAGGTTTGGTTGTTTTGGAGAATATGTTTGATAACCAAGATAGGGTGAGGCCCGGGCATAAAGATTGTAATCCCCAAGAGAAAAAGAGATAAATTTGGGTACTAATGAGGCCCCTAACAAAGTTTATACTGGTCAAAATTTGTCAACTAAAATTAGAAATTCTTTGATTGACTTACTAAGGAAATATAGACATGTGTTTGCATGGTCCAATGATGACCTAAAGGCTTATAGAGAAGATCTTTTTCAACATGTCATACCATTGAAGGACAATGTAAAACTTTCTAGGCAGAAACAGAGATCAGTCAATCCCACTCGAACCCCTAAAATGCAAGAGGAATTGATGAAGTTAAGGGATGGAGGGATAAATAAACCTATTAGACATTCCACTTGTGTCTCAAATATAGTATCTATCAAGAAAAAGAATGGAGATATTAGACTATGTGTGGATTTCAAAAATTTGAACATTGCTTCTCTAAAAGATAATTATGGGTTGCCAAACATGGAAGCTATGTTGCAACAAGTAACTAGGTCCAAACTTATGTCCATGATGAATGGGTTCTTAGGGTACAATCAATTTCTAGTGAAAGAAGAAGAGTAGTTTAAGAAAACATTTACAACTCCCTTGGGAACTTATGTATATGTGAGAATTCTGTTTGGATTGATTAATGTTGGTGCCACTTTTCATAGGGCTATTGATGTATCTTTTCATGAGTACATTAATAAGTTTATGGTTATATACCAAGATGACCTTACAACTTATTCCAAAAAGGCTGAAGACCACTGTACGCATTTGAAGAAGATTTTTATTAAAGTTTTCGAATATGGAGTGTCATTAAACCCTAAGAAGTGTACATTTTGGATAATTGAAGGTAAACTATTGGTACATATAGTATCAAAGGATGGAGTAAAGATAGATCCTAAAAGAGAAACACCCATTGATAAGGTCCCTAAGCCAAAGAGTGTAAAGGGAATACAATCTTTCTTTGGGCAAGTTAACTTTCTAAGGAGATTTGTTACAAATTTTCCTGAGATTAGTAGACCTATTTCAAAAATGCTTAAGAAAGGGGCTACTATTAATTGGGATGGTGAACCTTCAAAAGCCTTTTAGGACATCGAAAATGCTATAAAAATGCTCCAATCCTAAGGACTCCTAATTACACAAAACCAATGCACATCTTCTCTTTTGCATCTTTCCATACTGTAGCTATAGTCTTATTGCAAAAAAATGAGGAAGGATATGAACAACCTATTGCTTTCTTTAGTAAATCATTATAACTTTCTGAACTAAAATATGAGATAAATGAGAAACAAGAATATACTTTGGTGAAAGTTGTTAAGGCTTTTCGATGTTATTTGGTAGGTGCCATTGTCATTGCATTTGTACCAAGTGCTATTGTAAAGGACATTTTTTCCTCAACACAAAGTATCAGGTAGAAGATGCAAGTGGATGAATAGGATCCAAGAATTTAACATTGAAATACAAATAAAAAAGTTGGTAAGAGGTCAAAGATTATTCAAGCTTATGGCTCAGTCTAATTTGGCTGCTAATAACATAAATACAGTGTTAGAATATTTAAGATCTAATTTATGTGATATAGATCACTACGAATGGTATATTAATGTTATTCATTATCTACAACACATGGAAATTCCTTCCCATTTGGCTAAAAATGAGAAGAGGAGTACTAATTTACAAGCCATTAGGTACATAATTGTTAGGAACAATTTATGGTGGAGAAATTTTGAGGGAGTGTTACTAAAATGTGTTGATCAAGGAAAGGAAAAAGAAGTCTTGAATGAAATGCATGATGGAGTTTGTGGAGGACATTATATGGCAAAGACCATTGCACACAAGGTAATGAGAACTAGATTCTGGTGGCCATCCCTTTTTAAGGATTCTTAGGTCATGGTTAATAAATGTGATGCCTATAAAAGGCTTTCTAGAAAATTGAAATGCTTAGGTAGTACTCCATTAAAGGTAGTTGAGGTTCAAGTACCTTTTCAGCAATGGGGTATGGATTTCATAGGTGAGATATCTTCTAAATATAGAATTGGTTATTCATGGATTTTAGTTGTTATTGATTACTTCACAAAATGGGTAGAAGCAATCCCATCAAGAAATGCAACTAGTAAGTTTGTAAATAATTTTCTTCTCAACAACATCATTTCAAGATTTGGTTGCCCACAAAAAATTGTGATAGATAATGCAATTTGTTTTAGATCTAATGAGTTTATAAAATTTTGTGATAAATATGGGATAACAAGATCAATGTCTTCTCCTTATGATCCACAAGGAAATGGAAAAGTTGAATCCAAAAATAAAAGCTTGTTAAAAGTAATTAAGAGGACCTTAGATGATAACAAAAGGGCATGGGATTCCAAGTTACTGCTACCAATATGAGCTGATAGGGTGACTTGAAGGAAGCCATTGGTGTAGCCTCATTTGATATGGTATATGGAATTCAAAAAAGGATTCCTTACAATAACCTAATGAGCTTGTATAACTACATTCAAATGTATTATGAGGATATCATTGATGATATGCAAGAAAGGTTGGATGAGCTTGTAGGACTAGTAGAAAACAAGAGAGAAGCATCTCTCAAGAACCAAAAGTTGCAATTTCAAGTCAAGAAATTATATAATAAAAGGACAATAAGAAAAAATTTGAAGATGGAGATTTAGTCCTCACGTGGAATTCCAAAATTTAGGACAAAGGAGAACATGGTAAGTTTGATCCTATACGGCTAGGTCCCTATCTGATTGAAGATACATGGGGAGAAGACTCTTATATTCTCAAAGATTTGTTAGACAACATTCTTGAATTTCCCATTCATGGATAGTTCTTAAAGAGGTATTTTTTTGAAAAAATACCTATTTCTTCCATGAATAGTAGTCTAGGTTCTTGTGTATATTTTGTAAAATCTTTGTGTCTTCTATATAGCTCTTGTATATTTTTCTATTCTATTTTTTCTCTCTCTCAAAGTTGTTAGTAATTAAAAGGTCAAGCTTGTGGTCTACTTCCCCCAGGGATTATGAGCTCTCATATGAATTTTTCTTATTCATTTTGCCCAAATATAGCCACTTTGGCCTAGCTTTTCACCATCCTTACTTTGTTGCATTCAGTAGTGAAAAACACTAAGTGTGTGCTTTAAAGTCTTGAATTTTGATCAAGACCCTGGGTAAGATTCATGAGAAATCCTAAAGTCTTATTCAATTTTTCTCTAGCTCTTGAATTGTTTGGAAAATAATATTTCAAAAATATTTTTGGCAAGATAAATTTACCCTAAAGTTTCATGTTGCAAGCATTACTATATAAATTTTCATGATAAACCCTTGCTAACCCAACTTTTAATCATAGTTACTATTTTGAATTGTTTTATTTAAGAACCTTAACTATAGTAAGATTTTGATTAACCATTGATCTTGATAAGATCAAAGGCCAACACTTTCCCACATTAAGAAAATGATCAAACTTTAAATAATGTGGGCAAGAACCTTTGCGCCACATAGCCCTTGCTAGTTTTGGAACCTTACTACACCTCAAAGTCTATAAACTGCTAGATTTGTCAGACCCATTTTGTAGAATTGTCAATGCTTGTCAGCACACATTCATATTTTCTGCGATGTTATTGGTTGGCTATTTAATGAAGTTATTACCTTGTGATCATTTGTGATGTACCATTGATCTTGAATTAATTGATGGTCAGTGCTTGGCTACATTATCAAGATGCAAGAGATTTCAATAATGCAGGGAAGTGCCTTGTGGACACATGTCTATGATGATGCTAACATTATGTTTCATGAGATAAACTAGCACTTCTGACAACTATTCTCCTTCTGTATCACAAGTGTCAAAATTCCATTAGTTGTTTATGCTAACATGGTTTCCAATAACATCTCTTGGCTCCACCATTGATCTTGACTCGATAAATGGACAATGCTTTTTGGCTTGGTGAAGTTGCACGATAGATAAATAGAGTGGGTAAGAACCTTAATGACATGTGTCCTTAATGATGTCATCACTTCTATCTTAGACTGCAAAAAAGATTCAAGTTATGTCATTGATCTTATAGAGATCAATGGTTGGTGCTTGCCCACATTATGAAAGTGCTCAATAGTTACATAAAGTGAGGAAGTGCCAACTTGATGAATGGAAAATGTGACATCAAGGACCCACCTTTTTAGAATATAAGAAGGAACTTTCTTGCATGGAGATTGTTATAATGTACCACTTCATGTGGAGATTTTATATTTGTTGATGAATTTGACTAGCTGTTATAGCAATTCAAAATTGTATGATCATTGATTTAACCAAGATCAAGGGTTGGTGCTTGCCTACATTTTCAAAATGTAAGAAATTTAAGCAATGCGGGGAAGCACTAACTTGATACATGGTAAAGTGGGACCAATTGCAACCAAGGTGGGCTGATTTGTGACAGGTTTGAAGAGTTATTATGCTAGTTGGATTACACTTTTTCACATGTTACTATAAAGATGTTTCACTTCTCATAACCATTGATTTGAGGAAAGATCAATGGCTAGTACTTGCTCGTATTATCAAAATGTAAGAGATTTCAATAATATGAGGAAGCACCTATTTGACACATGGCCAGATCTTGAAAGATATAAAGAAATTTTGTTTTTTGAAAGAGGGTTGTTCAACGTAATGAAATTGATAGATAAGATTCACAATTAAATGCAACATGGAAATAATAGCTAATGGAAGTTAATGTCACTCAAAGATCATTCGTGTGATCTCAATGCATGAATATAATTCATGAATCCACCATTATTGAACCACAAAATCATAACAGACTATTAGAGCACAAGAATTTTCTAGAGCTAGGACATAAAAAATTTAGGTGTTTAGTGAATTACAGCAATTTTCAATAGAGAAAAAGGCACAACTCAAAGGGTAAGTGATCTAAAACTTGTGAAAATTAATAAATTGGTGTTGTGAAGTTTAAAGCTTTCAAAAAATTCCTCTATGAAAAGAATTCTCTAGACATACAAACTATCTCAAGAGGTCTATCCATGATGATCTTCTTAGGAAATTTCCCCCATCTGTACATGAAATAACAACTAGTAGAGATTTCATTCCAAAGAACCTTAGGTTGGTAGTTGTAGAGGGTTTCTATGATAAAGGAAATAATTTGAGAGATGCTCAGATTTCCATGGGAGGGTTAGAATTATTCAAAAAATGGTTTTTTGAAAGAAAACTAGATACCCCTTTAAGTAATGGTTGTGAGATCAAAATTGGAAAGTTAGTAGTCCCAAGGGTTTTCTTTGAAAATGATCTACTAGTTGACTTGGCCAAGAAATATGATCACATTACTACATTTGTGAAGAAGTATGCTCGAGGAAATCTTTTTAGGGTTTCTCCTTAATTGATTAGGGAGGTTTTCAACCTCAACCCTAACCATGCTATGCATGAGATTATTGACATGGATGATCTTCAAGAAAGGTATGATGCACATAGGGTGTGCCTAAGAGTCAGGCCTCTACAACCAAATTTCACCAAGATTGGTACACTACCCTTGGTCACACCCAATACCCCAGAGCCTCTGATGAGGAAATACTTTAATCCTAGGGCTCAAGCTTTATATTTTTCCCTCTACTAAATCATAGGGATGGATGAAGGGGAACACATCTAAGGCTCTATGGTCGTTATTATGGCTCAAACATTATAATTTGGAATGAGTAGTATTTTGGATTTTTCCTCTCTCCTAGCAAAATAAATTCACAATGGATTAGTAGGAATATCAAAAGGGGAGGTAAACAAACCTTTTTGTTGGTACTCCCTACTCATGCATGTATGTATTTTTAAGGGAGTTACATTTTTCTCTAAAGGTATGGAATTGGAATTAGCAAGGGAGGTGAAAAGAGTCCAGTCCAATGGTGGAGCATTGATATGACTTGGGAGGCTAGGAATGCTAGTTTTGTAAGATTTGATAGGTATTTTGCATCTAGGCTTAGATTTCTTTTAAGAGAGGATAGCCCTAGAATCCTACGATCACTGTTAGAATTGGTCAGACCCAAGGACCATGCAAAAGGGCTTTTGGTTAGTCACAATTGGGGGGATGTAATCCCATATAATATTTTTATAGGAACAAGAGGTGAGGAAAGAGAAATGGGTAGTACTAAGTAAAACTTTGGAATTCATTAATGCTTTTGACTCTAACTATGATCCTTTGAAAGATAAAAAATATTGGGGAGCCAAAATGCATGTGTTAATGAATAACTTTTCTGCAATAATACAAACCATGAATGAGAAGAAGGCTACATATGTCAAAGGCTATCCTGATAGAGCTATAGAGGTATAGATAAGAATAAGTAGCAGAATGATAATTGCTCCTTGTTAGTATACATTACAAAAGATGGTTGGGTATGTGATAGTTTAAAACATACAACATGTTCCCTCTCATAGAAAACTAAGGCTAGAAATCCCACTTGTAGCTAGTGCTCCAAAGAGGAAAAAAATGGAACAAGGGTCCTCTTCTTATGTAGAAGAGTATTCCCCAAGTCAAACTTTGATCAGAATAGATGATGAAGCACCCTTAAGGGAGAAACTGAGATAGATTGGTGGATAAGGGGATGTAATTATTACCACTGTAGACATGGAAAGAGGAGTACCTTAAGAGCCTCCTATACCCTCCTTAGAACTTACAGTTGCTAATAATCAAGGTAAGGAGATAGACCCAATAATTGCTCAAGCTTCTGAAATGTTTATAGTGGCTGAGGGTATACAATTCTTGGCCTATTGGATTCTTGGCCTATTTAATTCTACACTACAGAAAAATTTTAAGAAGAGAAGAATAAATTGTATGAAATGCATGTAGAATTAAATAATCAATATGAAGAAAAACTGAGGCAAACAATTTTGTTCTTGGTAGATAGAATTGACTGGCCAACATTTTATTATTAATTGGCAAGTGTTGTAGCTATCTAGGATGATATAAAAGGAGGTGAAGATAAATTGATACCCCTTGTATAGAAGTGGGGTGAAAGAAATAATTATATTACTGCTATGTGCATATTTGTCATCTAGTTACCATGTCACTAGATATAAAAGATTTATGATTTATTAGATAAGCTAGAGAATTTTGATAATCAATGGGCCTCTATTTAGAGAAGAATAACCATTTACCTCTCCAAGTACATAGCTAAGAAGTTTAACATTTTTCCTAGTGCTCTAGAAAACTTGATAGAATAAAGGAAAAGGAAGAGTGGGAAAATGAATTAGATGAAATATTGTGCTAGAGAATGAATATTGTTATAAATGAGAAAGGGCATATATTATGGGCAATGATCAATGAAGAGTTGATTAAAGTGTAGTTATTTTATAAAGCCATTAGAAGGAACCTCATTGAGATAGAAGTAGTTGGAAATTTTGTAATAATGGTATAAAGGGAAATCCTAAATTTTGATTGGCTTGATGACATTGCTTTCAATGAACAAAAAGAAAAATTTTTGTCTACAAAAAAAATGGTAGAAGATGATGTTGTAGAAAGAGATGTAGATGTAACTATTACTCTAACAGTTCATGATGAAGATAGTGAGAACCCTCGAGTTGAGGTGAGCTTACAGGCATCAGAATAGGACACTTCACTTTTAAGCTTGATAGCCACCTATTTCAAAGAATTAGATTAATAAAGGGTCAAATCATGGAGTTTATAGTAATCCGAAAGATTTAACAGAAGAGAGGCCTACCAAAAGAATATTATGATGTATAAGTTTTTCCATTACAAACAATTTTGTCTTTTGGTGATAGTTATATGTAAATACCTTTTGTAAAAGGACACCTATCATCTCTCTATTCCTAAAGCTTGTTGCATCTCACATTATATAAGTGAGATTCCAGGGCTAGAGAAGGGCCCAATTTGTAATACAATTTGAGTCTATATTGAGTATGGCTTAGTCTAGTTTGATGTATGCAAACTTATGATGTATTTTATCTATAAATACTTGGAATATATTGATATTGTATGGGTCTAGTGTCTTGTCTAGAGTCATTCTGAGTTTTATTACAATTGTATGCAAATCTTCAAAATGAGATTAATACAAAATTGAACTATCCCCATATTTGTTCTCACTAAATTTTGTCTCCTTTGTTATTACCTAGTTATTCTAATATTGTATGAGCAATGCTTGTCCACTTGAATTCAATTCACTTATGTTGTATGTCAATTCATTATTGCTATTGATTTGATGAATTAGGTAAATGCTTTGGTGAATTTATGGGACTTATATGGTAGCAGAAAAGATTTTTGGAAGAATAAATTCAATGAGAATTCCTGATAATATTTTGTGTAATGCAACAAATCAAATCTATAAATTGGATTCGCCTCCAATTCCCAATGGAATAAACATTGGTCTAGTTAGTCTAGTTTGTAGATAGGTAGATCATGAGTAAGCATCAAGTTTAAAATCAAAATCAACTTTATTTTATTGTTTGAAGAGTTTCAAGGGTGGTCAACACTTGTTTGCATGTAACTTTTTATGTTGTAGCTAGCTACTATTTCTAGAAATACTTGCAAATTGGAGAAGAATGGTGACCAAATCTATTTATAAGGGGTGTATATCATCTAAAAGTGTCAAGAAATGAATAAGATATATATATATGTCAAGGATAAAAGATAACAATCAAAATGAAACTAATAAAATTCTCATACAACAACATTTATTCTAAATCATCCCTTAGGTATACCCACCTTGGTTCTATAGAGCCTAAATAGTAGAAAACCAGTCTTGGTTTTGTTGAAGTTGTTTCAAAATGATATGCAAACATAATTGTTAATGGGATTTAGCTAATCCTTAGATTTGTGAGTATTGTTATATTGGTATTGAACCTTTATTGATTCAATAGTTGAAAAACACCAACAGAGTGTAATATAGGCAGCCCTTAATTCAAGGTTATAGCAAACAAGTACCAGACATTTATATAATTGAGTATTCGTATCTACTCCTATAATGCAACAGACAAATGATTCATCTTATATTTAGGATTTCCATAACTTTACTCTTTTGTTTCAAATAGTCAAGTAATTAAATTTCCTTTAATAGATCATTGAAATTCTATGTCAAAGATAATGGATAATGCTCTCAAGATTGTTGAAAATATGTCATTAGCATGGGTATCTCCAAATGAGTGTACATACACCAATATAATGCAAGGTTATCCATTTGTTGGTGAGATTGGTAGAGCTTTTGAGTATTTTACAAAGATGAAGAGTGACGATTTGAAGCTTGATGAAATATCATATAGAACCTTGGTTAAGGCATGTTGCAAGGTAGGAAGGATTTAGAGTGCTCTAGTAGTCACAAAGGAAATTAATGTGGTTGGAATCAAGAAAAATGCCTATATTTACAACATTCTAATTGATGGGTACTTAATCTTTATTCCTTGCAGTCCTTGTTATTCCAAATTTAATTTTGTTAGGTTACTTGAAAGATAATGACATTAAGCTCCCATTGTTCTAGATAGTACTTTGTAACTTCTAAGAATATGATCAGATTTTGTTATATATAATTTTGTGAGGATGGTATTTTAATGTTAAGTAGAACTTGTTCTTTTGAAGAAGTTCTTCTTGGTGAAAAAGAATTAAGACTGTGGTAGTATGGGAAAATAATAGATGTTGATAGTATCATTATTTTTTTATTGCACTTTTTAGATTTCATTGGTAGCATTTACCTGGTATTAATTGGGCATATTTGGTTTAGGAAAGTTTCATTTAGTATTGTTCCAAGTTCTATTGATGTGATTCCATATCAGTTGTTTCCATGCTTTTCTAGTAGGAAAGAATTAAGGTTCTTTTAGGGCCATTTACAGTGACTTAGGAAAATAATAGGGAAGCATCTATGAATAGAAATAAAATTATTTATTGTAAATCCTTTTACTGAACTTCTTAAATGTTAGCATGATAAATTATTACCATTGTAATGCACCTTTGTCGACAAGATGAGCTCTTACTACAATCAAGTGAAAGCCTACAACCTATGAGCACAATAGTCCCATGAAGACACATGTCTTGCAGATATGTCAGCCCAACGAAGACACCTAACCTACAAATGCAGTGATCCAATGAGAGTTTGAATTTTGGCAATTGTCACAACAATGATTCCATTAATGCTAAAACCTTGATTTCATGGAAGATCTTCATGTGCATCCTCATGGTGGTTTATTCTTTGAAGGACCTCCCTAATAATTTCAAACTTGATGCTCCTAATGGTTTGTGGATTGAAACTCTACTCTTAATAATTTGTCTATGGTTGCTGATGGTGCCAATAGCTATACTCTATCTAACAATGCTTGCACAATAGAAGCTCCCCTACTCACATGCACAAACATCCCAAGTTCTAGACACAAGCTCCATCCTTAGCACCACTTTCTAGATCATCAAAATGACACACTAGAATGATAAATACTATCAAACGACCCTCCCAAATTTGTGCCAATAGAGTGAAAAATAAAACCATCTTTAGAGAGCCACACTTAAAAATGGGCTACTGCTTCATTCCACTCTTATAGATCCAATGTCATTGATTTTATTTGGAATCTAGGACTACATTCATCCTTTTCTCGCACAAGCAATGGCTCCATTTGATGGCCATAGGGAGCTTCCAATAAAAAAAGATCCCTTTTCACTAGTGATAAGTAGCCCAACTTCTAGATGATAACTCACCATTTAGATCACTTTCCAAGAAACCACAATGACACATTAGAATGATAGCTACTTCTGAACCACTGCACAAATTGTGCCAATGAAGTTCCATAGAGACAACTTTAGGGAGCCCTCACACAGCAATCAAGATGCTAATGCCGATAATAAAAATCTAGAAAACATGTCTTTCTTGAACACTAGCACTAGTTCTATTGGAGGTTCACTATGAGCTTTCATTATCACATATCCATTAGCCATAACAGGTTCATAAAAAATTGCTAGAGTGCCAAGCAAACACCTAATGCTAGATGAGGACTCACCATTAGATCAACTTCAAAATTGCTAAACAGACACACTATAGAATGACAATTATTGCCAAGCCTCTTCTAAAATTGTGTTCGTCAAGTGATCAAAGGGGATCATCTAAGAGAGAGTCCATAGTTAGGCATTCATTGGGGGATTCACACACATAGAAAATTTCTATAGTAGCTACGTAGCATATTGATGGTAATCAATATCACTATAAATTCTTGTATTTTTTTAAAACAAATAAGTTTGTTCAAAATTTTGACAAACTCTTCAATATTTTCCACCAATAATTGGTCAAAATTTGACCAACACATTGCTTGTGACTATGACATCTTAGTCATGGGATGGGCTAGAATTGGTAAAAATTTTGACCAATTCTTGAAAGTTTTCCACCAAGATTTGGTCAAAATTTTGACCAACCCTTTGGTCATGACAATGGGATCCTGGTTGTGGGATCCACCAAGATTTGGTTAAAAATTTGACCAACCCTTTGGTTGTGACCATCGCATCCTGATCATGGGATGGATTAGAATTGGTCAAAATTTTGACCAATTCTTGAAAGTTTTCCACCAAGATTTGGTCAAAATTTAGTCCAATAATGACAAATTAGGCTCAGAAGAAATATAAAATATTCTCAACCAAACTGTTGGTCAAAATTTTGACCAACTTGAGATTTGGTCTAAATTTCAATGATAAAAATTGTGACATACTACTTGGTCACACTTTCAACCAACATGGGTCAAAATTTCAAGCAAAATTCATTGAAAATTGGGTCAAATTTTACTAGTGCTAACTCAACTTGCCACCTATTGACCTAACATACTGCCTCTAGCCCACATCGTTGAACAAGAGATGGTGAAATAAAAGAATTTGAAGCACCTAAGTAAAATAAAACTAAAGATAAAATACCATGAATTTTACTTGTAACCTCAACTACTATAGCTTGGTGCTCAGCTTGATGGTTATCAATCACCACAAAGACTCAATATTTCCTACCAATATCTCCCATGGTAGGTTCTCATCTAGCTACACCTTTGCTAGGTCATGTAGATGGTTTAATATGAAATTTGAAAGCTTTATGGTTGGGTTAGCCACAAGAATAATAGTTTCCCAAAAAGTTAGAACTAGATCCACGACAATCCTGAGTAGTACTGGAATATGGTGCACTACCCCTACTAGAATTCTACTGACTATTCTAAGGAGGGTGATCCTTTTGGGACTTTTGACCCTAGCTCTATTCCTCTCCCTTATTTCCTAAGTCACCTAAATTCTATCCATCTTTAGGCCATTTCCCCTTTATCAAAAATGACAACCACTACCACATTGTGAGGGGGATGATTGGGCTTGGCACTTCCCTAAGAATTGGGTAAATTGTGCATCTTATCCTATATTCCATGCACTATGGTTCTAAGAATTTGATATACCATTGAAACCTCTACCCAAATTATTCTCTACAATATGTGCCTTCTCAATAGCATGAAGAAGAGTCCTAGGATGATGCATACAGACTTCTCCAATAAGGGTATCCTTAAGGCCTCAGATGAAATGATGAGTCAGGAATAAATCATTATGGTTTTAGCATGAGTACTTCCTAAGCTCAAAGAACTAGATCTTGTATGCATCCAATTTCATGTTTCCTTATTTGATCTTGTGGAACTCATTAGCATAGGCCTCCTTGAACTAAGGAGATAAGAAATTTTCTTGGAACCTCTCCTCAAAGATCTCCTTGGTGAGATCTGTTACACTAATTTGGAGATTCTACCCTTTTGTATTCCACCAAATGGATGCATGGTCCCTCAACTACATAATTTCACAACGGGCCCTCATATTGGTTGCATATGGGTACATGGTGAAGCAGTGTGCCATGTCTAATAACAAGGTTTCTCCCTTGAGGCCACCTACCTTGCCATCATAAAATGGTAGTTTGGATTGGTAAAGAGATTTCATGATATCCAAATGGATGGAATCTTCACTATCATAGTCCCTACCACCCTAATGGTGCATTCGACCATTCGGTGGAGTACAGAAACATTCACACTCTTCCTCTCTATGCTTAGACATATGGAAATCTCCATGATCAGACTCCTCATCCCTACCTTCGAAGTGTTGATTTCCCTTTGCACGAGCTCCCAACCAAGAAAGAATCTCTTGTAGCACTGGTATCAATGTCCCAATACCACCTTGATTGTTATTACCTTGTTCTCCCTCCCATTCCTATCATACCTCTTCAAGGTGTTCTTCTCCTTGAACCACTCGTCGGTTACCAACCTGACCACTAGGTTTATGTATAGAAGGCATCACTATGGAGTCACAAGATAAGGGCTAGAAATATGCCACTTAACATAAGAGTAAAAGCAAGAACATGTCATGCCCAAATTTTACAAGCCAAACCACAATTAACAATTTTTTTTTGAAAGGTGAATTGAAGGGTAATATTCATATAGGCCTATATTTAATTATGAAAACCTTACCAAACTAAGAGGTGTCTAGAATATAAGAATTCATGTTCCCTTGAGAATCTTAGTATTCGCTTATTTGATCATTGGGTTTGGTGATAATAAATTTTAGTTGATGTGAAAGATTTGTCTCCATTCAAAATTCAATATTCCAAGCTTCCATGGGAAGCCAATTTGTCTTCTAAGATTTGTATGGGTCCTAGATTGTAACATAAAAGCTAGATGATATGATTTCATTATGAATCCACATCCAAATAGGGAAGTGAGACTCTATGTCTAGGGATGTTAAGTACCTGTAGTTGCAATAATTATGTTTTTTGCAAATGGGGCTATGATTACAAAGTCCCAAATGTTTCAACTTTAAGTCATATGACCTTACTCGTTGCATTCTAGGTACAATAATATTATGGTATGGTCATTACTATTTTAATGAGATACTTACATTTCACTTTATTACCTTACAACTAAATTTAAGTTTTTTGCCTAGATGTTTTAAATTGATTCTTAATTATTTATTCACCAATTTTTTCTAACATGTTACCATCTAATAACCCATATTTAATTACTAAATTTTAATAATTCCAAAATAATCTATAGCTAAAGATACCCAAACCATTCCTCTGTCTGAACCAAGAGTCATCTTCCATTTATGTATATCTTTATACTTGTCCTCAAGTTGATGTACATATTTAATAATATTTTACCATTTCTTACTAACATGTTATTTCTTAACACGAATTGACAATCTAGGTTATGAGATAATAGCTAGGTAATGTTATCATATCAAAATTCTGATCCTATCCTCAAAGTGAGTCATTACTTATGTGATTGAGAAACATAATTTCTATATCGGTGCGGTTATAATGGTTCAGTAGTTTTTTAAGGTGAAGATGTTATGCAACAAGGTGTTTTGAATTATTTATCATTTAATCACTATCCAATTTCTGAAATAAATTACTATTTATCAAACCTTTATTTTTATCTAGGAGTCATACCATCATGATTTAATGAAATAAATAAGGAATATGTAGAGTTCCAATTGAGAATTATGATTTAATTACCAACTATGAACCATTACTCTAAACTAGGATTCATAGTTTACACCTCCAATTAAAAATTATATTCGAACCATAAAACATCATCTAGTTATTGACTAATTTAATACATATACTTATCTATCCACTAATTTCCTATATATAATTTAGTTACTTTATACTTACTAAATCAATCCTAAATCCAATGTCTATTCACTATAATGCAATTAATCTATAACATAGTTACTTTATAATTTATTAAATAAATTTAAAAAATCCCAATTAATGAAATGTATTACTAATTATTCCCTTTAATAATATACATTATTAGTTCATTAACTCCTAATCATAACCCTTTTAAATTATTATTAGTCTTACCAATACCACCTAAGACCAATCCGACATCCCAACCATTAATATAACTTTATGAAGACAAATAACTTCCATTTTTTGTATAAAGTCTCCCTCACTCAAAACTCATGTACCTTGTTGTTATTCCCAAGATAGGGTGACCAAGTGGACAATCATGTCAAGTGGCAGATTGAAATCCCAAGTCAAATCAACTTGGACACAAGTTTTAGACTTGGAACATTTTCCCAAGTCCAAGCTTACTTCTCCCTGGGCATGGAAGGTGGGAAGAATTCCAAAGCAAGTTCAACTTTTTACATCCTCTCCAATAAGCACCTAGAGGAAGGGATCAACTCATGTCAGACCAGCAAGGACACATCCTTGTCTATTTAATGTGCCTAGCATATGTCAAGGGATGAGGTATCCTTGTGGGGTCTACGACCTACTTTCCTTTCAACTTCATTTTGTTTGGCTTGAACATTTTATTAATGTGAGGTGACACCTAGGTAGGATTTATTCATCAATAAAGAAGTTTGGTAATTAAATATTAAATATTATTAATTTTTTTTTTTTTGGGCTTCAAGTTTTAATATTATTTAAATGTTAATATTATTTTTCTTCATAAAGTGATATGAGTGGATTTTGTACATCCCTCTTAAGATCAAGTGAATCTTCTTGGGGAAAGATTTAGAAGTCACATTATTTCTAATTTACATGATAACCCTTCAACTTATAGGTACCTACTATGAGTATCAAGTATATTCCTTTATATTTTAGTGGTCTATAATCTTGGGGAAGGAATTAATTTCCTTCCCCATACATTTTCCAGAGGCATAATATCCACCTATAGGATGGTTTACTTAGGCTTTTGGACTATGTATTCATTTTATCAAGTTGGTTTCTCTTAAATCCTACCATGGTATCTTAGTGAATATATTTTGAGGATGTGATGGTGCTACTTAACCTTGAAATTAGTTAGACTTGGAAACCAAATGATCTAATTTCATAAACATAAAATGAACTATCAAGTAAGATAACTTCCTTCCATTACATAATTTTTGGACTTACAAATCAATCACCTATATTTTTGAATTAAGTCAACTATATCCATAATAATCTTGTACAAAACAACTATGAAATGTTTCTAACAAATCATCTATCGATCATCAAAAGGAGGGTTTCATTTCATAGAATTATCTCTATTACATCCAATCACATAATATGGAAAAATTTATAACAATTATTTTCTTGCAAGTAACTACATACAATCTCTCAACCTTCCTTTACATAATTTCAACAATATACAATGATTAAAAAATCCCTTTAAATCTTAATTAAATACAATGGAGACTTGAAATCACAACATGGAACATTGGTCTGTCTCTACAAACTTGAGTTTTTTTTTGTTTTTTTTAACTTGTCAAGGAGGAAACCCTAATTTCTTCAAGAAGTCCATCTTCACAAAACCTACAAATACACACAAACTAGGAACCATGGAGGCTCACCTCTCATCCTAGGCTTCTATGAAGCCACCCACCAAGCTTGGGGAAATAAGGGAAAAATGGTTGCACACCTTTACATTTACATATCATGCAAAACTATAATAACACAACTCAACACAACACAATACAATACAACCCATCCCAAGGCTTGCACAAAGATTCAACAATAGAATCAAGAAATAGGGTGAAGGTGGGCTCTCTCTATGAGGAGAATGTCAAAACCATAAATCACATATATTCACATTTTCTCATAAGTAACATGCCCTTTCAAGGCTTAACAATGTCTTCCCTCTTCATACACCTCCTTATACCTCCCAAGAATGTAAGTAATCATGAAGTCCATACTCCATTGAAACACATCAAAATCATCTCCACACATGGGAGAGTTTCTCAACTACATGGGTGAACCCAACTAACCCCTTCACCCAAGCATATCTTCCCTCCCAAGGGTGAGTGGTGCTTCACACCCATTTTACACAACAAAAAACGTGAACAAAATAATATTCAAGGAAGAAATCACATAAAACTATATACATTCAACTCACATACAACAAGATTCTTCACAAAACCACATCTACACCATATCAAATCTACAATGCAATGAAGAAACACCATAGATCATAGATACCAACCTCACTCCAAGCAATGGTAAATGGAAGTTATTGTAGAGCTCTTTATCCTCTTTCTCCAAAACCTAAATGTCTCTAAAGTTAGAGAGTGGGTATGTGGGTTTCTAATTTGGCCAGTCCTTTATATAAGACTCCCATTTTCGGATTCAATAAAAAATCCATTCTTTTTGAGGTCTCCTAGGTCTTCTAGGCACTCTAGTGGTCAATTTTAGCCCCTTAACTTGAAGTATTATCATGGGTAAGGTTTATCTAACATCACAATACACCTTTGAGCTACTTTTTGGCCCTCGTAATGTTAGGTCAAGTCTAATTTCGAAATTTCTATGGTGGTAACCTTTTTCCCTTACTAAATCATGGAAATATGTCTAATTCTTAATTATAGAGCTTAACTTGAGATAAGGTGGTCACATGATCCATCTTTACAGAGCATGTCATTTTCACATAACGAGTACAAATGTCAAGTGACACACACAAAATTCACTAAAGATCACACCTGACATGTTTTGAATCTAATCATAAAATATGTACTTTACACATACATCTCATGTTTACAAAATAAACAAATCACAACGAGGCTTATGAATCTTCTAAAGATTCAGCTTGGCAATGTCATATTAATATGTGTTTATACCTTGTTTCCCCATAATGTTTCCATTATTAGCTTGGATCAAATGTCACATAATTCATATTTACATAATTCAATGGAATTTCTTTACTTAATTATTTTATTTAAAATGTTAAAATATCAAACTTTGCATATCAACATTAATATCTAATCAAAATTCATTTCTTATCATAGTGATGGAATTTTGAATCTAGACTATTAAATTAGTTGACATGGAAATTAGTTCCAAAATACATATTTTTAGGTCAAAATCATCAAAATGAAAACATCTCAATTAATATCCTTTGATTCAATTAAATTTCATTTGGTTTCTGTCAATATTCTGTTATGATTATGATATAATTATAAAGCATATCAATTATGTCAGGTAGATAGGATGTTCACATAGTCATGTCACATAGTTTTAGGGTCAAATCATAGAATAAATTGATTATATTGTATTGGTTCATAAAATCTTTCCTTATAAATACCATGATATCCACCTAATTGACTCATCACATTATATCATATCAAGTTCTTCCATGTAGACCTTTATCCAAATTTGATAAAAAAAATTCATATTATGACTATTAATCTCATTCACAAGAGTGGATGTTGATTCATCTTTATATATAATCCATATAATTTAATTATCCCAATAGGCCATCAAATATCAAGAACCCATCAACATAGTTTTCTAAGTTACGACACCTCAATTCTTTATTCCATAGGATCTTATCTTATCAACCTATTGTAATTCAAACATGATACTTAGCACAACAATGACTACAATATACACCAGTCTCATTAAGATTTCAGGTTCATTATAAATCAAGGCATACTTAGATTCCAAGACCTTCTTACCATCATTCTATCATAATGTGTGTGGTAATAGCCTATCATTCATAAGAGATATAACATAATATCTTATCTCCTTTATTCCTTAAAGATCTAACCATATTCATGTTTTTAAGATTTATAATAAGGTACTAGGGAATGGGCCTTACAAAACAAGAAAAATATCAAGATACACATCATTAGATATCAATACACAAATGAAAGACAATAACTAGTGGTAGGATAACACAAAGATCCTGATGTTGCAACATGGGCTCTGATACCAGATGTAATGCCCTACCTAGAGATCCTTGGAACAAAGATTCAATTTACAAGCCAAGATTAAAAAATTTTAAACTAGTATGGACGTACATGACACTCACCATATGAGGATCACAAGGATCACAATGGAAGACTTAACCACAATCCTAATAACCAATGAATCTCCAAACACCACTACCAAACTGACCACTAGTACATTTGCACTTGTTTTTCTATCAAAATTTTTGACCAAAGCTATGATTCCTTCTTTTCTTTGTTTTCATTCTCACATTCATCAAAAGTGAAAATTATATCCCCACTTTGGTTGAAATTTTGACCAACTTATGTTTTTGTTTTGACCAACTTCAAAATCACATTATGTTATAATAATAAAAGAAAAACTTTTATAATGCTATGTCGCACTATATTACTAAAGCTTTGTATGAGCTTAGGGGATTCATTTGCACGTCAGGTATGGTCTAAAAATATCAAGGTCTTGGTATTTACTTCAATGGTGAGAGACCTATCAACATTAAACATTGAAAGAAAGCATTGCCTTTTTCTACCCTTACATTTCTTATCTTCTTGAACTAGATCCTTCCACCCCTCACTCTTATCATTATAATCAAAAAAAGGTTTTATATCCATTGAAAAATTCATCTATGTATTGGGGCTTTTCCCATTTTGGCTTTGTTTAGATCAATGACAATACACTAAGTCCTAGGCGTGGAGCTGAGGAATTCAATTATTTTAAGTTCTTCTCTTCCAAGGCTTGATGCATACATTTGTGCATTTAGATCTTTAGCTTTGGAGTTTTTTAATTGATTTGTGTTTTAGTGTCATGTAGGTTGGATTGGGAGAAAGCACAGTCAATAGTGAGGGATTGCCATGATGACACTTCCTCTTAATCCAAGCATGGAAAGATGATCTCATTTCTCTCTCATCTCGGTATTTCTAAACTTCACCTTTTGTTTTCAATAACTTTTCTTTGTTTTCTAGTAGTTTTCTTTTAGCTTTTATTCCTGAGGCCCAGCCTATTATGAAGGTTGTGAAATATTAAAACCGTTGATGGTGTTGTTTACTTTTCTTCTAAGAATCATGGTGAATTTGTATACCCATGCTTGCTTTAACCTATTGAAGGGCTCTCCATTTATTAGACCTAGATTTTTTATATTATGGTGAAGACTAGCTTGATCAATGTATATGTGACAATCTTGACCCTGAATACATAGGACACTACTAACAATTTGTCTCATGCCATGGTATTATCCTAGTTTGTCTTTAGTAGCTCAATATGTTGTTAAATTTTTGTCCTTGTTGTGAGATCGGTCATATGATTGGAAAATTATAGACTCGAGGTAACAATAAGATCTTGGGTGATCTTTAAATGATCTTGCATTACCTTTGAAAATATTTGTACTTTTTAGCTTTAATGGATTTGATAGGGAAGATGAGTTGAACATCTACTAATTTTTTTTGACTTGGTTTACGAAGTTTACGTATTCTTTTGTAAAATGAAAATATACTCTAATATAGAGTACATTTCAATCACATCTATAAGTACATTATGAATTCAAAATGTTTTAGAAATTGAAGAAAAGAAAATTCATACAACAATAGCTTACTATTGTAATAATATGAGTATTAAGAATCCAATCTATCATAATGAGTCAACGTATTTTGATTTGAAGGAAGTTTTTTTAGAAGAAAGAAGTTGAATTGAAGTGAATAGATACTCAAGAACTATTGGAATATCTTATTGGAAAGAATACTTCTGAGAGGGGGGGGCAGGGGGGGGGGGGGCGAATGAATCATAAGTACTAGGATTTGACCTATTTTTATATCCTTCATAACATATCTTTGAAACGAACTTGTATGCATATAAACATTAAGAAATCATGAGAAACAAATATGCATCACCACATAACACTTGAGATTTTGGTAACCTAGAAATCCTCTAGGAATAAGAAGGTAAAACTAGGGTGGGGATGATACCCACAAAATCATTGTAGTAATAATGTTTGACCACTTCTGATGGTCTACCCTATTAAAGGCTTTACACTGTATCAATAGTGACCTAGTTAAAGGATTTACAAACACTTTACATGAAGTGTTACCCTGTCAAAGGATTTAATCACCTATTTAAAGGATCTACAAAATAGTTGTTAAGCTAACCTATCATCATAGGATTTCCTTTCTAATACAATGGCTAAAGGGTATTAGGTATAATAAACCAGATAGCTAACAATCGTTGATTGCTGAATACAGGCACTTGATCTACTTTCTTCTAACTTTCATCCTCTGAGATCTAATACTTGTTTGTATCCCCTACTTTGTTCTAATTAACTGGATATTTAACTATTGATCTCTTCCTCTAAGTCTTTTACTCTTCACTTTGAACTCCACTAGAGTTTCCATTCACTCCTTCATCGATCTACATGATTCAATGATATTTCATCTTCCTTATAAAGACATTCAAAGACTTAGGGTTAGACATGGATCTATGATCCATATTGAATCTCTGATTCTCGCTCATTTCTTGCATTTTTATCATTGGTTGCATGCCTTCCCCATTTTTCTTATTGGCTGCATGTAGATTGCATAGGAAATATAAATGATTTGATCTTATCACTGAAATCCTTCGAGATTCGTCATATGTCAACCATGAAAATGGTTTACATCTAAGTTTGTGAAGTTACAAACTCATACGCTGATTCTAAGTTACTTGGCACTTATTGATTCCTGATTCTCTGCACCTTCTATAACTCAGCTCCTATATCATTCCTATCTTGCTAGGCATCATTTATGACTCGGCACCTAAATATTGCTCAGCACTTGGATCATGCTCAGCACCTGTAGTCACTTGGCACTTGATCTTCACTTAGCACCTGAAGGCTGCTCAGCACCTAAAGATCAGTCAACACCTGATGCCTTTCCTGACTCGGCACAAGCTGTGGCTCAACATACATAGTGTACTTGTCTTCAATGTAGAAAGTGGTTAAGTGTGTTGGCACTCAAGTGTCAAAACCATTCTAGGACTAACAATCTCCCCCTTTGACATGAGTGTCAAAAACACTTAACTAAGCATTATTTATCTTATCTTATGAGTACATTCACTAATCTACCTGGTATATATACAGAGGTTTAAAAAAAACTTGATCAAAACATTGTATCTTGCAATATATACCTCAAAATTATTATAACTCCCCCTAAGTTGATCATGCCTTGTCATGAACTCTGATGTCTTGTGCCATTATGCCTAATATTCTCTTTAATATATCTTCACAATATTATCTCCCCCTTTTTTATATTGATGTTAAAGGGTCCTAAATAGTAATGCAATGCTTGGCCAAAAATGTCTTATTTACCTCAAGGAGTATTTGGAGAGCTGCATCCCAGTTATTTAAGGGAATATCCAATGACTTTTGTTGGATTGCAAGCTCTACTGCTAGATCAAAAAGTCCTTCATGTGTAGAAATATTTGGATCCTTCTTCAGAATTATTTCTACATAGATTTTCTCCTTGTGTAATACTTCCAGGTGAGGAGTGATGGAGGCTTGGATTTGCATCAGCTTTTCTTTGATAGTGGCCTCTTTTGCTAATAATGCAGCTAATTCCCTCTGAGTGTGGAGTGTTTGAGAAAATTTATTTTCACTTTGTGTAGGATTTGAGGGTACTTGCATGCTGGAGAGCTTTAATTTACTCTAAAGGTTCAAAATTTTTGGATTTATTTCTTGTGTGAACTTGGAAAAATCACACAATTTTCTATAAAGGGAAAATATGTTCCCTAATACACTCTTTACATTTTCCAATTTCTTAGCTAGGTCAACATGTCCCAAAATTATGTTATTAGCTATTTTCTAGTTGACTTTGCATTGAAACTTGTTTTCTGACCATTCCATTAGTTTTACATTAGTATCATGGCCTTCATTATTCACTTGGTCAACTATATCAGATAGTTGCTCAAGTATTGGCCTATTTGCATCTGGAGGTTGAACGCTGAAACATCCCTGAATATATCTTTTATCTCATTCATTGCCTCTTGCCTCCTCTTATCCAATGCACTCTATATTTCATCCACCTTTTCCTCATTTAGAGTGCTTGAATCATAATAGGGTATTTTAATTTCTTCATCAAGCTCAAGAATACCATAATGAATGGTCATGGCTACCCTAGTAGAACTTGAGCTTGGTGTACTGACATGTAAGGTCATTGTTTTAGTACTCAGCTTATGACTAAGTTTGGTGGGAGTTCCTATTTTTGGTAATTCAACCAAATTTTGTATTGCAGACTCCTCTTTATCTTGTGTTTCTTCTTTATCCTCTTCTTCTTGCTTGGCTTCTTCTTCTTGTGTTACTATTGCTGGAGGTATACTTGATGTCTGTACTA
Organism: Cupressus sempervirens; assembly: GCA_028749045.1. Classification (NCBI taxonomy): domain Eukaryota; kingdom Viridiplantae; phylum Streptophyta; class Pinopsida; order Cupressales; family Cupressaceae; genus Cupressus; species Cupressus sempervirens. The sequence goes on along the minus strand of CM053786.1, from coordinate 235,210,511 downwards.
TTGTACCTATAATTTCCTCTACTATTGCACTTGGCTCCTAATGAGCTTGAATGGCTATTCTTGGTGGTGATGGAGGTGAGAAAAATGTAAGCCCAATAGTTTGAATGATTTGAGGTGGTTCTTGTGGTGACACCTTGGCTTCTTTGAGTTTGTCTACTAACTTTTGGAGATCATCTACACTGACCAATATGGGACTTGTACACAATTGTGTTTTTTGAGTTGTTTGGTCAAGGATCTTAGTAAGATCCTCTGTAGTTAATGAATTGGTGTCTTGACATTAGGTGTCAACAACATCCTTAATCTTTATGATTTCTATAGGTGTGATAGGTGAGTGAGGAGGACTAGGAGGTGAAAGTTGTATGGCTTGCAAAATTTGTTGTTCATCAGTACCTTTGTCTTCATCTTTTCCTTCCTCCTCTCTTTCTTTCTTGTTTTCCTCTTCTTCAACCTTTTTCTCTTCTTTTTTCTTCTCTTCTCTCCTCTTCCTTCTTTCCTTAGGTTTAGCAGTAGCTTCTTCTTTGTATTCCTGTTCAAGGACATCTTCAATTGTCTTGTATAAGTTTTTCCAAATTCTTGTAGTTCTCTAGACAACTTCTTCAATTTTGTTTTGTAAGATGGAGAATGCCCTATATTTAGATGTAAACCTTTTACTATGCCATTTGACTACTTGAGTTATCTATTCTTTGGTTAAATTAGGTAGTATGCTTGCTAGGGTTGATTCCCTCATCTCTTTCTCCATCATTAGACAGAAATGCCATCTGTCTTCTATAGTTTTAGACAATTCCTTTGGAAATTTCCCATCTAATTCAAGAGGTGTATACTTGAACTATTCCATTAATGCATAGACTGATTCTTCTATGCTATTTTGTTCCTCTCTACTAAACTTATTGAAATCAATCTTTTTCAATTTACTTAAGTCTGCATTCCTAATCTTCTCACATAATATATCAGCTAAATATTTAGGAGGATGACTTATCCTTTCAGTTTTATCTTCTTCATTAATATCAGGTTGGGCCACATATCTTTTCCTTTTCCTTGGCTCTTCCTATGCCTTTTTTATTGTGTTCTTCTTCTTTGTGGCTTCCTCTTTGGTCCTTTATGTAGAGGCCCTTGTTGTAGCTCTAGTTGTTGGCTTCTTGGGCGTTTGCACGACCACTTTCTTTGGTGATGGCTGTGAAGCAGGAGGAGTCTTTTTCTTCCTTTTGATGACTCTACCTCTGATGGGTGCTTCCTTGGTTTCTACTTCCTTAGCACTCTCATCTTTGTCTTCACCTTGGCTTTGTGAAAATTCAAGTGGCTCTTGTTCTGGCTCACCTTCTTCTTCTCCTTCACTAATCTCTTCTACTTTTCCTACTGCACTTGATTCTTCAACACCAAATTTCTTCTTTTTCTTCTTTACCAGCTTGTCCTTTTTCTTTACTGCTAGGGCTATCTTGAGTTTTGTAACAACTCTTGATTTGATAGTGTCATATGTTCCAAATGTCTTTACAATTTTGTCCATTTCCTCGAAAAGTAATGCTATGATGGCTGTCGAAGCTTGGTCAACATCAAGCTCATATCCCAATGGTCTAAACCATCTTGTTCTTGGAAGGACTACTTGAATATAGGTATAATCAATGTCAATCAAAAAGTGTATGTCATTTACATGATTTTCCACTAGTGAAACTGGTATTCTCATTTTTTTCTTCATTGCATTCTTGGAATCATCGAAATAGATAAGTATTTGATCATCAAAGCTATCTCCCATTTGTGCAATGTAATCATTTATTTGATAAAAAATGGTTCTATTTTGACTCTAGTTGATTTTTCCAAATGAAGGGAATTCCTTCATTACATAGAAGAACATATAAACTAGTACTAAACCAAATTTACACTATGCTCCCTTGAATTTTCTAATAGCTCCAAGATATTCATTGATCTGTTGCAACAAGAGCTCTATAAGGTCATAGGTGTGGTCTTTCTTTACAAGCTTATGTGCCACATCCATAGCTATGTAGGGTACACTATTTAATCTACTAGATTGATAAAACTTATGTGATATGATCCTTACAAAAAAGTCTAGAAGGGGATCAGTTATGGTATCTATGGTCATGCCTCTATTGTTCCATTTTGCACTTGTGTTCTTCTCAATTGTTTCCTTCTTTTCACTTTTCAGTGTCTTTGGTCGATCTAGGGTTGGAAAACCTGTAACCCTATGAACCATCTTCTTGGTAATCTTGACTGGTCCTTGTTCTAACTAGAATGATCCATCATGGATTCTACTGAGTATTATGCATATCCACTCAATTTTGAATACGATTGGAAAAACTAGGGCTTTGGTTAAACCCTTATTCTCTATGATAGAAAACTCATCTTTCAAGATACCATTTTCACATAGTTTTTCATAGGCATTAAAGATTTCCAAGTCTCCTATGGCTTCTATTTTGTAATTATAACACTTTTGCACATCCTGAACCATAACAACTTTTTTAGGGATGGTGGATAGGGCACCAGCGTGATCATTTTTATATGCAACTTTTAGTATAGGTCTAAACTTAGGTTGCTTAACCTCATTGCTGACAAGTTGAATCTCATGGCTCACTTTTTGTTGGTTCATTTTAGAACTAGATTCCATTTATAACTGAACTAGGGTTTGATTATTAAAGGAAACTTCACAAATTGTAAAACTCGGCACTAGAAGGAAATACCTAGATAAATACTTAGATCACTTGGGTAGATGTTGAATTGCTGTAAATCAGTAGTTGAAAGCTTGAAAATCGCTTAGTCATGCTCAAGGTAATCGCTCTTCGTTTGAATGGCTCAAAAATGAATTGATTTTCACATTTATGTGACTCAAAAACCCTTGCATTTAATGCATTTTTGTACCTACACCTGTCACTTGGCTTCCAAATTTTTTCAACTCAGCATCCACTCAGAAGCTATACTTACTCAAAATCTACTTACTTTGTTAATAACTCGACATTCAAAGCAGTTTCACTCGGCATCCAAAGACAACTCGGCATCATTATTCAAGTTTAGTCTTAGCATCTTATTTTATGCTTATTTATTCTTTTCAGTACTTCTTTGTCTTGGGACTAATGTATGATATAACTTTGTATATAAGTCTCATATATCTCTCTTATGCTTAGTTTGATGAAGTCTGATCACTTTACCCATTGGGTAAAGTGATCCCTTTACTTGATGTACTGCACTCATCTTTCTTCTTCCAAGTCTTATTCATTTGTCCTCTTATTTTCTCGACATCAATCTTTTATTTTCCTTTGTTGGCTTCATTATTTGGTGCTTTGGACCTTGTAGGATAGTTTTTGCTGATATGACCAGTTTTCAAGCAACTGAAACATGTGGTTTGGCTCAACCATCTTTTATAGTTCCCATTGAAATGTGTTATTATGCAGTTCTGTGGTATATGTCCATATTCTTGACAATAATGACAACTATACCTGGTGTTGTAATCCTAATGGTAGTGACTTTCATTCCCTTTTGCTGGTTGATTTGATGTCCACATAGGCTTTGATCTGCAATTATGACAATGTCCATCAAATCTTTGTGTCCTTGAGACTTTGGATTTGCAATCTTGTGTCATATGTCCTTGAATGTTGCACTTGTGACAGTAACTCTTTCTTTTGGGTGTGTTTGGCTGATTGATTCTTCTACTCCTACAAACATTAGAAGTATGTCCCCTTTTATTATAGTAATGACAAGTGGTTTTAGAATCCTTACCTTTGTCACTTCTTTTCTCAACACTTTTTGATGATTCACAAACTTCAGTGTTGTTGTATCCAAGTCCTGATGTATCATGGGTTGATCTTGGGGATTTTAGCAATTGTTCAAAGTACTTTATAGCTTCACTTGACTTGTTGAGATTCTTTGCTATCTCTTTTTCTCTATTCAATTCATTCACCAATTGTTCATTCTGCATCCTCAAAGTAGAGATCTCAATATCTTTCATATTAAGTTCATGATGAAGGTTCATCATTTGGGCAAGTGTATCCATCTGGATGTTTGAGATCCTTGTTAATTGAGTACATTTTTGTTCTAGTCTATTTTCAAGATTCCTTTTGTCATCTTCCATCATGACTCTGTCCTCAAATACTCTTTTCTTTTGTTCAGTGATTTCACATAACATTATGGCATCTGATTCATGTTCCATCTTGAGAGATCTTATCTTATTTGCTTGAGCTTTGTTTTTCTCCATCAGTTTTGCTATTGTTGCATCAAACTCTTTAGTGTCTCCATTGGCAAACACTTGTGTGGTATCAATCTCCTTGTAGTGTATATCATTTTAAGCTATGGCTATCTCCTTTCTTCTTTTCAAATATTTTCTTAATTCCACTCTAGCTTCCTCTATAGTTTGTAGAGCGAGATGCAAATCTATCACCTGGTTCAAAATGATCTTTCCAAGTTTGAAAACTTCCATCTTTAGATCTTTTCCTCTAAGATGTTAGGCTCCTTCTTGAGAGAACTTAGCTTTGATACCAATTGTTGGAATATCTTATTGGAAAGAATGCTTCTGAGGAGGGGGGGGGGTTGAATCAGAAGTACTAGCTTTTGACCTATTTTTAAATCCTTAATAACATATCTTTGAAATGAACATGCATGCATATAAACATTAAGAAATCATGAGAAACAAATATGCATCACCACATAACACTTGAGATTTTGGTAACCCAAAAATCCTCCCAGAATAAGAAGGTAAAACTGGGGTGGGGATGATATCCACAAGATCATTGCAGTAATAATGTTTGACCACTTCTGATGGTCTGCCCTATTAAAGGCTTTACACTGTATCAATAGTGACCTAGTTAAAGGATTTACAAAAACTTTACATGAAGTGTTACCCTATCAAAGGATTTAATTGCCTATTTAAAGGATCTACAAAATAGTTTTTAGGCTAACTTATCATCATAGGATTTCCTTTCTAATATAATGGCTAAAGAGTATTAGGTATAATAAACTTGATAGATTACAATCCTTGATTGCTAAATATAGGAACTTGATCTGCTTTCTTCTGAATTTGATCCTTTGAGATATGATACTTGTTTGTATCCCCTACTTTGTTCTGATTAACTAGATATTTAATTGCTGATCTCTTCCTCTAAGTCTTTTACTCTTCACTCTAAATTCCACTAGAGTTTTCAGTCACTCCTTCATCCATCTACA